>CAEFZP010000567.1:0-182973 GCA_903064625.1 Mallotus villosus | reverse complement strand
GGCAGATAAGCTGTCTTTTACTATGATTAGAGATTTCTTTTATTGTCATTTCAAATGAAACGAAATGCCGTTTCTCGCTAGTTCATCATACAGTGTTTAAAAAAATAAATAATTAAAAATTATCAGACTCTCATAAAACAACAAGCAAACACAGACATATCAATAAAAACAGACATCAGTCTGAATAAAGTGCTGAAAGAATGTTCAGGAGTGTCCTTGACAGTTTCCTGTCAGTCTGTAGTACCCAAGTTAATGGTGGTGGGGGGGTGTTTGTGTGTGTGTGTGAGGGGGAGGGGGAGGGGGCACAGTCCATTCAGGAGCCTTACAGCCTGTGGAAAAAAGCTGCTCAGCATCCTGCTGGATCTGCAGGGAATGCTCCTGTATCTCCTCCCTGATGGCAGGAGGGAGAACAGGCTGTGTGAGGGATGGTGAATGTCCTTAATGATGGCGATGGCTCTGCGAGTGCAGCGTTGCTGGTAGACCACCATCAGCAGAGGGAGAGGGACACCAATGATCCTGCTGGCCGTCTTCACTATCCTGTTTAGCTGCTGCTGTTCATAGGCCTTGCTGCTCCCGAACCAGGAAGTGAAGCTGTAGGTGAGGATGCTCTCTATGGTGCCCCTGTAGAAGGTGGTGAGATGAGGAGGGGGGAGACCAGCTTTCCTGAGTCTCCGGAGGGAGTGGAGCCGCTGCTGGGCTTTTTTGATGACTGCTGTGGTGTTGGTGTTGGAAGTCAGGTCGTCGGCCAGGTGGACTCCAAGGAACTTGACGCTGCTGACCCTCTCCACAGCTGCCCCAGCCACGCTCAGCGGTGTGTGGTGTTGTTTGCCAGCCCTCCTGAAGTCGATCACCATCTCCTTGGTTTTCTCCACGTTGAGAACGAGGTTGTGGGACCTGCACCATGTTGTGAGCTGCTCCACCTCCATCCGGTATGCAGACTCATCGTCATCACTGACGAGACCCACCACTGTTGTGTCGTCTGCGAACTTGATGACGTGGTTGGTGCTGTATCTGGCAGTGCAGTCATGGGTGAGCAGGCTGAATAGCAGGGGGCTTAAAACACAGCCTTGGGGTGAGCCTGTGCTTACTGCTATTTTCCGTGATGTTTTGTTGCCCACCCTGACAGTCTGCTGCCGCCGCGTCAGGAAGTCCAGGACCCAGTTGCAGGTGCCAATATCCACCTCCAGCAGTCTCAGCTTTTCCACCAACTGTTGTGGAATGATGGTGTTAAACGCTGAGCTGAAATCGATGAAGAGGATTCTGGCGTAGGTGTTTTTCTTTTCTAGGTGTGACAACGTGAGGTGGAGTGTGGTGGAGATAGCATCCTCTGTGGAGCGGTTGGTTCTGTAAGCAAACTGTAAGGGATCCAGGTTTGCAGGGAGACAGCTCTTAATGTGCTGCATGACCAGCCGCTCAAAGCACTTCATTACTATGGGTGTTAGGGCCACAGGGCGGAAGTCATTTAGGCAGGCTGGATTCGGCTTTTTCGGGACTGGGATGATGGTGGCACTTTTGAGGCAGGTGGGTATTATGGCCTGGGCGAGCGAGGTGTTGAAGATGTCTGCAAATACATCCTTCAGTTGCTCTGCACAGTCCTTCAGAACACGCCCCGTGATGTTGTCTGGCCCAGCAGCTTTGCGTGGGTTGACGCTGGCAAAGGCCCGCTTCACCTCAGCTGCAGACAGCTGAAGCATGTGGTCGCTGGATGATGGCGGGAGCATCTGTACCTGGGTGTTGTTGTTTGCCTCAAAACGTGCATAAAAGTCATTTAGTTCATCTGGTAGAGAGGGGTTGTTTAAGCACATCCGCAGGGGGGGGGGCTTGTAGTCGGTGATGGTCTTAAATCCCTGCCACAAGCGGCGTGCGTCTTTGTCGCTTGTGAAGTGGCTGTCTAGTTTGTGTGTGTACAGCCGCTTCGCCTCCCTGATCCCCCGGGTCAGATTTTTATTTGCCAGTCTGTATGCTACTATATCCCCAGATTTATATGCAGCATCCCGTGCTCTCAACAGTGAACAGACTTCCCCTGTTAGCCATGGTTTCCGATTGGCCCGAGTCTTGATGGTTTTGGCCACTGTCACGTCATCTGTGCATTTGTTAATGTAACCGATGACGGACTCAGTGTATTCCTGTAGGTCAGTAACATTGCCATGTGTTGCTGCCTCTCTGAAAATGCCCCACTGTGTGGTCTCAAAACAGTCCTGTAGTGCTGGAGTAGCTTCCTGTGGCCACATCCTGACTTCTCTGACCACCGGCCTGTCCCGCTTTACCCTGGGCCTGTATGCTGGTATGAGCATAACAGCATTGTGGTCAGAGTTGCCAACATGTGGGAGTGGTGCTGCCTTGTATGCGTTTTTTACATTGGTGTAGACTAGGTCTAATGTGTTCATCCCCCTAGTTGCAATATTAACGTGCTGGTAGAATTTAGGCAACACTGATTTAAGACTTGCCTGGTTGAAGTCTCCGGCTGTGATGAAGAGGGCATCCGGATGGACCAGCTGCTGCTCGCTGATGTTGTTATAGAGCTCTGCCATGGCCATCTTCACGTTCGCGCTTGGAGGCACATACACAGCTGTTATGATGACTGCCGTCAGCTCCCGTGGCATGTAAAAGGGTCGGCATTTTACAGTCATCAGCTCCGCGTGTGGTGAGCAGTGAGTGGAAACCACGGCTATATCCTGGCACCACGATTTGTTGATATACACTGCTAGGCCGCCGCCCCTTACTTTGCCGGCTAGCGATGCTACCCTGTCCGCTCTGTGTAGTGTTAGCCCCTCCAGCTGAATAGCGGCGTCCGTGATGTTGTGATTGAGCCAGGTCTCCGTGAATATAGACACACAGCAGTCCCTCACGCTGCGTAGGGAAGCTCTCCATAGTCTGATGTAGTCCAACTTGTTGTCGAGCGAGCGAACGTTTGCCAGGATGATAGTAGGCACTGCCGGCTTGTGTGGACTAGCGGTTAGCCTAGCCTGAATTCCTCCTCGCTTGCCCCGTTTCCGCGTCCTGTCACACCGCTTGCGGTGTTTCCTCACCGGTGCTCCTCCGGCTCCGGGTGCAGCCGTGGGTTTCCCATGAACAACTCTGCGTAGAATCCCAAGCTCGCCCAGCACTCTCAGCAAACGTTCATCATGGCAAGCTTTGCTACGGATGTCCAAAAGAAACTGACGCTCATACACACACACTTCTTTCAAGCACTCTCCATTTACTCCATTCGCTCCGGTAACACACGGTAACACTGCATAGTCGCTAGGAGAGGCCGCCGCAAGCATCGGTCGCGCCGCCATGTTTTGGTAGGTATGTGTACCATTATGTACACATACCTACTTCCGCCCCTCCCCACATTTAACATTTCTCTTGTATGTGTGTGCCAAAGCATGGACAGACACTACAATGTTTACAGCGTTGGTCCTCTAAATTTCAAGTTTAAATACAAGTTGTTTAAGGAGAATGTAACTTACATACATTCATATATTTCTAGTTTTTATTTTAAGTCGCTTTAATATGTGTGTGGCTTGCCATGTTTTACTGAACAGCCTCTCTTGTACAAGTGACTTGCTATAAGCTGCACTACAACAGATTTAATAATGAATTTCATAAATACTTACCTTGCTTCTGGTTCTCCATCTTGGAGAACATCATGTTACTGTCTTCACATTTAGTCTTCCCACTTTGTTGGGCTTCAAATATTACATTGAACTCTTAACATTAATGGAGATGCTATTTGTAAGTGGTTGTTAACTTTGATTTCACCAACCTCAAAAGTGACTTTCCTTCAGCACATTCCTTTGGTCTAACATAAGGAAATGAGGATGGCTTACCTGCACAGACTTACCCCCCGCTAACTGCTCAGAGAGGATTTGATTTATCCATGCAAGGCCTTCCTGCCAGAAGCTGTAAATAAACATTGCCCACCCACCTCGCAGGGCTTCAATCGATGACTTTGATGGCTCTATGACTCAAAGTCGTTAACGCAGCCGTTTGCCGATTGATTAGGTGACCCCCATCATAACAGCCCTGCTCTAAGCGATGACTCTTGGAGAGAGCACAGAAAGACACTGCTACCCTGACAGTAGACAACACCTTCGCACATTTGTTTATGAGATGGATACACACCATCAATATTCCTTACCCGATGGCATTTACGACAAGGAAGCTTTTTATACGTTCCAGAGATTCTACGCCTTTGAGTTTTTATGGATTGACTCACGTTTATTTATTTCTGTTCCTCTTTGTTGCTTGCAGCCCCCGCCCCCTAGGCTCCAGGTGATACCACAAAGACTTGATGTTGTCAGGGTCTTAACACCTGGTGACTGTCGAGGGCAATTATAAAGATGCTATGGGGCCCAAACACTGCTGCTCAGATATGCAAGAGACAAAGGAAGGGGCCACCCCGGTGGCTCATCAGAAAAATGAGCGTATCATGCAGGCTAAGGCCTTACTGCAGAGGCTTGGATTTAAATCCATCCCGGGCCATTTCTTGCATGTCCTCCCCGCTTTCTCCCCATTAAATTTTATATTGCTCCTCACTGTTCTGTACATTCAGAAATTCCTGTAACTCTCTAACAATAGAGCAAGGGCCCCAGACCTCCTTTTGTGCATGGAGCTAGTGTATGCTTGCTAATAGAGTTGTTCCCCAGGGCTATGGCCAAGGAGAGCTTTGCGTGTTTTGGGGAGGTGGGCACAGCAGACGAGACTGTCATAAATTATTCACTGGCCACATACTGGACCAGACAGAGACGACCGTCTGCAGCCTAGTACTTGGGGCACTTAGAAAAATTACAGTTATTATTTTAAGGTTTGTTAAGTGTTGTACTGTATCAAGGCCAGGTGAAATACATTTTTGCCAATAATATAAACTGACTAAGCTAGCTCTTTAAAAATAAAAAGTCAGTTAATTGAAAATTATTGCAAGCCATATGAAATTCCCCTTCTACATGTGAGGAACTGTTTGAAGTATTTCTGGGCGTTTAGAATCCTTTTGTTTGACTTCCTGTCTCCTCATACCTGTACATTTGTCCACTTCACAGGACATCCTAGATAAATTCATGGAGGGGAACATGCCCTTGGAGGAGTTCATGGACTCCTTCCAAAGCTCCAGGAAGTCTTACCACATCCGCCGGGCGCAAGCAGAGAAAATCCAAGAGCTCAGCCGGGCCAAGCTGCAGACGTGCAAAGCCAAGACAGCGGAGGAGCAGAAGGAAAGAGAAGAGAGAGAGAGGGAGGTGAAAATGGAACAGGAGCCTCATCGTCCCAATGGCTTTGTGGCCCAGGGCCCTCCCCGGGTCTTCCAGCTCCGCTACGGCCTCACCCCAGCGATCCTGCTGCCCCACTTCCCCCTGCCTCCCCCCTCCACTGCCACTTCTCCCTCTGCCCCCACCCACCACGGCAGTCTACCTCCGCTGGACCCTCAGCTGGGCCAGCCCCACATCCTGAGCTCCAGTGCCTCGCTGTCTGGACACGGCCAGCCCGTGGGCCTCAGGGTCATTGGACAGATTCCCGGTGGCTGGCCGGTCAACGGGAGGCCGGTGCGGTTACAGCAGCTCTACAGGCCCAACCCCCACCACCCAGAGCCCCCTTATCGATAACTAGGCCAAAGGTTGGACCCAGTGGTCACCTCAGACACGGAACCAAACAATGGGTGCCAGACTCATGCACGCGAATGGCAGGCTCTCGCAGCCTTTTGTGGAATTGATCTCAAACATACGTCCACCATCCATGACACACAAATGTAAACATACCTAAAAAAAGGGAGAACATGGGAAGCCATGAAACAAGTGTGTAAGTGTAGCCAAGAGAGATATTAATTGAGTGAGCGGATGAACAAATAGACAGTGTTTTTTTTGTTGTTGACGGTTTTATTTTTATTTGAATGTCACACTGTCAGGGAGATGCAGGGTTTCGAAGCACAGCTGTGGTGGGGAACTGTCCCAGATGGGCTAGTCTCATCAGCTTGTTATAAAGGACCTCATTGTCGATTCATGTCTGAGAACTGGAAGGCTTTTTCAAATGGCTTGGTGTCGTTTTTGCTGATGATCAATAAAGTCCGAATCAAGGTGCTTTACTATGTACCTATCCTTGTTCATTCCTTATTTCACTGTTGTATTCATTCAGTGGTATTTATATAGTCTTGAAGCCATTTCCAATGCAGATATAGCACTACGTTGAAAGAAAATGGTGTACAAGCTAATTATAATTGTACTCGTACTAGTTTTGTAGGTCAATACAGTGCTGTGCAATAAATGTCTCTTTTGCATTACATAACATTTATTTATGTATATTAATAATTTCATGAATGTAAGAACAACTTGGGAACTAAGGCAAAAATAACACAATGTTATCAACGGGCACTGGAATCTGCATGTGACATATGTCCTCCCAGTCAAACAAAACGCCTTGGAAGTGTAAGATTCAGACGGTTGATCTGAGGACAGGATGGACTGTGGATGACCCTGTAGCACAGCTAAATCTAAGGTGAGTGTGTGTTAACTTGATAGCTCAGATCCTGTGCCCTCTGAGAGGAGACCCCTGCCTGGGCATATCTGAGACCATGTGACTGGCTGTTCTGAGGTCACACACTACAGTAGTGTGTATTCTCTACACTGTAAAAAATATCCATTGGGTTTGACTTAAAAACGTAAGTTCAGCAGCTGCCTTAAAGTGTCAAGTAAAATCAAATTGGATTTAATAATTGTTTCAACTCATTATTTTAAGTCTAGTTTAGGGCTGGATTGTTCTCTGTAGGTCAACATGACTGCATAGTACTAGTTGCTTCAACTTTGCAATGCAAGTTCACTAGTAGTTATAACTTATTACCATGCATCCTGTTAATTTGTCCTAATTAGTGGTTCCAACTTAATAATTTGAATACAAGGACACATGACATTACTTTTCTAGTTAGCATTACCTAAAAGTATGTATTGTTTTAACTTAATATCCACTGGGTTCAACTTAAAAACGTAAGTTCAGCAGCTGCCTTAAAGTCTCAAGTAAAATAAAATTGAATTTAAGAATGGTTTCAACTCGTTATTTTGAGTCTTTATTTTAAACAATTTCAGACAAATCTCATACAATTACTGTATACAAAGCAAGAATTGAATGGTTTTCTACAAGAAAACATTTTAAAAGGAAACACAAAATTGGCTTAAAAAAATAATGTACACTTCTGTTACCCCTCAACATTCCAACAAATTAAAGTGGGTCAATATCAGTGCTTTACTTTTCTCCAGCCCTCAGCCTCTCATCTGTCTCCCTCTCCAGCCCTCAGCCTCTCACTCTGTCTCCCTCTCCAGCCCTCAGCCTCTCACTCTGTCTCCCTCTCCAGCCTCTCACTCTGTCTCCCTCTCCAGCCCTCAGCCTCTCACTCTGTCTCCCTCTCCAGCCTCTCACTCTGTCTCCCTCTCCAGCCCTCAGCCTCTCACTCTGTCTCCCTCTCCAGCCTCTCACTCTGTCTCCCTCTCCAGCCCTCATCCTCTCACTCCGTCTCCCTCTCTTTCTCTCTCTGCTTCCCACCTCGTGTGTGGAAAGAAAACATTTTAAAAGGAAACACAAAATTGGCTTAAAAAAATAATGTACACTTCTGTTACCCCTCAACATTCCAACAAATTAAAGTGGGTCAATATCAGTGCTTTACTTTACATTTGTTTAAGTGCCTGAAAAATATATTATTAACAGGGACTTTCTCAACAAAGAACAAAACAAAAAAACATTTGAAAGCGGCTATTTACAGTTTATACCTCAGAAGTTTGTTTCTTAAGCCGTGCACTCTGGCAGTGGCTTGATCTGGTTTGATCTCCATAACCACTCTCTGTAAAAACTCAAAGGAATACTTCATGGCTCGTGGGTACTCAAGATTCACACAGTAGATAATACCCAGAAGCATGGCAAAGCTGCATGGCACATCGTTGATGTTGTGTAGCACAATGGTCTCCTCGACCACATCTGCCACATTGAAGATTTCGCATGGAAAGGCATCCTGTCTCTCACCCTCATAGCCTATCAGTAGGCCAATTTGCATCCCCTTCATGGCTGCATCCAGATTCTCACCATGAGCCTAGAAAAGCAGAAAGATTGTGTTAGTCTTTCCGTCTGCAAGTACATATGCTTTACAAAGCTCATTCACTTTCAGTCATCATACTACTCAGAAATACTTTTTTTCATGGCCCATCATCAATCAGGAAGTCAGCCATGTTGGAGGTACTGGATGTAGATAGATCAATAGACAAATGGATAGATCTATCTATCTACATTCAGCATCTCCGACATGGCCAACTTCCTGGTTGATAACGGTCTGTGAAGACACTATATAGAGCATTGAAGACAAACTGTCAGATTCCTTCGTATATCACAGGACCTACAGTTTATCTGACAACACATTTATGTTCAAATGTACAACTGCAGTTTTGCATTGCAGAAATATATATGATCTTACGTCACACATCCTGATGACGTCTGATGGATCTTCAGACAGGTAGTGTGGCAGACCAAGCAAAGCAGCAGTCCTTCTTCTCTCATTTGTGTCCTACAAGACAAAAGAAATATGCAGTAAATTTAGAATTTGCCATTTAGCAAACACTTTAATCCACATTCCCCCTGGAGTAAGTGAGGGCTAAATGCCTTCCTCAAGGGCACACTAGTGGTGGTGTTCCATGTTGGGTTTGAACTCACAACTTTCCAATCATCAGTCCAACTTACTATCCACTAGACCACCACTTCCCCAGTGAGTTAAAGATGTTCTAGCAAACATAACTAAGAGTGCCACTTTCATGATCATCAGCTCCTCCACTTACCTCTTTCTTAAGACAGTCCAAAATGTCTTTGAGTGCCTGCTTCTTTCCGGACTTAGTTGCTGCTTCATACACCTCCAGCAGTCTTGGGACCAGGCCATCAAGTCCGTCGAGAAATGATTTGAGAAGGTCTGTGCTGACAACTCTCTTGAACTCTGCCTTAATCTGAGGAGACACAAAAAGTAAATACCCCCCACCCCCGACAAGGTTTATTGGAGGTTGACATTTGTAGTCGCTAAACAAATTGGTCAGGCACGGAGCGCCGCTCCAGGATTGCAAACCTAGGGGAAACACTGTTCTGGAATTAATGTAAACTTGTGTTATACTTGTCTCTCATAGAACATAGCTGGCCATCTGGACATGGCCTCTGCGACGAGTGGCTGATCTCCAACTATCTCTTTTCTGCGCTCGGAAAACGTAGAAGTCATCAGGTCTTCTACTAGCTGGTGATCAGGGTCCTTTTTCAGCATTTCCATCTCCATCATCATCCTCTTTTCCTCCGTGTTTTCAGGAGTCTGTCCTTCAGGTGGATCTGGACAGTAGTTCACCTCACCCTTCTTTGACTTCTTTACACGTGTTCCCTTTGCATTTCCTCCACTTCTTTTATTTATTACCACTGCAGGGCATCCAGCTGCACTTAACTTTTGACGATAATTTCCAAGTTTAAATTTCAGACTGTGAAACCATGAGTACCAGCCCTTTCCAGACCCCGGCTCCTTAAGACTGGGATGCTTCTCCACAAGCGCTTTGGCTACACTCTCATAGTGGGACCTTTCAGGATAAGCAGTAATCTTTGACATACTGTCTGCAAGTGTGTCAAGGATATCAGTCTTCAAACCTTTAGGAATCACCATCACAGATCCATCCTTAGCATACCTACTATTTGCTTCGTTCAGCTGGAGTTCCACATCATGTGAGAACTGTGGAATCAGGAAGGGCTCGGGCCATGCCTGGGGCTCAGATTCCCCACCACTGACTGATGGTAGGCTGCATGTATCCAATGGAGAATCTGAGAGATCAGCTGTGAACAACACTTTCAATGTTGCTGGCACGGCAGGAAGATCTCTGATGTCTGTCAGGTTGCACAGCTGATTATTGAATTCAGGATCCTCAAATTGTAAAATGAATCCACCTCTCAAGCCAAGGTTTGTTCGCAACACAGCTCCTTAACATCATTGGGGATGTTTTCAATTGAAAGGCGTCTGATTTCGGTTTCGGATATGATGACTCGCAGCAGCATTGTAGACCACTGTTGACTGACCTGAAATGGGAGAATAATGCACTGTAAGTAAAAAATAATAATATATATATATATATAAACTCAAAACAAAGGGTTCTCCAGAACAGGTTTGGGAAATGCTGCAAGAGGGTTAGTTCTTCGGGATCAGGGTGACAAGTGTCATGTCTCAGGACACCTACATCTGTGATTCTGTCAAAGTATATGGCCATTGTAACAACAAAACAAAAATAATACTTACAGCACGTTTAATTCAGCAAGAAGGTCCTGGGAGTGACTAACAGGCGCCCCTGAACAAGGTATGACACGAGTGGCATGTAGTCATTGAGATCCTCTGGTTTTACCAACAGACATTCAGCAGGGCTTTTCTTCACAAGGTAGTAACTCCGCAGATGCTCCACGTAGTAAGCTGTAAAAGGTTCAATGATGAAGCTTATTTGACGAGCCAGAACAATGCATATTTCCAAAATTCGACCAAAGTCCGGTAGTCCACTTGTACTCCCAACAGAGAGAATCATTCCCTTTGAATACTTTGTTCCATTTAAGAAGGCATTAGGGGTCAGCCCAACGGTGTCAACATCACTGAATCTATTCAAGATAGCTTGTCTGACACCACTGTCTAAGACTTCCAGACACACATCAGACATCGTAGCAGTCTCAGTCTCAGGCTTGAAAATGCTAGGCATTTCAAAATAATATGCCAACATAAGTTGATGTCTTGAGGCCAGGGTAAGCAGAATGTTTTTGAAATTGTTGGCATCACGAACAACCTTTTTAAAGAATGAATGTTTTGCCTCAAACCTGATTGTCCAACACTCAATTAGGGGTCCAAACCTCTGAATGAGACACGGATAATGTTCAAGAAAGTGATGTTTGGGACGCAACTTGAAATCTGGGAAAACTGTCTGCAGCAACTGTCTGTGATCTGATATTTTTGATTGAACATAACAAAGTAAATCTGAAGTGAAAGATGAGGTCGACAATAGCTCCACCAAGTCTTTGAGCTCAAGAACTAATTCCCATGTTCGATCCCCTTCGGGAACACGGTGACCGATGATGAGAGGAAGAAAACGCACAAGGCTCCAATTTTCATGTCCGTTACCACCTACAGTCCTTTTCTTTCGAAAGGTTTGTGGAATTTTCTGAGGACGGTTTGTCTTATCTGAGAATTTGAATGGAAAGGCTTGTAGTTCAGTATTAAACTCTTCTAATGTGAAATATTTTTTTGAAATCAAATCTGCAAGGCACAGACTTAATTCTACGGGTACGATGCCTTCCAGCACATCGTGTAAGAAATCAGGTGGAAAGCCTTTGCACGTGTGAAAACCTGTCAATGTGTTAAGAGGACAGTCTCGTTTCACACCATCAACAACAGTCACAAGTTCACTCTGATTCAACACATTTACAGCTTCATCAAACGATTCTGGTGACCTTAAAACAAAGTTCCCAGTTCGAACATCAGAAGTCTGTATGTCTCGACGACTAGCAAGACAAAACCGACAAAACTTGTCCACATTAAAGGACTCTTGGAATCCACCTAAGGAGTGTGCGCCCAAGTTGTCAGCAGCCACATACAAGATAGTCCCTTTTACATTACAAGCACGTTTCTCTACAAACACACCAACTGTTTCCAGATATTTAATATCTTCAATCAGTGGCTTCAGAACTCTTTCATAACCATAAATCTTGATATGTTCAGTCTTGCACAGTAAAGCTAGGTAGATTGATGACAATGATGACTTGTATCTTGATGGCAAATTGGCAAGACTCCAATACACACCGCAGACTTTGTGTTTCTTTTTGGATGTGCCTAAAGGATTGCAAACTTCGAAATCATCTATGTACAAGGTAATGGACACACCAACATCTTGACCTGAGAGAAGTGGATTTTCTTTAAAATAGTCACCATCCAGAAATGACTTGTAGTGGCCAGACTGTTCAGCTGGATTTGTTTCTCCCAATGCTTGCAGCACCTCCTCTCTTTTCAGAATCTCAGAAAGTATACTTAGAATGGGGACATAAACAACAGTATGAGTTCTTTCTTGTGCACTCAAAACATATTCTACAGGTTCAATGACAGTAAAGTTCTGTCTATAAAATAATTGCCTTTTATACTCTGTGCCTAGAGATCCTTCTCTCGAAAGCAATTTAAGTGGGCTAGCACTCTGTAATGCTTCAGTCAATAATGTCAAACATTCCTCAGACGTGTAATTATGCACCTTCAAAATATTCTCAATTGACTGTTTAGTTATTTGTCGAGCACAATTGCCAATATCAAATAATTCATCCACAAGTTCTTGAATGGCTGACTTTGACACATGAAGGACGGCTTGCAGCCGAAGGAAAAGGGATGCAATCCGCCGCTCAACGGACTTCTGTGCAGGCTGAAATTCAGGTTCAGGCACTAATACATCTGATGATGCTAAATCGTCCAAGTGATCCTGTTCATCAATTACAGAGGCTTGACTGTGACAATTAACAAGGTCAGGTCTGAAATCAGTTAAAGTAGAAGAGTGATGATGACGACTTCTATGAGCAGTAAAAGTTGAGATTACCCTAGATTTAAAAGTGCACCCGACAAATGGGCAATTCACAGTCTCTCTATTACTCAAATGTCTCTTTAAATGAATAAAATACTTTCTGATATTGGTTGGTGCTGAAAAAGTACAAAGTTCACAGCGAAGTTTAGCAACTAGACTGGTTAGTTTTTTGTGGTCCTTTAGATGTTGTGCAAATTCTACATGGGATTGGAGGACCTTTAGGCAGTTTGAGTAAATGCAGCTGAAGCCTTTTCTTCCACGTCCATGCTTGTCTTTGTAATGACTCACTATTGTGTTTTCAATATATGAGACAAAACTGCAAAATTTACACCTCCACTTCATCTACAGTTGTAGCCTAACTTCAATTAATTGGTTTCCTGGGGCACATCATAAGTTGTAGTTTACTCTCTTCATCATGTTTGCAGTTCATGTGACTTAATGGTTTGCTGTACTTCTGAATCCTGGAACACAAATCATGGAACACAAAAAGACAGAAGTACAGCAAACCATTAGTCACATGAACTGCAAACATGATGAAGAGAGTAAACTACAACTTATGATGTGCCCCAGGAAACCAATCCAGCGCACACGCATTACAAAATTCAGTGGGTCGATGTTGGCACTGAATATACCACTGAAAATACAATTGAGAAACTACTTCAGTCTATCATAATACCAACTTATACTAAATATACAACCAAAACTGTGAACAAAAGACGAACTTACTCTGTGTCTTTATTATGTTGGATAGTTTAACCGGCTGTCCATTTTTTCCCGCCTGGCTAAAGTGACTAATCAACGGTCTGCAGCCAGCCCGGCTCGCGAGGCCCGGCTAAATAGACCACCTAGAGGTGCTAGCTATCGCGGTTAAAATAGACCACCTACAGAGGTGCTAGCTAGCGCGGTTAGCTAGCGCGGTTAAATAGTTTACCAGAGGTGCTTGGCTAGCTAGCGAGCAAAGAGCACATGTCTGGACATGTCTAACTAATCAGTTGGCTTACGTTATTTTGTGAATACAGCAAGGTATATTATAATTATATATAAGGTAAATTATAAACTACTACACAAATCTAATAGTTCAATAATTTACCTTGATATTCATAAGTCGCTTCGGCTCCTTCCTTTGGCTCCTTCAGTAAGGCGTCTGCTAAAATGATTGAAATGATTAAACTCGAACAACGTTCTTGCATTAGCAACCGAGTTGTCTCAGTAACAATTAGGCAAGGCTAGCTAGCTACCAATTGAACATTTCTCAATGCTAACCGCACGGTTACAATGGTTCGTTTCAAACGGGGTTCTAAAAACTTTTGTGTGAGAAACTACTTGTCTATCATAATACCAACTTATACTAAATATACAACCAAAACTGTGAACAAAAGACGAACTTACTCGGTGTCTTTATTATGTTGGATAGTTTAACCGGCTGTCCATTTTTTCCCGCCTGGCTAAAGTGACTAATCAACGGTCTGCAGCCAGCCCGGCTCGCGAGGCCCGGTTAAATAGACCACCTAGAGGTGCTAGCTAGCGCGGTTAAAATAGACCACCTACAGAGGTGCTAGCTAGCAAGGTTAAAATAGACCACCTACAGAGGTGCTAGCTAGCAAGGTTAAAATGGACCACCTACAGAGGTGCTAGCTAGCAAGGTTAGCTAGCGCGGTTAAATAGTTTACCAGAGGTGCTTGGCTAGCTAGCGAGCAAAGAGCACATGTCTGGACATGTCTAACTAAGCAGTTGGCTTACGTTATTTTGTGAATACAGCAAGGTATATTATAATTATATATAAGGTATATTATAAAATACTACACAAATCTGATAGTTCAATAATTTACCTTGATATTCATAAGTCGCTTCGGCTCCTTCCTTTGGCTCCTTCAGTAAGGCGTCTGCTAAAATGATTGAAATGATTAAACTCGAACAACGTTCTTGCATTAGCAACCGAGTTGTCTCAGTAACAATTAGGCAAGGCTAGCTAGCTACCAATTGAACATTTCTCAATGCTAACCGCACGGTTACAATGGTTCGTTTCAAACGGGGTTCTAAAAACTTTTGTGTGAGAAACTACTTGTCTATCATAATACCAACTTATACCAAATATACAACCAAAACTGTGAACAAAAGACGAACTTACTCTGTGTCTTTTTTATGTTGGATAGTTTAACCGGCTGTCCATTTTTTCCCGCCTGGCTAAAGTGACTAATCAACGGTCTGCAGCCAGCCTGGCTCGCGAGGCCCGTTTAAATAGAACACCTAGAGGTGCTAGCTAGCGCGCTTAAAACGGACAACCTACAGAGGTGCTAGCTAGCAAGGTTAAAATAGACCACCTACAGAGGTGCTAGCTAGCAAGGTTAGCTAGTGCGGTTAAATAGATCACCAGAGGTGCTTTGCTAGCTAGCGAGCTAAGAGCACATGTCTGGACATGTCTAACTAACCAGTTGGAGATGTCTGGACATGTCTAGTTGGCTTACGTTATTCCAACGTTATTTTGTTATTACAGCAAGGTATATTATAATGATATAATTATATATAAGGTATATTATAAACTACTACACAAATCTAATAGTTCAATCATTTACCTTGATATTAAGTAAGTCGCTTCGGCTCCTTCCTTTGGCTCCTTTTACTAAGGCGTCTTCTTAAATGATTGAAATGAATGATTGAATCTTCGCACATGCGCAAAGAGCAGCCCCCCACATTGTGAGTGGTGTACTCACAATATCAAGTTCACCAGCCACTCGATTTTTTTGCATTTCATTGAACTGACTTACAAACCTGAATTTGAACACTGAAAACTAATTCAAATCAGTTGAAATTGCGTAAAGCATCATGTTAAGTTGACGTAAATTAAATAAACAAGTTACCATGACTTATTGGTCAAATCATTTTTTACAGTGTATCCCCCCAGCTCTAATCAGTTTTCTACAATGACAGATGTGTTAGTGAGCTCTGCCAAGGCATATAGTAGGAGTAAGAGCTGAGAGGACTCTCCTTAAATTAACATTGTTTACTTAGATGCAGACTCTTTTTTCACTGTTATAAGGGACACAGCAGTCCATTATTACCTTCAAGCCAAAGTCAAAGGAAAGATAAATGAATATCAGTGGTATGGAAATCATCCCTTCTAACTGTCTATCCATCTATCCAACCAATATATGCATGCATATATACAGTAGGGTCCAAAAGTCTGAGATCAGTAGCCAGTCATTTCTTTTTTGCATTTGTTTTTAATGTAAAAATATTTTTGAAATTACCAACAATATCAGTTTGATTTGAGTTTAATTTGAGAAGTTGATTTGGTATGTCCACCTTTTTATCATATCTTCATCTTTTATTTTTATAATGCGTTCTGCAAGAAAGGAGACTGGCGTTGGTCACGGGTTGGATTGAAAGGGAGAAAACAGGACAGATTAACACAACGGATATCGCTCATATAAGAAAAAAATACAACGAAGGCGGCAGGCGTGTGTTGGTTTGGCGGCCGCCTTAGCTGCAAAGTGCTGCGTGAAACCCTGAAAATAAAGAGTATAATGAGTTCATTTATATCATTTAAAGTAACTAGTGTAGTTCTAAATATGTCACGATTAAATCCCAACATTAAATAATAGATTATTGCATTAAGGTTTGTTGTTTGTTGTTTCTCCCCTCTCTCTCTCCCCGCTGACTTGAAACAGTGAATTCTGGTTAGACTTTTTGTCCGACTTGAGACGGCGCCGAGGCTAGGTCACTGTGACGTAGCCATCAAAGTACCGTGAGATCGATTCGAGAACTGCCGGCTGTGTAGCCGAGCGCATTTTCTCAAGAGCAACTGCACGGCTTCAAATGACGACACAGCTATTTCATGATTGGCCAGACTCACACACGACAACTTTGACGCTTGTTTTGTAATTATTCTGACACCTTCAGTTTCGCCAATGCTCAAATCCGGACCAAACAATTTGATTGAGTAAAACATTTGTTAAAGAAAGGGGTTTTGGGCCACCTCTTCTACTAACGGAAAGACTACGTTTAATTATAAATAAAGTAACGTAAGCAAACAGCGCTTGATCGGCCATGTCTGACATCAACGCAGCAAATCACGAGAAGCTGGAATGTCCAACTTCACAGAGCCGTTTTCAACTCCTCCCCGACTGCAAGCGGCTACTCTCGCCGGTCGTTTCATTCAGCCGCAGTCCATGTCGAACGCACCTATTGACATGCTTCGTCACGTGTCGTTGCTGGTATCAAAACAGGCAAGCCTCGGGCTCTGTTCGAAATGTCTTAAAATGCGTCCTTCCTTTAAGACAGCGAGGTCTGTTCGAAAACGCTTACATTTTCTCTTCCTGTCTAATAAGATACATTAAAATACGTCACATAACGGTCATTTTTTAAGAGAGCATCTGAGCTACCCTTCTGTCTTAATGGCGGCACGTAGGCTATTACCGATAAGTCTGTGCGCCAGAACCCAAATCAGATTTTAATTTTTTAATATGGCGGAACGAAATACCGAAGTTCACATAAAAAGTGTTCATAAATGTAATTTCCTTTGCTCTTTTTTTTGAAAATGTATCGAGAAATAAACAGTGTACTATTTAATTATGCCATGATTTATTAACAAAAATAGTCTGAATTCGTTAGCGAGGTATAAGTTAGCCAGGTCGCTATGGTAGCTGATTGTTAACGGCGTTGCTAACGTTAGCTCCGGTACAGTATGTATCTGTATTTAATGCAAGATAGTTAAGAAAGTGAACGGTTGTTTATGATGTGAAATTGTAAATGTGCATTGTAAGTGCACACAAAATGTACTGTAAAAAGAACCTGCTATTTAAAAATATATCAGGGTGTTTTAACTGTCAGTTGGTTGCTGTTAACTGTCATAGCTAGCCATGTACACGCAGCGCGATGACGTACATCCTGTCTTAATAGGCTGTTCGAAAACAACGGTTTTTAAGATACCTTACCCCGAAGAGAGCTGTCTGGTTAGACAGCTGTCTAGTAAAACATCAAGGATTAAGACAGCTGTCTAAGTTTTCGAACAGAGCCAAGTTGACCTTAACCTTGCCCTGGAGACAACAATGGCTTCGCATGAAACAATAAGAAAATATGAAAGTGGGGCTAAAAAACGAAAAATTAATCAGCAAAAAAGAGAGCGACAGGCAGATGTTTTAAGTAGGCCTAAAACCCCCAAACTTTCAACTTTTGTTCTAATTTTATTACCAATCTCTCTCTAATATATTGATATAAATAATACTTATAAATATATATAAGTATTATTTATATATATAAATAATAATAACATATTTGTTATTGGAGGCTTCTGCCCCGGGCCCCAGGTGACCTTAACCTGGCCCTGCACATCACACATTACATTGCAAATGTGCCGGGAAATTGACTGAATTGCCGGGTCTTTGACGCATCACAGATTATGGCGCTCCCTCAAATTGTGCAAACAATTACAATTAGCTGAGCAGGTAGAATCTAATAATATATCTGAGTCTGATACCCGTGACCGAGTATAAAAAGTCATAGAGAGCTTGGCTGCATACTCTGCCGTCTCAGATTTACACATTAATAGTAGCTCTGACACTGTTGTAGTCATTTTTTGACATCAAGTTGCTCACTGTGATGCGTCCTCTAAAGACTATGTTTCAGTCAAGAGTGGCTGCTGTCAGGGGTGGCAAGTCTGGCAAATGTGGAGCCTGTCAGCGGCTCATTATTAGCCTCAAATGATTAGCCCCCTGAAATAGTGTTTCTGTATCGTGATTCGTGATAACAATGATTTTATGGCATTTCTACATGAGCAAATCCTACACAGCTACCAGGGGCATTGCCATTAAAAAATTGTTTTGGGTGGGTCCCATCTTAAAATCAAGGGGCCACCAAGAAATACATCTATATACAGAATATACATCAACAATTCCTTAATTTGTTATTGTAAACAATCATCCCACGTAAATGAGGGAGCCTAAAGCTCACCAGGCCCACTCGTGCCTACATGGCTATTTTTTTTCTTTTTCTAAAGTTTGATTTCAACAAGATAATAATTAAGTACCTTTCATTTAGACACCATGTTAAACTGAGACTGCAGAACATTGCTCTGCTGCTAACCTGCCATGCCATAACATTCAAGTGACCTTATAAAATGTGTTCAAATGAGAAATGATTACCATTTTCACCATAGTAACCCATTCAATGCTAAATAAAGCTGGTAACACTAATTAAGTGGGTTTACATCATGTGCAAAGGCAATCATTTGCCTTTTCACATTAAAAATCATCGGCCATTAATTGATCTGTTTAGACAGATTTTCTTTTTCCTTGGTAAGGGATTTAAGTCAGGTGGACGTTTGATGTTTTATTGAGAGAGAAATTCTTAAGTATATATTTTTCCTTCTCCCATTGACAGTAGCAGACTAGTGAAATGGTTTGAATGTTGGTGTGTGTGAGTGTAGGCTACAACTTGAGGGGGATAGCTGCTCATTAGTCATATCAAATGTCCCCTGTAGGAGTTGTGTATGCCTGTGGGTGGTGGTGGGGGTTTAGTCAAGTGGCCAATGAGAGACAAGGTCAGTTGAAAGGCAATACGAGAAGAAGGGGTGATGTTCAGTCTAGACATTTATCCGCCTTTGATCTCTTAGCTGGGCCTATCTGAAGGCTTTAGTTTGGAAGGGAATGGGAGTTGGAGTGGGGGTGGAGGTGGGGAGCAATCAATGTCAAATACGAAAGGTCAGTTTCAAATTAATGTAAACCTCCTGTGTCCCAGATGATAGGGGGCCACAGCAGACCACACATCTTATCCCCTACCCCTCTCTCTTTTTCCGTCTCTCTTTCCCTCTCCTCTGTGATGTTTACAACCTAAACACACAACATTTTCATTTACGCTCATCTGCGTGTTTTAAAGCAAGATCTAAGCAAGTTGACAGGGTTACATACTTACATACAGTAGACACAGCGAGCCTGCTCTTTTAAAGATGGCGTCCCCATTCATTTCTTTGGAAAGTGATCAGTGGCGCAGTGAGGCAAGCGAGAGCGCGAAACGGACCTCGCCATCTTCCCAGTTCCGGCTCGTCCGGTCTTGCGCAGAACAGTGGCTCGCCTTGCTCCTAGCTCTGAGACCAGACCATAGGGACCCAGACCCCCACCCCTCGCCCCTCGGCTTGGTGGATGTAGGTGGTATTGCATGTTCGATTTGGCATCCGGCTCTTCCGGTCGTTTTTATTCCATTAAATCTAGTCAACATTTACAAAACTATCTCCCCCAATAATTTTTGTTCGATTCTCGAACCTGGCTCATACTACTAGCTTTTTCATATCATTTTTTTTCCAGATTTTTGCTCAATTTGAAACCAATCCGAAATGGGTAAACTAGCACCCCATGTATTTGTTTACGTCAAGAAAAGTTGCCTGGAAACATGTTCGCGGATACTAACAGGGGACGAGCACAAAAGGGAACATCAGCAAATCCCTGATATACCTGAGCTGAATGAGAACAAGGAGAAAGGACTTGATAATCTACAGTTGCCTGCCTTAATTGTAGCACGTTTTACAAATGCTTGCACACATACATGACGGTTGTTTGTAGAGTTTATTTCCGTTATTTTAAAGCATATTTAACAATTTTGTAATTTTTATGTCTGCATCAATATGATAGTATAACCAGTGGCGGTGCGTCCATAGAGGGCGCAAGGGACGCCGCCCCTCCTAGAATTTTTTGTAAAAAAATAATTAAAAAACGTTACAAAATATGATATACCAAACTATTTAAATAAGAAATGTACTGTGTTAACGCGTTAAATGTGTGTGGGAGACCGTAAGTCCCTGTCAACAACCACTTAAATGTGACCAAATATAATATATTGCCATTCGTTATCACTGAGATAAGCAATTCCCCCCTGGAGGGTTGCCGGCCTAATGGAAGTCAATGGGAGCTCTCATACTTTTATCATACATTTGAGAAGGACAGCTTCTCATTTGAGGCTGAAAGGGGCGATCCCGGGGCGCACTAGTTTGCGCCCCTGACCAATGACATTGTTTCTTACCGGACTATTCGTTGAATTAGAGACCTTTATCATTCCCTCACATCCCATATAAATATCACGTATCTACGAGAGCAACATAGCAATGACGCTATGCGATATCAGTGACCCTTCAGCATTAGTATCGTAGCTAAGTCTAGGAAAGTTGAGGCTACTTTTCGCTAGGTACCTACGAACATGTCTTAATCTGCTAGACAAGTGGCTTCCCCATCGTTCTTTTGGTGAGCTTTCTCACGAGCCCTACTAGCCGACCAGCTAAATAGTTATTTATCACTAGCATTGCTACCTGCATATATACAAACATTGTTTACAATATTTTCAGGCTTCAACCAGTGCTGCTCAAGCATAAATACAGGGTCAAGAGATAGATTTGTTAGGCATTGAAGAAAGAGTAGGAGAGGACGACAGCATCCAACATAGCTAATACATATATATTTAATGTTAAAAAAAGTTCTGTGTAACGACACGCCGCCCAACTTCACCCCCCCCCCAAAAAAAAATCACCAGCCGCTACTGAGTATAACACTAGTTATATTACCGCATCAAAATGCTATTATAATACTAGATTACTTTTTTATTGCTCGGCTACATCAGTGCAACACAATCATCCTGGAGTGCCCTCCAGTGGCAACAGGTACTATTGAATTAGCCTATTGAATTAATTAGCAAAGATGAAGATCGGTTCTGTTCTAGGACTCGGCCTTACAATCCCTGGTTGATTTGCACTCCTGAGATGTGAAGTGGGTCGACGCAGACATGCAAGGCGTTTCCGGGTAAGAGTCATGGTGCTGTCTGTGGGACAAAAGGGTCAACAAGCCTCATTGGAGTCATCAGGTGGGCACCGTCCTTCTCTGGTGTTTCAATGATAGGCCCACAACACCTCCAGAGGGCTCATCGGCAACACCTGGCTTCCCAGATGTGCCCCCCTTCTGCTTTAACCCTTCTGCGCCACAGATGCTATTTTGGAGCCCAGGTAACGTCTCTCCTCTTCACCCACAGTCACCGGCTTGCCCATTCAGCAGCGCTTGAGAGGGCTTTGATGGCTTGGCGTTGGGCTTAGCCTTTAATTCCCAAATCCTTAAGCAGCCTGGTAGTTGTCTTACCCACAAAGCCTCTGCAGCCGACTTCCACTGGGCAAACTCCGGCTTTCCAGCCACGTTGCTCAGCATCAGCTGCCAGCTCAGCGTACTTAAGGCTCTTTCGTTCGTAGGCCTCCTCTACAGCGTCCTCCCAGGGCACAGTCAGATCTACGATGTACACCTTCTTAGTTGAGGAGGACCAGAGCACAAGGTCTGGTCTGAGGTTCGTAGTGGCGATCTCTGGTGGAAAGTAGAGCCTTTGACTCAGATCCACCACGAGCCTCCAGTCTCGCGCTCCTCCCAGCTGACCGAGGTCTGATGTTGTACTGGCCGTGGTCTTGCATGGCTTTGCACTTTCGCAGACAAAAACCTCTTGCAGATGTAGGAGGGGATGATGGAGGTAGGGCCTTAATGGTCGTTCGTCTGGTCTCCAGCAAAGCTGCAAGGCACTTCAGCACCAGGTGTAACAGCCTTGAGTCAGGCCTGTTTTGCAGCCAACCAGGATGTGTTTAAGGTTTGCTGGAGACGGGCAGAGTGGGCACGTTGGGTCTTCTCCGTACCATTGTTGTAGGTTACTGGGAGATGGCAAGACATCATACGTTGCTCGTAAGATGAAGCTGGGGGAAATGCTTCCATACGCCACAGTTCCTTCCAAGAGAACCTCCTTCTCTCAACTCCCTCCCACCTCATCCACTGTCCCTGTTTCGATTGGGAGACTGCCTTTGCGCACCTTGTTTCCTGCTCTTGCCGGCGCACCTTCTCAACGACCACACCTCTGCGCTGAGATGGAGCTGCCTTGTGCCAAAATAGTCTGCTCTCTCAGAGGCCAAAGCCTCCTCCCCTGTTGCACAAGGCCAATGATGTCACAGTGCCTTAGGTCTGCCTTTGCCTGCTGTGTAGCTGCGCTTGCAGTGCATTTCCTTCCGGTTGCCAGAGTAGGAGCTGTTTGGGCTACACATGGATAATTTTGTTAGTGTCATTTCCAGCCTTACTTTGGAGCACTTGAATTCCTCTGAAAGACTGGACACAGGCAGCTCCAGAATACCTCTTCCATACAGCCCTATTTTGCTGGGAAGACCCAGCCACTTTTTGGCAAACAACCCAGCCACTTTTTTCAACCTTTGAGATAGGGACCTCATAGATGGTAAGAGGCCCCATCAGCCGGGACAGAAGACCGAATTGAAGGCACCAGAGCTTTAACCTGCCAGGAAGCAGGGACTTGTCGATACTCTCAAGGCTGCAGATTGTGTCCTGCCTAAGATGGTCCACTCGAACTTTGTCCTTGAGGTTGGCATCGTACCAGTACCCTAAGCTCTTCACTGGCTTCTCTGACACTGTTGGTATGGGTTCCTCGCCGATGAAGAAGCGCTGCTCTGACAGCTTGCCCTTGACAACTGATATGCTCCTGGATTTGCTTGGCTTTATCTTCATCCGGGCCCACTCGATGTTCTCCTGCATCATCAGCAGTTGTCTAGTGCATGGCATGGTTGTTGTGAATGTGGTCATGTCATCCATGTACGCTCTGATGGGAGGGAGACGAAGACCAGCTTTGAGCTGCTGACCTCCTACCACCCATCAGGAGGCTCGGATGATGACCTCCATTGCCATGGTGAAAGCCAGAGGGGAGATGGTGTATCCTGCCATGATCCCTATATCCAAACGCTGCCATGCTGTGGTGTACTCAGTTGTGAGGCATAGCTGGACGTCCTGGAAATAGGATTTGACAAGAGTGGTGATAGCCTGTGGGATGCTGAACAGGTCAAACGCAGTCCACAAGAGACTATGAGGAACAGAACCAAAGGCTTTGGCGAGGTCCAAGAACACGACATGGAGATCTCTTAACTTCTTTTTGGCAGCTTGGATTTGATGCCATATAATGTTTGTGTGCTCCAGGCAACCAGAAAAACCTGGAATCCCTGCTTTCTGCGCTGTTGTTTCAATGTATTTGTTTCTGTCTAGGTACACAGCCAGCCCGTGAGTTACTACGCTGAAGAAGATCTTGCCTTCAACGTTTAAGAGGCTGATGTGGCGAAACTGGCTGATGTCAGCAGCGTCCTTCTCCTTAGGGATTAGGACGCCTCCGGCCCTTCGCCAAGCTGTTGGTATAGTTTGTTTCTGCCACACCACCTTCGTTAGCCTCCAGAGAAAGCGCAACACATCTGGTGCGTTTTTATAAAGCCGGTAAGGGACTCCGTTGGGTCCAGGGGAGGATGCAGCTCTTGCTCGACGAACAGTCCTTTTCACTCCACTTGGGAGGACATACCTATAGCTGGTGTTCTGGAGGATGTCTTGGTGGCATACCAGGTGGAAGGTGAAATGTAACGAGTGTCTTACTTTACACCGCTACAAGAGAATAATAATGTGATCAATGGAAATGTATCAGAGGATTAGGGTCTTTGGAAAGATGGTACTGTTTGTACTGTTTGTAACACATTGGTTATATTTCAGAGGTAATAGAATTTGTTTTTGTTGTTATTTAAGATATTTTGTTTCTCTATTACCTCCGTTTTATTTTTTTTGAGTATTAAAAACACTTATACTCGTATCGGTTTGTAAAAAAGTGGTATCGGTGCATCCCTAATTAGTAGTCTTTACCTTGATTTGAGGCTTCACTGATGCTACTTATTGTAATTTGCAATATGTCTGCCTTTTGAGATTTGTTAATAGTGTTTAAACATAATTTGTTGTTGTTGTCTATTTCTCTCTCTCAAAAAAGTGTTTCGGAGCTAGGAACAAGACCGGATGAGTCGGTCTGGAAAGATGGTGCGGTCCGTTTCGCGCTCTCGCTTGCCTCACTGCACCACTGAGCACATTTCATAGAAATGAATGGGGACGCATCTTTTAAGAGCAGGCTTGCTGTGTCTACTGTATAATTCTATGGGTTTAGCCAGGGGGAGAGGTGGCTAACTTTTTTTACCTCAAATTAAGTCAGTCTTACTATTTATGCAACAGACAGGCTTAGTTAAACTATAGTCTAACCTGACCATTTAAGACAGTCTAAGGCCAAGACTAGTCTTAAACTAAGTTTATGCAACTGGACGCTGGTAAGCCTTAAAAATGTCCCTTTCCGCCCACCATCGAGCATCGCCCCGCACATTGCAATGATGGGTACTTGGCATGGTACTTGTCATACTCATAATTCTAGTCAGAACTGATATTCTGACTACTCATAATTCTAGTCTGATACCTCTCCGTTGGGCTGTTACTATGGGGCGTGTTTCAACCAAACCCAGCAAAAAAAATGCCTCCTCGCTCAATTGGATAGACCTACAACCAATCAAACCAACGTAGTATTGTAGCACCCCTAGCCGGAATGCTAATTGAAGAACCAGCCAGCGTGTGATCTGCCCCTCAGGCTCTTTAAAGGAAAGCAGCCATTGGAAAGCTGCGTGGTCTGTGCGCACCACAAAAGCCACGCCGCAGAGGTAGTATTTAAAGTGGCAGACAGCAGTTCCCGTTGTGTGACACAGTAGCGCCGCTCCTCTTTGGTGAAAGTCCTGCTGAAGTATGACACTACCTTTTCCCCTCCCGGGCCAGGCTGTGCCAACACCGCTCCCATGCCCTGTATTCTAAAACAGACTCGATAGCAGAATCTACACATCTCAGCTCTCCAGCGCCAGCCATGTTGGTTGAAAACGAATTCAACCCAAGTGCTCTTTGGTGACGTGATTGATTACGTTACTGTTGATCATCTGTCCATCATCGTATAAAGCCCACCCTGACAATTTGATTGGTCCGAACAGCTCCTGTTCGGATATTAGATATTCCCCGAACGACCGACTCCAGACCCAATTTTTTTGTGGGCGGGGATAAGTTGGGCTGGCACCCAGGCTAATGGTACTTGGCAATGTTGGCTAATAGACCTTTTTCACTACTTCCGTATTTGTTACTGGAAATCGGTGGTAAAATCTTCTTCCTCTGTCCAGGGCAACGGTGGTAAACAAATGGTGCAAGCTAAGAGCAAGAGTTATTGTAGCGTGTAAAAAGTCTATTACGAGATTGAAGGACGATCTTCGCTTTTTTATGATAAGATCGATGTGAAAGCTTATGGTAAAGGTAGACTACCCAGTTAGCACACATACGTCTTGCCGACGTTGGCTTAAGATCGAAACGTTTATTCTATTCATAACGTCGGATAAGCATCGGCAAATGATCGGATTTCTTCTCATGAAGTATGTTGCTTGTAGCCTATGCCTACAACAATGTCTAAAGTTACTGTAATGAGCTAGGTTTGTGTGAACAGAGCTGTAGTGCTCGCTCTCCACACACTGGTCAGACATTTGACAAAAGTGTAGCTAATAGAGAAAAATAGAGAAAAGTTAGAGAAAATAGAAAAATAAACACATGTTGTGTCATGTGCGAAATTAGAAGAAAAGAAATCCGACATATCACTGTTAAACCAGAATGCCTATGTAGGCTATATGTAGGTCCAGAGGTTAAATTGGGCCGGGGCTGTCCGGGGCGGAGCCCCGGCACATAAGCGGCCGGGTCTGGAGTTCTCCAGCCGATTTTGGCAGTCTGCCTAGTCCATCACGAGCAATGTTGTCCTACTCATTTACAACTTTTCCATTGCAAATCTATGTTGTTTTAAAACACAATTCTAAATAATGGTAGGGATAGGCTGGCCTAGACATCTGGAGCAAGTTTGAGAAGTAGGCATATCGCGCACGAAAATTATAAATTTACGCTACCGTCTTTGAAGAGGTAGATTTTTTACACACGACAGTGACATCGACAGATGGAAAGCTAGCTATAGAGACAATATAAAGATGGAAAGCCAGGCTAAGAAACGTAAACGTATTACCTTCACTAGACAATGTTTACCAATTGGACAAACGGATGTTTATTTGTTTTACATCAAGCTCCAAAAACTATTTTTCGCTCAAATCAGCCAAAAAAATTCGCTCGCGCGCCATGCGCGCTCGCATTAAGCATGGAAGTCTCTAACTAGCCGCATGACTCATGGCTGAAGTTACGTTTCTCCAGCTCTCCCCAGGTTGGCAAAAGAAGTATCTCAAAATGCATCAGATTGATGCTTTAAAATATGGAATATTTAATTTTTCTAATGGGGAAGCATGCACCCGGACCCCCTTAGAGGGGTAATCCTTCTCACCCTTTTCACCCCTGACCCGTTTTCATGCCTGTTATTTACTGCATAATCCACGAAAGATTTGTGAAATTGCCCCTCGGTCAGAGCCCCCCCACATAGAAAATCCCAATTTAACCCCTGTGTAGGTCTAGGTTACTTAGCTAGTACAATACAACGCTTTCGATCTTAAACCGACGTCGGCAAGACGTATGTGTGCTAAATGGGTAGTCGACTTATTTACCGTAGCTTTCACATCTTACCATAAAAAAGCGAAGATCTTGCGCCCATCTCGTAATATACCTTTTACACGCTACTTAAAACTCTTGCTCTTAGCTTGCGCCATTTGTTTACCGCCGTTGCCCTGGACAGAGGAAGAGGATTTTACCGCCGATTGAGTATTTCCGGTAACAAATACGGAAGTTGTGAAAAAGGTCTATCAGAGAATAGGTACATTCGACATGACCTGTCTTCATGCAGCGCTGCAGCCGGCTGCAGGCGGCTGAGTTGAAACAGTGAATTCTGGTTAGACTTTTTGTCCGACTTGAGACGGCGCCGAGGCTAGGTCACTGTGACGTAGCCATCAAAGTACCGTGAGATCGATTCGAGAACTGCCGACTGTGTAGCCGAGCGCATTTTCTCAAGAGCAACTGCACAGGTTCAAATGACGACACAGCTATTTCATGATTGGCCAGACTCACACACGACAACTTTGACGCGTGTTTTGTAATTATTCTGACACCTTCAGTTTCGTCAATGCTCAAATCCGGACCAAACTATTTGATTGAATAAAACATTTGTTGAAGAAAGGGTTTTGGGCCACCTTTTCTACTAACGGAAAGACTACGTTTAATTATAAATAAAGTAACGTAAGCAAACAGCGCTTGATCGGCCATGACTGACATCAACGCAGCAAACCACGAGAAGCTGGAATGTCCGTCTTCACAGAGCCGTTTTCAACTCCTCCTCGACTGCAAGCGGCTACTCTCGCCGGTCGTTTCATGCAGCCGCAGTCCATGTCGAACGCACCTATTGTCTATGATGTTTTAGTTCTGCAAGGGTATACTACCCCAGGCCGCTAGATGGCGGTATATAATGGATTGGAAGGAGTCTACTATATTCCCCTTCGATTGTCGAGGAAGACAGTTTTCGAATCATGGCGGCGTCCAAGGAGAAAGATGGGAGAGCTGGGAAACCAGGTGGAAAGGAATCTCAACCTTTGATCATAGCTAAAACCCCAGCAGAGGAACAGCGTTTGAAGTTGGAGAGACTAATGCGCAATCCTGTAAGTGTTTAGACAGGTTATCTTCTCTTCAGTACTATCTCTACGGTAACTAGCTTTTTACTGGCTAAGCTAGTGTTACTGGCTGCTCATATTCAGCTACATAGCTACCAATCTACTTAGGATCATGCAAGCAATGTTTTATTATAGAATAACTTTAGGTGTCTCCAAAATACCTCGATGAAATTTAACTAGCTTTAGTCGCTGTATTGAGTTTAGTGGCTGGTAAGACGAGGGCTTTCCTAATACAAGGCTAGCGCTATCTAACTGGTTTGCATTTGTTGTTTTTTATAGGATAAACCTGCGCCTATCCCAGACCGACCGAAAGAGTGGAACCCCAGGGCTCCTCCTGAGTTTGTGCGCGATGTCATGGGTAGGTTGCACTCGCAGCCGGTGTTACATATTGCGTGAAATTAGTGCCCGGAGAGGGAGGTCTGTAAAAAAGATAGTTATACCCCAACTGGTTTTCAAACCTACTGGTTTCCCAACTGTGCGTTCACGTATCAGTCTGCCTCTATCACCAGATTTGTCACACAATCACAAACACATTACTGGCGATTTTCATATCGTTTTCCAGATCTACTGCAGCGAAAATGTTTGCTAATTTTGCCTTGAGATCGAAACTAGCTCGACCCGAACTTGAATGTTTATATTGTTTTTAGATTTTTGTTGTTGTTGTTGTTGTAGGTGGCTGTGATGTGGTGCTTACTTAGACAAACATTTCCGCTGCAGTAGATCTGGAAAACCCGCCTGGCACGGTCTCATAGGTCAAATGTGTAGTGTGCAGTGGGGTTCTAGCCTGGTTCTACCAGACTCTCGTATGTAACACTTACTACCAGTTGCAGTTAAGTAGGTAAACAGGACCAGAGTCTAGGTTCGTAGGAGCAGTAATATAGTTAACAATGGAAATATTAATATAGTAAACACACCACAGACCATAGAATGAATTGAAATGCTGGCTTCTTTGATATAAGAATAGAAAATAAATGAGTTGTTTAGATAGAATAAAGAATTGGTACCATATGACACATTTACAATACAATTAACATTATACACATTACATACACATCTTTAAATGAATTGCATTCAAGTTCAATTGTTTTTCTTTTAGGAAAAGAAAATATATACTATTTACTCTTTGGTTTTATCAATTCTAATTTTACTTCTGTTTAAATTGGTTTTTAAACAGTAAACTTGGAATTATTGTTTACTTTCTATTTGAGTTAACTCAATTTATGAATTCTAATAAGTTCTATTAAGTTCTCAATTTATATTGAATTAGGCCTATTTAAACATCTAGTTTTACTCCTCGTTTCACCTCAGCTTAACTAGTGAGTTATTGGATAGCATTAGCATAGCACAACCATATGCTTTGCCAACATACATAGGGAAAATAATATGCATACAATCAAAATCAAGTTTCAAGTATAGCATTCAAGTGTCAACAGAACACATTTTAAACATACATAGTTGAGTGTGTGGGAACTGGCTCATTCAAACAGAAAAAAAATTTTCTTATGACTACGTTGTGCGGTTTGTTAATTCCACTTGAGGTAGAAACAGTCCGTAGATCTGAGATGTTCACTCTTACCACGAAATCCAATGTTCCTGCGAACTTCTAGTAATGAAGGTTTCTGTCAGTCATACCACTCGTTGAACGAAAAGATTGATGCTCCTGACCATGGGTGTATCTAGCCCTGTTTTGGGGGGGCTGGAGCAGATCAGTCAAACTTAAGGGGGGGATGGCGGGAACATTAAAAGTGTAGTTTACTGTAAAAGTGAAATGGAAGCTGCGTGCGCATCATCATCAAGACCCCATCCATATGTAAAGATAACATCCAAGCTAACAATTTCGCCAATTCTGACTGCAGCTTTGTATACCATATGTACTTTGTTATAGTTCTTTGAGTTAAACAACTTGCTAAATGAATTAAATGTCAAATCCAACTATAAATGTATAAAAGAGAGTTCCAATCAAATCTGAATTATTTTAGCCTAAACTGACATGCACCAACTCGGAGAACTGAGTTTAACATCCATTTACACATTTAGTCTTTATTTTTTACTCTACTCTTAAGGCATGACTATGTTTAACTTAATGTCTGCACCCCTCTGTCATCAACTGTATCTGGAGGAGGGGCTTCACAGGGTGTCTACAAGTTCAATTTAAGATTTTCATTTTAATACCACTTCCAAATGAAATTAAAGACTAAGCTTACGATGGAAATACAACCAAGTAAACACTGATGTCTGTTCAATATGAACAGTATGGTAAAATGACAATGAGTTTACTAACATTGACTAAATGTGTCTAATGCGAAAGGATGACACAAAAATGTAATTGCTTTTATACTGCCTCTTCGCTCAATTGGATGGACCTACAAACCAATCAGAGCAACGTAGTATGTGAACCTTTACCGAATCCCGTAGGAAGGAAGGCAAAAACATATTTTCGAACGACAAATGCCTTGATCGCGTTTCACTGTTCCTCTTTCAAAATGAATGCGCTGTCAATGTCTTCTAAAAGAGACTCAATGGCAGAATCTACACATCTCAGCTCTCCAGCGGCAGCCATGTTTGTTGAAAACGAATTAAACACAAGCGCTCCTTGGTGACGTGGATGATTACGTTACTTTGATCATCTGTCCATCATCGTATAAAGCCCACCCTGATAATTTGATTGGTACGAACAGCTCCTGTTCGGGCATTGTTTTTCCCCAACCGAGTGACCCCAGACCAAACTTCCCGACCCAATTCTTTTGTGGGCGGGGTTAAATTCGGCTGGCACCCAGGCTAAAGACTTTCACGACCCAAATCAAAATTCTGAGCCGACATGTCTGTGGGGAATCAATTTTTCTCCTAAAGACTGCCCCCTCTTAGCCTGGTCCTAACCAGACTCTCGTACATATTTCATTTGTACAGAGGGTCTGGCACCGCTCCATTGACAAACGTTGTCTTCCTTGTAGGCGGGTACTCCGTTGAAGTTTAAAACTATTGGATCTGCCCAGAGCCACTGATCTGCCATAACCAATAGCTAGCGTTCGCCTTAGCCAACTCCTTCACCACTACTGTAACGGTGCTTGCTGCCGTAGCTGGAAAATCAAACTTTTCCCGAACCCCGTGAGGAGAAGGGCCACAACATCATTGCCACCAAGAACACTCAGCAACACTTGTTCTTGTTCCGGCTTTAGTTTCTGTATATTCGGCACTGTTGCCACAACGGGCCGAATGGCTTCGCTCGCATCTTTCTCCGCCGTCATTACGGAACTACAACACAAACTAGCGCACAACATCAACTTTATCGTTTTCAGCCACTCCCTCTGTTCGCTGATTGGGCCAAATAGAAAATCTATTTCCAAGATCTGAAATGCGTACCGAAGATCCAGACCCAGTACAGAAGCAAAATCAAAATTGAGCGGAAGTACGTAGGTGGGCAGAGCCAGGCTAGCCCCCTCTACCATCTTGGTGAAGAATTTGTGAGACCTTGGTTGAAAAAGTTAGTTACTTGTGTGCCATTAGCTAAATCCTGTTTGTTCATTTGTCTGTTTGTGTGCTGTTGTGTGTATAAAAATAATACCCCTAGCCCTTAGTTTTGCGCGTTCCCGTGAGAGTAAGTGGTCTCCCAATACTCTTTTTGAGCTAGGGGTAGGGCTAAGACGAGGGGGTATACACCCCTTAAAACCAAGTGAGATCGGGAGGTTACTTGAAACCTAGGGGTATGTGAATACTGCACTACCTGCAACGATGGCGGACAGATCATCCAGAGAGTCCCATAAATGTAATATTTTCGGCTTAAATAATTGATAAAAAATGTATTAAAGTCTTGTTTTGTGCTATACACAGTCCTGTACATATATATTTGCAACCATTTTCCTAATTGAAACGTTTCTAAAAATCGCTAGTCTGCTACGATAATGTTAGTGTTAATTTGCACAACAGTCCGGCATTTCTCTTACTAGCATGTCTACAGTTTTAAGTAAACTCCATTAGCAGCGAATTTAGTTTGAAATCGGTGCATAATACTACTTGCTTTGGAGATATCTATACGTGCTAGATGATGTACACGTAACCAAGTGTCGTCCCAATTCCTAGGGCTATGTAACCCTTACCCCTCGGTTTCGAGGGCCATGGGGTAGGGGTAAACCAAGGGGAAGGGGTAAGGGGATGTATTGGGATTGGCCCTAAGACTGTTGGTTATGCCATACTCGTAGCTGCCAGCAGATGTCGTTGAGTAAAGGTTTCGAGCGTTTCAAAGGCCCGGACTCCCAATGTTTCAATTGTCTCGGTGTGTCGAAAAGCCTCGATTTGCCCATCACTATTAAAAGGTCTATAAGTGCTCAAACCTTCACCATATTTCAAGAGTAGTGTACTTTCACGAACCCAATCATTGATTCTAGCTTAAAATGTGTCAGCGATTCCAGTTGAAAACAACAATGACCGCCGCAAAATTATTTATATTTGTAACGGTGACCTGCGATTGGAAGCAAAATGAAACGGGAGCTAAAAACTGAGAGTGGGGGCTTGGTCAGCCCACATTTTCCAGAAATTGTGTGTGTGTCTCGCCAAGCTCGCGCGTGTCAAGTAGGGTGACCACCTGTCCCGCTTTGCGCATGTCGCATATTTGGCAATATGCGACATGCGGGACAAATGCGTGAAAATGCTGTGCGACACAACGCAAAGCAAGACAGGAGGTCACCCTAGTGTCAAGAGGCAGGATGAGTCTGAGGATTTGGAGTGCGTGCACTGTGGAGCAATTCAATTGAATTCAATCATATATTGACATACCAAGGTGAAATTGTTTATGGTACTTCAGAGTGATGTCATCTTGAACCCTATTAGGTTTGAAAAACAGTCAAAATTATATTTGTTTTATTGACACAAAGATATTGAGGGAGTGTGGACATTTACATAAATACACCCCTTTCAGACATTTTTTATTGCATTTCTTATTCAATTTGACCCTTTATAAAAATATGTATTCTACACATCCGTAACAAATTTCAAGTCGATTGGATCTATGGTTCATGAGGAGAAGGGTTTTGAAGGTTGTACCAAATTTGGACAGTACAGCTAAATCTATCATGGCGGACCTTATGGGTTCTGGGGGCTTTTTTGTTCCCCATGAGAAATAAGGCATGTCACATTTTCAGTTTTGGAGTAATGGGGGTGGGGAAATCACGTAGACTTTAGGCGTGGCTTATAGCGCCACCTATGGGCGTACGTGGGCCACTAGCCGTCTGGGAGTAGTGAGTGACCAGGGTTTTTCCTGGGTCAAAATGGGTCTTCGGTGCTCAAAAAAAAAGACTGTCACCGGGTCATATTAGCAGACATCTAAGCGTTTTTTTTACCATTTCATAAATAATGGGCCCTTATAAAAATAGGCCCTATACTTTTATCCAGACTGGCCCACCAGAATCGGCCCCCGTTACGTCACTACAGCTAACCTGCATGCACATTCGGTTTTGATGTGATGCAAGTTGGGGAGTTCCATATGTAATGGGAGCACGCATAGCGTCCGAGCCGAATTTTTTGGCCTTTATTTGAGCGCTTAATATTTGAGCTTTGTGTAAAATAAACATAGCCGTTTTTCAATTGGTAACACCTTGTCTAGTGCAGGTGATGTCTTTTCAGCCCCACCCTTTCGTTTCTTAGCCTGGTTTTCCATTGTTATTTTTCTCTTAGAAGCAAGTTATTGTTCTTGTCTTGATCAGACAAGAAGACACACTCAATCTTTCTATCAACGCGATTACTATTGATCAAAACAGAACGAGGGTTCGGCTGTAGGCCTAATTTAAAAATAATATTAAACATATTCACGGACATGCACTGCACGAGTGATTAATTGGGATGACGGCTCCAATATAAGTTATATATATATTAAGCACATATAACTTAATATATATATATATATATATATATCTTCTAATCAATGTATTTATTCCCAGGTGTTCCCAAATCGCAAACTTTTGTCAGCATTTTGAGTGGAAATTTCATTTGCATTCGTACAGGTGTATTCGTGCACGTAGCGGAAAGACCGCTAGCGTGAAGGACCGCTCTGTCCATTCACGCACCTCACAGTTGCGTTTTGATCAGACAAGAAGACACGCTTATCAACTCGATTATTGATCAAAACAGAACGAGGGTTCGGCTGTAGCCTACTCGAAACATAATATTAAGAACATATTAGCTGACAAGCATTGCACGCGTGATGAACACAGCTTTAAAGAAAATACAATTATTGCTGACTTTTCTTTTGCCTTAGGCGCTTGGGATTTTTCATAGGCGCTCTGGAAAACGGCTTAGGCGCACGCCCACATTTTCTCTATGCAGGAAAAACCCTGGTGACCTGTTGTATCATTGGGCCAAATTGGAAAAAATCGGGTCACGGACTTTTTGAGCTATTGAGGTATTAAAAATAACAGAGAAATATAATAAGAAGAATACTAACAAAAACAATAGGTTTCCTCCTACCTAATAAACAGTGGCAAATCCTATGAGCCTAGGATAAAAGTACTTTTTACAGATAAAATTGCACAAATACATTTCTGAGGAAATGTGAAAGATGCTATCAGAGCCCGGTATGCTTATCTTACATTCTTAATCATCATCTTAAACATCTTACATTCTTGTAGAGGAAGCAGTCTTTGACTGTAACTCACAGGCTGTTTATTAATCCAAGTTTGTCTGTGCAAACTTTCATGGCCAATAAATCCCTTTCTGATTCTGATTTCTGATTCAATGAAAAACAGTGAGTAATTGGACAAAAAAGCGACTGGCCTGTTCAGTTGGCTCAAAATGCTATAAAAATATTTAATATAAAAAAATAAGTGATTTCCTGGTTTAATTTATTAGTTAGAATTAGTATAACTCAATGTTTTAACAAATTGCTAAAGCTGAATAATCATTCAAAGCCTACTGATTAGTCAGTGAAAAAATAGATCATTAGTCGATTAATCGTTCTAATAATCGTTAGATTAGTCTATATCCAAATAATCGTTTGTTGCAGCCCTATCTGAGAATGACAGCGTTTGGTTTGAGAGCGTTTTGTCCGAGAATTACGGCGTTTGGTTTGAGAGCGTTTTGTCCGAGAATGGCGGCGTTTGGTTTGAGAGCGTTTTGTCCGAGAATTACGGCGTTTGGTTTGAGAGCGTTTTGTCTGAGAATGACACAGTTTGTTTTGAGGGTGTTTTGTCTGAGAATGACGGCGTTTGGTTTAAGAGCATTTTGTCTGAGAATGACAGTTTTTCTGAGACCTGACGCCTTTTCGTTTGAGTCTGACACTTGAGTCTGAGATCCTGTGTCCTAAAATGAACACCGTACCACAGTCCAAAATGGCGGCATCGCTGACTTTGCACCATCTAGTGGGCAGTTAAAAACCCCAACGCTTCGCCTCTTGTCGTCTATACTCTTTGGTCATAGTTACATGCCACCTATCTTGTTGTTACTAAGCTAACAATTAATATATGGTCACCATTTAATTAAAAGTATATTTTACATTGTTAATGTTATTTACATGAATCCTAATGCAAATCTCCATGTTAGGCTCCAGTGCAGGTGCTGGCAGCGGGGAATTCCATGTCTACAGACACCTCCGCCGACGAGAGTACCAAAGACAAGACTTCCTGGACAAGATGACTGAAAAGGTTGATAATTAAGTCTCTCAACCAATGTTGTGACCAAAAGAGAAAAGCATAGCGTTAATCTTTTTTTGTTGGAGTAGTACTTGCAGATGCAATTCTAGAATATACATGTTTTCTATGCATTGTCTTTTGCAGCAAAGAAAGGATGTGGATTATCTAGACAAGGTTGAGGAAAACAAACTTGCAGCTGATGAGAGGACAGCCAAACGCAGGAAGAAGAGGTAGGCGCAAAAGCCTTTTAAAAGATGGATGTCGGAAGGGTTTCCATCATACTGTTCTTTGGATGAGCTCACCGTGGATTTGCATTGTTTTTTGTTTTCACAAGGGAAAAGCTGAAGCAGAAGAAACTGATGACAAAGAAATTAAAGCTGGCATCTACCCAAGATGAAGGTACAACAACATCTGTTAAGTGTGGACAAATTGTTTTCAGTCTAGGTTATGGAGTTAATATCCATTTATCAGTCAGCTTAGTGGAGAGAGAGTAACCTTAGACAAGAAGTAGGATTTAGGAGTAATAAATGGATCAAGGACATGAAAATAGTTTGCTGCGATGTCTCTCTGAGGCATTAAGTTCAGAGAGATCTTTATATTAAACACATACAGTTATGTCCATAAATATTTGGACATTGACACAATTTTCATCATTTTGGCTCTGTACACCACCACAAGGGATTTGAAATAAAACAATCAAGATGTGCTTTCAGTGCAGACTTTCAGCTTTAATTTCAGGGTATTTACATCCAAATCAGGTGAACGGTGTAGGAATTACAACACATTTGATATGTGCCCCCCCCCCTTTTTAAGGGACCAAAAGTAATTGGACAATTGGCAGCTCAGCTGTTCCATGGCCAGGTGTATGTTATTCCCTCATAAAGGGAGTTCGTTATTTCATTGACAAGGAGCAGATAAAAGGTCTAGAGTGAATTTCAAGTATGGTATTTGTGTTTGGAATCCGTTGCTGTCAACTCTCAATATGAAGTCCATAGAGCTGTCACCATCAGTGAAGCATGCCATCGTTGGGCTGAAAAATCGAAAACAAACCTATCAGAGAGATGGCAAAAACATTAGGTGTGGCCAAATCAACTGTTTGGTACATTCTTAAAAAGAAAGAACGCACTGGTGAGCTCAGCAACACCAAAAGACCCGGACGACCACAGAAAACAACTGTGGTGGATGACAGAAGAATTATTTCCCTGGTGAAGAAAAACCCCTCCACATCAGTTGGCCAGATCAAGAACACTCCAGGAGGTAGGCGTATCTGTGTCAAAGTCAACAATCAAGAGAAGACTTCACCAGAGTAAATACAGAGGGTTCACCACAAGATGTAAACCATTGGTGAGTCTCAAATACAGGAAGACCAGATTAGAGTTTGCCAAAAAACATCCAAAAGAGCCTGTACAGTTCTGGAACAACATCCTATGGACAGATGAGACCAAGATCAACTTGTACCAGAATGATGGGGAGAGAAGAGTATGGAAAAGGGAAGGAACTGCTCATGATCCAAAGCATACCACCTCATCAGTGAAGCATGGTGGAGGTAGTGTTATGGCGTGGGCATGTATGGCTGCCAATGGAACTGGTTCCCTTGTATTTATTGATGATGTGACTGCTGACAAAAGCAGTAGGATGAATTCTGAAGTGTTTCGGGCAATATTATCTGCTCAGATTCAGCCAAATGCTTCAGAACTCATAGGACGGCACTTCACAGTGCAGATGGACAATGACCCGAAGCATACTGCGAAAGCAACCAAAGAGTTTTTAAGGCAAAGAAGTGGAATGTTATGCAATGGCCAAGTCAATCACCTGACCTAAATCCAATTGAGCATGCATTACACTTGCTGAAGACAAAACTGAAGGGAAAATGCCCCAAGAACAAGCAGGAACTGAAGACAGTTGCAGTAGAGGCCTGGCAGAGCATCACCAGGGACGAAACCCAGCGTCTGGTGATGTCTATGGGTTCCAGACTTCAGGCTGTCATTGACTGCAAAGGGTTTGCAACCAAGTATTAAAAGTGACAATTAGATTTATGATTATGTTAGTTTGTCCAATTACTTTTGGTCCCTTAAAAAGCACATATAACATGTGTTGTAACTCCTACACCGTTCACCTGATTTGGATGTAAATACCATGAAATTAAAGCTGAAAGTCAGTTAAAGCACATCTTGATTGTTTTATTTCAATTTTATTGTACAGAGCCAAAATGATGAAAATGGTGTCAATGTCCAAATATTTATGGACCTAACTGTACATAAGAAACAACAGCTGGTATACAGAAAGGCATGCAGAAAACTGACACTGACAGGACTCAGTCCTGACAGCTTTCTTTATTGTCTAGGACAGGACATGGGGAAAACACAAAAGTACATGCCTACGAAACTGTAACACAATGATTATTGTAACTTAGCCTAAGTACTAATGTGTTTTCCTTGTTGGCAGAAACAGAGACTACTTCCTCCAGCAGTGAGGAGGATGTCCAGGAGAAAGAGACTGAAGATGATGCAGAGGCACCCAGCTTCGTCATGGGGATGCGGTGACCTTTCTGTTCCCAGTTATGTGACAAGAGCCAGGATAAAATGAGATGCAATACAGGTCCCGGTATAAATGTTCTAAAATGCGACCTTCCTTCCTCCCTTGAGGAAATCTCAGATCTAACGAGATTTAATCTGTCACTACAGCAGTCAGGAGTTATTGTTTCCTTGGAATGCAAGAAATAATGCATTTTAATGGTATTCAAAAGTAATGTCTGTAAGTAATGACATTACTTTAACAATTCTGAAACTAAATTTGCATAAATGATACGGTTTTTTTCTTTCATCTAAATTGATTTCCAACATTGATTTTATACAGTATGTCAACACCCCTAAGAAAGTATCTTATGAGTATGTTTCATCATTGTCTTTACATTTTTCTTAATTGCTCACCATTTTATTCTGGATTCTGTGTGTATATATTCTTTTTGATAAACTTATTGTGGAGAAAAGAAGCAGTTTGTTTTTTTTGCCTTAAGATGGTTTTGGATGAATGTAGGAATATGAATTGATTGGTGGGATGGAACGTAGAAATTAAATACAGTGGCTTCAAAATATATTTGTACCCCTTCACTTTTAGCACATTTGATTGTGTTGTACATGTAATTGTACATGAATGAAATTGGCATTTGCCATAGTCCAATATATTTTGTGAATCCATAAAGTCTTTAACGATCCATAGTTTACAAAAGTAGAAGCTTGGCTGTGGTCAGGATATTAAGAATAAAGACATGCAGTCCAAGGAACAGTCTGATGGCTATCCAAATACAGAGAGGTCATTATAGAAAACCTGCTCCAGACCACCTCAGACGGGGCGATGGTTCACCTTGCAGCACGACAATGACCTTTTCCGTACAAGTCTGACTGTTAATGAATGTCTCAGCTAAAGGCCAGACTTAAAGATGCTGTAAATCAAATTCCGTGATTTGCTTCTCAGTACATTATATACGTGTGAAGTGAGTTGCTGAAAGCATGTGCTAAAAACTTTGTCGCACTGAAATGTGGAGTTAGACCGTTGAACAGTTTCTCACCAATTTTCAGCTCAGGTTTTGTATAGGCGGGGAAAAACCCAACCTATGTCACAGCAACCTATCTACGTCAGATCACAGACGGTTAATATAACCTGCATTCTGTTACTCAGATAGTATGATGCAAAGACAAAGTAATTAAGACTTACAACTCAGAGACTGCAGGTAGGTCTGTTCTGATATCTGCAATTGATTTAGCTAGTTGTTGCTGCTGTTGCTAATTTCAATAAATTCGAGGGGGCGGAGCATCAGCTCCTTCAGGCGTCGCGCCCCAGTATCAAGCAGAGAAGACTGTTGATTTTCTCATGATTTCAAAGCCTAATTTAACATACTTGCCTGTGTTTGTGTCTGTCAGGTGGCTGAGCGGTTAGGGAATCGGGCTAGTAATCAGAAGGTTGCTGGTTTGATTCCCCGGCAGTGCATAAAGACATTGTGTCCTTGGGCAAGGCACTTCACCCTACTTGCCTCGGGGGAATGTCCCTGTACTTACTGTAAATCGCTCTGGATAAGAGTGTCTGCTAAATGACTAGATGTATTGTATTTTTCTATTTTAATTTGGATGGGTAATTAACAACATCTTCTGTGGTGGTGTCATGAACTTACAGCATCTTTAAACGCCAGAGAACATCTGTGAACATCTTAAAGAGCTTAGTGTTTCCGGCAGAAAATTAGAATTAAAGTAAAATATACAATAAAATATAAGTTGCCGTAATTTATAATATGAAAATACAAAAAATACAAATATTACAAAAAATACAAATGGTACAAGATACAATTGTGTGATGCAGTGCAAAAAGCAATGTGTTTTAAGGACATCAAGTCATAAAAGTCAATGTGAATTCTTGGCCTTGTTGAAGAGGCCAACAGCGGAAGGGAAGAAACTGTTTTTGTGGCGTGTGGTATTGGTCTTGATGGACAGCCTTCTGCCGAAGGGGAGTGACTGGAACAGGGAGTGTCCAGGGTGGGAGGAGTCGGCCACAATCTTCCTCGCTCGCCTCAGGGTCCTCAAGGTGTGCAGGTCCTCGAGGGTAGGCAAATTGCAGCCAATCACCTTCTCAGCAGTGCGGATGATACGCTGCAGTCTGCTCTTGTCCTTGGCAGTGGCAGCAGCATACCAGATGGTGATGGAGGAGGTGAGGATGGACTCAATGATGGCTGTGTAGAAATGTTGTATTGGGTAAAGTTGTCGCAACACAACAACGGTTTATTGTGAACATTTGGGTCCCGAAGTGACCCGAAGGCAGCAGGGTTAAGGGCATTGAGGTCTAGGTTGTTCTGGCTGCACCAGGTCACCAGGTTGGCCGCTTCCCACCTATAATCAGACTCGTCTCCACCAGAGATGAGCCCAATGAGGGTGATGTCATCCATAAACTTCAGGAGTTTGACGGACGGATGACTGGAAGTGCAGCTGTTGGTGTACAGGGAGGAGAGCAGAGGAGAAAGGACGCAGCCCTGAGGTGATCCGGTGCTGATGGACTGGGAGTCAGAGACATGTGTTCCCAGCTTTAAGCACTGCTTCCTGTCAGACAGGAATTCTGTGATCCACCTGTAGGTGGAATCAGGCACGTTCAGCTGGGAGAGCTTTTCCTTAAGCAGGGCGGGGATGATGGTATTGAAGGCAGAGCTGAAGTCCACAAACAGGATCCTGGCGTAGGATGCTGGGGAGTCCAGGTGCTGGAGGGTGAAGTGGAGGGCCTTGTTAACTGCGTCGTCCACAGACCTGTTGGCTCTGTAGGCAAACTGCAGAGGGTTCAGTAGAGGGTCTGTGATGGATTTAAGGTGTGCCAGCACCAGGTGCTAGAAAGACTTCATTACCACAGAGGTCAGGGCGACGGGTCTGTAGTCATTATGTCCTGTTGGCCTTGGCTTTTTGGGCACAGGGATGATGGTGGAGGACTTGAGACAGTATTTCTGTCGTATTTCTACGGATTAAAAACCTTTTTACAAAAGCAAAACTTTCTCTACAGATGCAAAACTTTCTCTGCGGATGCAAAACTTCTCAATGGATGCAAAACTATGTCTATGAGTGCGAAACTATGGGCGTTAGTGATGTGTCGTTCATTTGGAACACATCTTACTAAGAATTAGCTTGTCTCATTGCCCGCTCTCGTCTTCCTCTATCTCGGTCCGATGCAAGCTGCAGCCACCTTTTCATAAACTTTTCTGCATCTCCATCGGATGCAGATGCAGTTCTTGCATTGCATCGCACAGATTCTTAAGAAACAAACAAAAAAACGTAATGGAACAGGCAGGTTAAGGCCATTCACAAGACAGGAAAGTGAATATGCATACTAGGCATACTACTACTTTATAGTGTTTCCTATTTCTACCTTATAATGCTGAAATAAAACTTACTGAGGACAACATCTTTAATGGCAAGTGGCTCAAAGCCATACTTGCCATTTGCCCCTCGCCAGTTGATTTGCTTTGCCAGTTCATTGGTCATGAGTTTGGCCATTATTCTCCACACTGTCTCCTTTATTGTCAACCCCCCCCGCCAGCCCAAAATAGGTGACCTGAAACATGAAAAGAATTGCCCCTATTAGCTTATGATAATTGTTATAGGCACTGGATCTATAATCTCACATATCTTTATTTTTTTTATTAAAAAGCACCATAGGTCAAAAGTCTCAGCAAATATCAACAATTCAACAAATACATGAACGTTCACCTACCAATTTTCGTTTGTATTCCACCTGTGAAGCAATGCTCTCCTCGAGCTTGATTAATTCATCCAGTGATGTTAATGGAATGCCAGAAACATCTGGCACCTCCTTTGGTTGATGATTTGTTTGCAACTGTAGCAAAATCATTTGCTGTTGATGCTTGATCGTCTCCATAGTCGTCAAAATGTCACGGAGAATTGCTGAAAAATTTAACAAAAACACCTACCAAATACCTGGGCATATACTAAGGGCAACAGGTTGACATACAAGCAGTCAGACATGTTTTAAATAGTATATTCAAATACAAATTAAGCCCATTACAAATTAGGCCCCATACAACCTTTTTGAGAAATGAATAAGTTTTTTAAAAATAATTGCTGTTTAACACTTACGATCACACATGGGCTGGTTGTTTACCCTGGGCCGGTTGCCATGCTCAAGTTTGGTCTGGGGACACTTGTAGCAATGGCTGGTCGGGTGGGCTGGTTGTTTAACCTGGGCCGGTCAGGGGTTGCCATGCTCAAGTTTGGTCTGGTGGGAGTTGGAGGAGAAATAACTGGGGCTGGGGGTAAACTTAAAGGTGCCCTGGTGTTAACCCCTCTGGGTTGCTCATCTTCGCTCTCCTAGTCCCAAATTCTATTTGTGCCTCTATTGAACAAAATAAGTTGGGTTTTAGGGATGATCTGCATTGGTTACTGCCTCATTTATAATTATGAAAAGAGCAAACTCTGTCTTACCTTCTCTTCCTTCTCCTATAAGCTGGACGTTGGTCCACCTCATCTTCGGTTTGAAGATCTGATGTCAGCAGTGCCCTTGGCAGCAGCAGCCGTGCCTCACTAAATGTATCTGCATTAAAATGGAAACAATTAATTAAATTAATGCAATTCTTAAATAAATCTAATGCCAATTGTGGTTGCTAACACTTTAATCATAATGAATAAAATTATACTTTTAGTTGCCCGGATCCTGATGTCATGGTTTGCCCACGATTCTTCAGGAGGGTCTGCGGCCATTATGGCCCTGTTGCATCGCTACCTGGCTGTATAGGGAGGCCAATAGCTTCTTCCATTTGCCACCCAAGACGCTGGAACAACTTCTGTGTCTCCCGTGCTCAGAAAGTCTACAATATGATACATGCTCCCTCCGATTGTGTTGGGCCTAGGCGTTAAACACATAGACAATTAGTAACATGAAGAAATGGATTGACCAAATTACACTTTAGAATAAAATATTGCTAAATGAGCTGATATGTTTCTACTTCTGTAGACTTACAAAAAAAACGACTGCTCCCTCTGATTCCTGAGGCTGGTTCTGTGGTCAATTGTGTAGGCCTAGGCGTTAAACACATAGACAATTAGTAACACGTTTAAGCATTTAATTTATCATTTGAGAATGTCATTTATCATTTGAATTTTGACAGGAATAATCTTCCATAGGCTACTCCCTCTGATGTGACCATGAATTACTGTTTAAAGTGGGCGCCTCTGACTTGAGCGCGAGTCTCCTGCTCGAGAGGACGTTCTCGAGCAGTTTTGTAACCAGCACTCAAGTCAAAGGCGATTATACCAACACATTATACAACGAATACAGTACTGTACAGATGTGATCGTTTTCATCCGCTGCTTTCTTTAATACTCACTCAAGTAATCGGACGATCCGCTTACTTGAATGAGTATTGAACGTTTCTTGTGTACAAGTGGCTATCAAGTTTTCACCCGCTTCTGTAACATGTTAGACATTCAAGCTGTAATTAATACAACTATTGATATCTCTCTATTAGAGGATGGTGGTAGGCTATACTGTAACAAGTCCATCCAAATCTGACACATAGTAGCTAGCTGCAACACATCATTAGACTAGGCTAGCTAGGTTACTAATACTAGTAAGCTAAATATCATAAACATGATCTAACGTAAGCTAGACTTAGCAACACATTATTATTTTAATATTCAATATCCCGTAAAGTAGCCTATCATATAGTGTATTTCTCTATTTAAATGGCCTTACCTGACTCCGAACTGCTCCCTCTAATGACCGTTAACAGAATGACAGTTGAAAATGTGAGCGCCTCTCACACACAGGCGCTGGATGGGTGCGTCGTGCGCGAGTAGTCTATAGTCCCGCGGCCAGTTAAAATGGTGTTGTTTAAAAATGTTGTGCAAGTATGATACAAATATTAGTACAAACTACAAATACTGGCATATCAAGAATACGATACAAACAAAAAGTATCCTTACTTTTTTATTGAAATACAGAACAAGCCCAACCCACAACTCCCAACACTCAAATGTTATTAATAAATTGATCCAGATAACTCCATAATTTGGTTGAAATATGGCGATTCTCGGCCGCAGTCGGCCCATATCCGCACAACCAAAACCTAGCCAAATCTGGCAACCTATTCTGGGCCAGAGCCGGCTCAATGTCGGCGATCCGATGCCAGAACACAGCCGAGTGCGCCGGCACTTAACCGCAATCGGCCCGATTCGGCTGGCTACCTGGGTAAGGATCGGTCAATAATTGGACTACATAGAGAACGACCCGGTCAAAAGTTCCGTCTTGGTAGCGATTGAGTTGCTTGTATCAGAATTTACGTTCCGTTGCACAGTTTAGAAGGATACAACATTTTTGTGGCAAAAAGTGTCTTTTGTCGGCAAAGGGTACTACTTCACTGCGTCCAAACACTCTAGCAACGAGGTATGGATACATAGTGATAGATGTTCTAGCACGCAAAATGGAGTTTAGGATTATGACTGAAAAATCCCACCCACAACAAAATCCCAACCGTTGGGTTTGTTGAGAAAGCGATTTCGAGTGGAACTGAAATCTCGGATTTTTGATTTAGCCTTTAGGTCGTGAACGTCTTTGTCAGTCTAGTCTTAGGCGGCAGCCATGCTAGAAAGCGTCAGTATTTTCGTAATTTGATAGTTCGGTCAATTCTAAACCAAAAAACAGAAGGAGGGCAATGTTATGACGATATGACTATTGTGAAGACAGCCAGGTGGTGGATACAAAAATATGACCCCCAAAACGTAGCTACACAAGTTTGACATTAGCGCCGGAAATGAGAATGTTTCTTTTGACATACATTTTAGCTGTGGCATCGAAGACAGTACACACCCTATATCTATGCGACGCGGTCTCACTCAAATTCTTTATCTTAAGATATGGCGATTATTGCGAAGACAGCCAGCGGGTCAGCATATTTTTGTGATTTGTGTGAAACTTGGAATTTGAGTGAGACCGCATCTTGTTTTGACGTCGTTAGCCTCAGAGTCAGACTCGGTCGCCCACTGGCAGTGTGTAGTCTCCTCATTTCCGGCGCTTTCAAACTATCAGCAGCCAGCTTGCCTCTAGCAAACTTCTTTTGAATTTGCCATTTCCCCCTAAATTAATGTAAAACTTATTTACGCTTTGGGGGCCATATTTTCAGTTACCAGACGGTACTGTTTGAATCGCGATTCCATCTGAAATATTGCCAGTGACAACGTTGTTACAGTAGCTTGTTTCAAAGGGGGTTCGCTTGTTTCAAAGGGCTTATTTCAGAGGGCTTGTTTCAAAGGGGGTTCTGTTAAGGATAAAGTTCAAACTGGGTGTTGAGAGGAAGAATGATACAAGGTTAAGCATCGGACCAAGTTATCTGTAGTTTAATTAGTAATGATGCAATCACAAGATACACAATGAAAACAACACACCAAGATGTCCGTAGTCTAGTACAATGAATCAGTCGATGATGCAACAGCAGTAGTCCCACCAAAACAGAGTCTAGAATAGAACAAACGAAGGCCTTCGTTGAGAAAGTGGTCGTGACAGAATATCAGAGAAAGTTCTGCCCATCCCAAGTTCTGTCTCTCCGCCCTTGGGAGACAGGTCTTGTACTCCCCAGAGAGGGAGGTCTTGTGAGTGGCCATTGGTCAGGAGACCTTGGGGTGGCAATTGTTAACCAATTAAATGTCCAGGGCGTTCATGCTGGCTCAAGGTGGGCAGTCCACGGACCTGGTGATGTTTAGGAGAGGGAGGGGGCAGAGAAGACCCACAGGTCTGGTGTTGTTCAGGGAGGGGGGTGGACAAGACCCACAGGTCTGATGCAATCCAAGGGGGGGGTTGAGTTCTCCAGGGTTGAGAGCAGGTCATCCCGAGGTCCTGATGATATACAGGGTGGGGTCTTCAAGGGGAAGGGGAGAGGGTAAGACCACTCCTAGGTCTGATGATGTAAAGGGGCAGATGGGCTCCAAGGGGAAGGGGGCATCCAGTGAGAAGGGGGGGGGGCAGGGTCTCCAGGGGAAGGGGGCATATTATCCATAGTAAGAACTGTCCGGTCTGACTCGTCCTGAAGCAGAGAAGAGTTACGTTCCCAGCATCACCTTATCTCCCAAGTTGACACTTTTACTCCCATGAGCTGACTAGCTCATTGTGCTCACAACAGTCCCTGAGCGTCACAAACTCGCCTCCCAAGTCAGTTTGCCTGACATCTGCATTCTTGTCCACATATCAGTTATATTTCAGTGTTTATTATCTGTTACTTTATTAAATCAATTGATCACATTCGATATTTGTATCTTAGTTATTAGCATTACAAAACATGTGTGTTTACATATTCATATTAGATATTGATTGGTATAGCAGCATTGATCAGCAGTATAATGCTATCATTCCCCCACAGTTCTCTTGTTTCAAAGGGGGTTCTTAATGAATTATGCAATATGAGTAGCTAGGCTAAATGCTTGAAAATATCACTAGAAGGGAAAAACTTAAGGGGACGGACCCACCTGCAACAGACGCAAGAAGGCACACCCTCACAATTTCCCCAGAAATGTTATGCTCTCTAGTTAATCTTTGCAGTTTCAGATATTCCTAAATGATCCCATCAAATACCAGAGGTTCGACTCACCAGTACATTGATTCTGTCTCTCCCATTCTGCTACTTTGATGGCCTGAGCATTCTTTCCTGTGTTTTGAACTGGTGTGAAATATGGTTGGTGGTTGCCATTGATAACGCTGAGTTTATTTCTGTTGTGTACACAACATGGGTTGGGTGTTTGAGTTTGGCAGTTGATTCTACAGTATTCTTTGACACAACAAAAATCATCACAAAATGCTTTGATAGGAATTTGGAAGAATATCAATTGTTCTTCGAGGCCCATATCACCCAGTACCCCTTTCTATTTTATATGTTTTGCAGGAGTAATGCAATATTCAATTGCAAAAGTCTTTCATTTCCTTTTTGTAGAAAATATATTCCTTTTAAGGAATTTAGTCAATACTTGGGAACGGTGACATTTGTCATCATGGGTGGTAGTCATTTGTCATCATGGGTGGTAGTCATTTGTCATCATGGGTGGTAGTCGTTATGTGTGTGAGCCACCCAAAATCAAACAGATCTGTCAAAGGAGTAGGCTTGTCCAGGCCTGCAGTGCACCTGTACACAAAAGCTGCACCATCCAAATCCACCGCCCAACACTCCCTGAGTGTGATGCACTCTACCAAAGAAAAAACCCGGATGGGGTAGGGAATAATTTAAAATGTTAACATTAACAAGCCCAGTGACTTTCTTGAGAGCAGTGAGGCTGTGAAGTGTGCATGTGAAGAAATGCCATTCCTGTCATTGACCTACGTGGTACTGTGCCTTTCTATCCAGAATGGCATGGGACAAAGTGAGTACCAATTTTAATATAAGCAATTTGTTATGATATTTTTAACCTGTTGATGGATATCTGTGAGAAAGAGATAGCAGCTTATTATAATTATTGCATTCCTGCAATGGTCATATGGAGCTATTTAAAACAACACTCATCACAGTGTTCATGTAAAGGCAACTGAAGTAATTTATTTATAATAAATGTAGGCAATTACAAATAAAACATTCGTTTTTTCTGTTAAGTATGTTTCACAAGATTTCTCATATAAATCCCTTTTGTATGAATTGATGCAGTACAAAACAATATATGACAAAATTATAGTAATAATAAGAAAACATTTTGGTACAGAACAGCTATGATCAATTCTGAGGGACAGGTTTGAACTTGAAAATTACGCACTTGGCTTCACCAGAGACACACCCAAATAAACAGTACATACAATGAGAAAGAATCTCACTGGTTGAGCCAGTATTGAAACTGGCTTGTTATTCAACCCAACAGGTACACTAGGTTAACTATATGTAAATGTAAGGCTCCAGAAAGGAATTATGTGAACACAATTGAATCAATAGATGGATAATAGGGTTAAACATTAAAGGGATTAACAAGGTGGGGTTGGATTTGAGGAATAGTGACCAAACTGGATGTAGTTAGTTGGTAGACTGAACCGATTTAAAAATGAATGGATTTTCAGTATGTCATAAAAATTTGTCACGTTTTTTAAATACTGTATGTTAATTATGTATATGTGGAATATTATATGGTATAGTTGACCAAGATCTACTACTGAGTTTCCTGTAAACGTTTCTCATTTGTTCCTCTGCAGTTGAATCGGTGGACTCTACTCCTATATTGACACCTTACGGCGTTTCTGGGAAATTGACTACCAACACAGCCACACTGACACAACCAAGCTGTTACTTTGACAACTTAACCAGTTTGCTCTGCAATACTGTTCAGTGTGAAATATGGTTGGTGCCAGCAATAAATGAAGGTATTTCTTGAAAATCTTTTTTCCAGGGATGAATTCACAACAGGATTGTGATTAAATTGCAATGTTGCACTAATGGACAACTAATTACATTATTTAAATATAAATTTGGATTTAAATACCTTTAATTAAAGAATTTAAATGTGGTAATGTACACTTACAATGCATAATTAATTCACATTCACATTTCCACCATAGGAGTGACCAATTTCGATGCCGACAAGACAACTTCAGACATTGTCAGCCAGTCTTCATATCCAACAGCCTTCTCTTCCAACTCTTCCAAAAACTATTTCCTCACCTTGGTTGGTGTTACGATAGACTTTCCCTGCACTCCCCCCTCTGCAACAGGCTACTTTAGAGTTGGAGCTGAGGGAAGCTGCTCCACCAACAACTGCAATGGAGAGTTACCTGTTGGTTCAACTGCCAGGTAACATCCCCCCTTCTTTTATCCTAGTCCCTCCACCTTGGAAGGAAGTATAACCTGAAACTAAGAATTGTTTTTCAATCGATATGTTTTGCTTCCAGATTCAAGTATCTCCTCATCAACCCATCAAATGGGACTGTTCTGGCAGAGACTCAGTGGTCTGACAACATCACTCTGTACTCTAGTAAGGGAAACAGTTGATATATTGACAAATATTTTGTTTAGAAACTGAATCTATTCCATGCATCTATAATATCAAGCCAAGTATGTGTTTTTATCAACATTTGAAAATGAAAATAACAACTTGTGTTCTTCTCCAGTGAAAGACCCAAGCACTATAGATGACAGCCTTGCAGGAAGGTGGGCATCCATGATAGTCATAATTTCAATCCTGTGTGTGGCTGTGGCCTTGCTGCTGCTATTACTTCTAGCTATGCTGATTTACGCCTGGTGAGTGTTATAGATGGACCTTTTACACTGAGTTTGTTGACTAGCATTCTGTAACATGTGACCAAACGTACTACAACTGACTTGTCCTCTGTCCTCACTCTTGACAGTTGCTGTCGGCAAGAGAAGCAGACAATCCAAAATTCTGACTCCCTGAGCATCCGCAAATATGACACTCACCACTTTAGGGACCAGGTCAATCCAGCCTATCAGGATGAGATGGAGGGATTCTCTCGTTTCAAGGCTGAGACTCCCACCAGTAGCCAGAACCCAGTAAACCTCACTAAGCTCAAAAGTGGCTCTGATCTACCAAAAGCTTAACCTGCCACAGAGTTATAGTGATATAGTGAAGGTCGTGTTGGGACTGTTTCTAATGTAAGGTTGTGTCATTGAATGCGTTGGAGACAGTTTTGGTCAATGTTTATAGAATATATACAGTACAAATGTTTCTTATGAATAAAGGCTTAGGATTCATTTCAACCATTGGGGGGTGAGGTGGGGTGGGTGGTGGCACTATACGCTACAATTGGCATGCATGCCATTATTGGGAGGGGGAGAGGGGAGGTCAATTCAAGGTAATCTCAACAATTGGGGGGGAGGGGTGTCTCCCCTGTCTACAACTACATGGATACTAATAATACTCATTTATGCTATACTGTTGTCTATTTCTTTGCTTATGTCACCATAGCCTTACTAAATGTTCATGGAAGGTACCGATGTAGGGCCGGTAAAAATATGTTGCTTTTCCAGGAATGCACTAAAAATAAACTTGCAACTATCAGCTTTGACCAGCCCTGGCTACATACTTGATAGGTAAGTGCTTTAGCACCTGTTCACTGAATTTTTGAGCTACAATTCTCAAACTTTAATACAAAGTACCCACATTTGTTTAATTCAAATGGAACCAATTTAAACATCTGCAACAATATCACCCCTTGAGTTGATATAAAATACATGATGTTCCTTTGATGCAACCTACCCCACTATCAGGTTGATACAACACATGCTGGGGTATGTTTCAACAATTAGAGGAGTTACAGGAACCAAAAACAGAGGACACACCATTATGCTTATGCTTCAAGAGGTTTCTTGAAATAAACTTGAGGCCAGTATTAGGCTGGTTGGCTCTTGACTCTTCACTGACAGGCTGAAGACAGGCAGATTTTATGAAGAAGTTGAACCACTCATCCCATGTTTGTGGGTATATTATGTAATTACTGCTAGTTGACATGCAAGCTTTCTGACTTAAAACAAGGTGAGTACATACTGTAGACACAAACCTTTTTTTTCTAGCACCTATGCTAGTTGCATGATGGCAGGCAGGTAGAGGAGCTGTGATTACTGCAGGGGCACACCTGTGATCTGTGCCTCGGTCCTTAGTAAGCTGTGCCCTAACAAGCTGGGTCTCTCCATTTCTAGCAGGAACATCAGTTTGCTTTTTAGTTTGCAATGATTCTCTAAAGATAAGATAGATAGATAAATACTTTATTGATCCCGTGAGGGAAATTCAGTTATCTTTCTTTCACAGCTCTCCTATTTAAAATATAATAATAATAATAAATACAAAATGTACATATAATATTAAGTTATATTGTGTATGTTGTGTTGTGTTATGTTATGAAGTCATGTTGGCAGATGGAGCTGATAGGGCTGGCGAGGTTGAAGTGGACTGGAGGATTACCCTTCCAGAGGAGGGAGCGGAGCTGAAACTTGGGGGAGAGAGAGAGGGACATACTCTTGGGTTAGGGTTAGTTACAAGTTAGGGTTAAGTTACAAGTTATGTACAGTGTAGATACGGTGTGTATGTATGTTACAGCTGTATAGTGCAAAACAGTGTAGAATAATATATTCAAGTTAATGGCAGCTGGTAGAAAGGCCGGGTTGAAGTGGGTTGGAGGATTACCCTTCCAGAGGAGGGAGCGGAGCTGAAACTTGGGGAGAGAGAGAGGGGGAGAGGGAGAGACTCTTGGGTTAGGGTAAGTTACAAGTTAGGGTTAAATTAAGTTAAGTTACAAGTTATGTACAGTGTAGAAACAGTGTAGAATAATATATTATATTAGAGTTCTCTGCCCCACCACTGAGCCCGCCTTCCTGACCAGCTTGTCCAGCCGCCCAGTGTCCCTCTTGGACATATTGCCTCCCCAGCAGACTGCAGCGTAGAAGAGCACACTCGCCATAACTGACTGATAGAACATGAGCAGCATCTCCTTACAGACATCAAAGGACCTGAGTTTCCTCAGGAAGAACAACCTACTCTGTCCCTTCTTGTACAGTGCACCTGAGTTAGCTGACCAGTTCAGCTTGTCGTCCAGATGCACCCCCAAGAACTAGGTCTAAGAAGTAGGTCTGCACCACCGCGATGTCCTTGCCCTGGATGTTAATAGGCTGCAGATGTGGCTTAGTCCTACGGAAGTCAATGACCAACTCCTTGGTCTTGCTGGTGTTAAGGAGAAGGCCGTTCCTCTCGCTCCAGTCGCAGAAGGCACTCGTCAGGTCCCTGTACTCCCCCACCTGCTCCTCCCTCACACACGCCACTATAGCCGTGTCATCTGAATATTTCTGAATGTGACAGGACCCAGAGTTGTAGGTGAAGTCTGACGTGTAGAGCGTGAACAGGAAGGGAGCCAGAACAGTCCCCTGCGGAGCCCCAGTACTGCTCACGACAATGTCAGAGGCACAACTCCCCAGTCTGACAAACTGCGGCCGTCCTGTCAGGTAGTCCGTAATCCAGGAAGTGAAGAAGGGATCCACCCCTATCCTTTCGAGCTTCTCTCTAAGTAAGAAAGGCTGGATGGTGTTGAAGGCGCTCGAAAAGTCGTAGAACATAATTCTCACTTGACTTCCCACTCTAAACACTCTACACTTGCACTGATCCCACACCCATTCCTTACACTACTAATTTCCATGACCATCATACAACCGTTTCTTTGTAAGCTCTTTTTATTGAATAAATACATTGTTATCCTTAACATGTGGCTTGCCACTTCCTTCCTTTACTTCTGGAGCAATAAAGTATCAATCTAATCTTCCTATGAACCCAGTTAACACAAAATAGTGTACACTGCTAATCGTCAGCTAACTAAATGGTAGATTAATAGACAATCAAGCTTGATATGGTATAGTCATGAACTAGCACTGTTCAAAGATGTCCAACCTAAGTTCTCAATGTCAGCAGAAAAACACAAAAGAGCAAACGAAGTTTAAAGAATTATAATATAATTTTTTGTAGGTTGCCACCTACACTCAGAAGCCAATGCTACTTAGAAAACCTATTAAAATGAAACACAAAGGTGTACAATTTAATTTGATGTCTTTAATCAATTCAAAGATGCCTTATGTGTTACTGTGTGTGGTGGGGTAGAACCCAAACGCAGGAGAGTTGCCAATAATCATACATCAACATCTTACACAGCAGAAAGACAAATATTAATTTCAGGTAATCTGTACCCAATACGTGTGCCATTACAATCAGCCCTTGGCCCAGCAGCAGCTAGGGTAGGCCTGGTTCCACAGTAAAGTCCAGCTGCATGGCTGCTGCCAGAAGGTGACCTGAAAAGGAGTTGGGCCTTTGGCATACTTGCCAACCCTCCCGATTTTCCCGGGAGTCTCCCGATTTTCACTATCCTCACCCGTTGCTCCCGCAATTCTCCCGATATTGACAAGATTTCATGTCTCCCTTTCTCCCCACTTTCGTTATCATCACAACAACCTGTTTTTCCGAAAAGGACTACAATATCCAATAATGCTTAACCTGCATGTAGCACTTACATGATGTAGTAGGACTTTGTAATGTTGTATATTAGAAGCCAGTGTATTTGCGTGATAAGACTTATTGGAAGTTGCCAAGATAAATCTATTGATCTGTAGGCTAATTTTTTTTATTTTATTTTATTGGTTTAGTTCAGGGATATTGCACACTAATCAACATTCAACATGTGAGTGAGCCAGAGTTAGTCTAAGAGGCTAGTTTTCATCCGTTGTCCCCGGGCCAGATATTAAAGAGGCAACCTAAAATTACAGAAATAAATAATAATAATATGAAATCAAATGTAATGACATGAAATGTAAATTAACTGAAAGTATTCAACATAAAATTGACGTTTCAATTTACTTATTTTTTTGTTGGTTTTATTATTTTAAAGTCACCAGAATGCGGGAAACAATGTCTTTAAAGCTGAAAATTTCATGGGGGGGGACCCCCAGACCCCCCGCTTTAGTTTGGGATTTCTCCCTATTTTCCAGGTCTCAAGCAGTGCGTTTACATGATGGTAGTAATTCGAATCTTGCTTAATTCGAATAATGCTACTCTCTGGCAGAACAGGATTATCCGAATGTACATGACAGAGAATAAACCGAATTATTGGCCGAAAGCATGTCATATCCCAGTCCGATACGTGGCGCTGTTTTCATTACAACTAGTGGTGATACCGCCATTTCCGCTTGACCTCTTCACCACTACCAACAACAACAACCATATATATATATATAAAGGCCTTTACATATATTTATGACAACATCAACATTTCGAGAAAGATGGCAAGGTGACGCTAGCTACGTCCCCTAGCTACATTTCGTGCATGATGACAATAGGAGTAGCTAGCCTACTGCGAATGCAAACGGCGATATTGGCTAGATTGATAAAGGAGAGAAGACGCCGCCGAAGGAACATGGATAATTTAATTCAGACCACCAATATGTGGTTGCACTTTGCCACAGTACCGCAAAGGTCTCGACGAACAGTCTTGATGAAGAGCAGACACAAAGTCTTCTGGGTTGTACATCGCGTTGTTTGTTTGTTTCTACTGGGCCAGCTCCTGGCAGCGACAGCCTTTTTCGACTTCCGTGTCACGACCTGGGAGGGTGGCTCAAGCATGCGCAAAGACGCTGAATCCAGTTCATAGTCCGATTAAGCGTTTACATGCATGCGTTATTCGAATTATCAATCGAATCGGACAGAGTTATCCCGGGGTGTCGATCGGATCGGATCGGATCGCAATGATTCGAATTAAGGTGTTTACAAGAAACGGATAATTCTATTTCTATCCGATTAAGCCAGTAATTCGAATGCATGTAACCGCAGTGAAGGTTGGCAAGTATGGCCTTTGGGACAACATAGATGATCTGTTAAGTATAAAGACAACAGTGTTTAAATGTGAAGTATTTCTGTCACCGTGGCTATGAATTTCACATTCCTAGGTCTATACAAGGAAGATGACCGCTCAACAAATTGGCATCACAATATATTGGCACAAAAACATCACTTCTTAACTGCTACCTCCAATCAACATACATACTGTCCTGTCACTAAACATACTGTCCTGTCACTGTAGGCTACATATGTTTGCACTGGCACCAATTACTGTTATATGTTGTTTTATATGGCATCATGGTCCTGGGGAAATAGGTTTAGTCCTATGGTCCTATAGATTAAGTATATTCTATTTTTTTATTTTTTTTTATTTAGGAGGTTTATTACATTATATTTAGCTTGTCATAGGTGTACACTTTTTCTGAGTACTTATATGTCATGTTATGACAGGTTGCTTTGTTATCTTGTCCTAAGAATTTCAGTGCCCAGTCTGACCCTGTGTTGGTCTGTGCATCTGACATTAAAAGACTTGAACTTGAAACTCTGTTTCGTTTTTATTATGTACAACCATATATAATTAAAAGGTCAATAAAATACACTTGACTTAAATAGCAGCCTAACAACAGTTGTATACAGTGTTGCCACAGTTACTTTGTAAAAGTGATCTGATTACCCCTTTAAAAAGTAACTTAGTTACTTGATTTTAAAAGTAACTAAGTTAGATTACAAGTTACTTTTTTAGTTACATTCAGCAGCTGCCAACAACACCCCCGCCGCCTCGAGATAAAAATGACAACCGGTTTTGCCAACACACTTTATTAGAAGTGCATTTTAACAGTAATGTACACAACAACAATGTAAAATGTATCTCCTGACATTTGAACTTAAGTTGAACTTAAAAACTATTTCCCCCCCAAAAAGGCTACATGCTTTTATAAAAAAATCAATAGGCCTAATGACAGTCTTTCTTGACCTGACATATTAACATTGTAATGGCAAAACTTACTATTTATGATCTACATTGTTTATAAATGTAACTATTAAATTATTTAGATTACTCGTTACTGAAAAAAGTGGTCAGATTAGAGTAACGCGTTACTAAGTAGCGCGTTACCGGCATCACTGGTAATAGACATACAGTGAACCTCAAAGTCCATTGAAACCTCTTTCCTATCAAAATGTCACATCTCACTACTGTTTTGAAACTGCAACTGGCAAATGCTCGGTTTTGAAACAGTGCAACTTGGGACGTCACAAGTTGCAGCATCATCTTTGTCACGCCCCAACATTTATACAGACCAGCCCTCTGGTGGTCTGGCCCTGGATCTCAGACACTCGTTTAGCTGCGCGCTGCTCTATGTACCTCCACGCGACAACAACAAAGGAGAAAGTTTGAACGTTTTTAAAGTATATTGAAAATGGACCATCATAAATGCAGTGTTCCAGGCTGTACTGGGAATGCTGACACTTTTCATAATCTTCCCAAGGAACCAGACACTCGACGGGCATGGCTGATGTCTCCTGTATCTAGCATAATAGAATGCTAAATACGTTTTTTAAACACAAACACAAACATACTGTAGTCGGCATTAGAAGGGAAGCTTCCAAAAAATAGCCAGAAAACGAAAGCAGTCTAGCCTTTTATTGACGCCTGAGATTATCTATTCGAAATAACTGGAGAAAGGCTGTGCTAGATACAGGATACGTTAGCATTGCTAATAACTGTTACCGACAAAATCATACTACAGCTTGCGGTTGTGATGAACATAACTAAGGTCGGAACCCAGCTAACACACGACGTTGCGGCAACGTTGCTAGTAAGTGGTCATTTGGTAACCCGCTATTATGGCGAGCGGAAAGGGACATGGATAACCTGCCTAAGGAGACTGACGTTTGACATCTACTTCTGGATAAATTGCTACATCGTCACACCTATTTATGGATTACGTACTTGTGGATAACGTCGTCGCCATACTTTTAAGTACATTTTAGAGTAAATGTAGCTCTATAGTTATAAAGTTGTTGCCAGTTCATCATTTTGGAGCTTTTAACACGCAAAGGCATTGTCAGAAGATGACTTTAGTCGTAGCCCGACATTAAAAACATTTTATAGTCGGTTGACTGATCGCGTTGTTGTACCCAGTCAAAGGAATAAACACACAGTGAACATCATGAACATTCAATGGTCTAGCTAGCCAGTTATCCTGGCAAAACATGTAGCATAATGTTCTTTATTTTTTACCAGGACACAGTTCAAGTAGCTAGGCATAGGTAAAATTGAAAGCTAATTCGTTTGGAATTTCTAGGCTGAACTTGATGTTACATGTTGAAGTTCAACCTATTTAAAATGTGTAGGCTAGCCTACAAACAATTAGCATACTACAGGCTAGAGGCGATTCTAGGTTTTAAAACATGCTCAAAATGAATACTGGATCTTAAAATGTATAATTAATCATTAGAGTACAACAAACCATGATAGAACATACAACTCTGACATCACTTTAACATGTTCTAAAAACCTTTAATCGTTTGTGTACATTAGTTTGAAAATGTATTTTTGCAAAAGCACCCCCTGCACCTGTTGTAAAATCCTCTATGCTACACACTGTGCACAGTTGGCTACTCTTACACTATAGCTCTCAATAAAGACATTTTAACATATTGTAGCGTTTACGGCCCGACACCGCGGGGCTAGCTAGCGGAATGACGAGGACACAGAGTAGCTGACGTTTAACCGGAGAACCGGGCTTTATTGTGCCTAGTGTACAGGCTAACCCCGGGGTTGGAGGAGTGCCCAAAACAACAAAAGGGTTTATAGCTAACTGCGGCTGGTAGCGGCGTGGCTTATTAGCTAACTGTCGATTGTAGGAGCGTGTCTTCTTCTCTGCCTTATTTCCCGAACTGGCGCCTATTTGGCTCAACTTCCCACTTCTCACGCTGTCCCCGCCCCATAACCCAAACTGGCTTATCAGGCTGAACTAGGGCAACTCCTTCCCCCCATAACTCCCCATCAATCCCCCCCATAGTTCTGCTGGGTCGCTACAATATGAAACATGTAGCCTTGCGACTTAATTTCACTCAATAAGGTTTGAAAAAACAAGTCAGTGACGGCGACGACGTAGCTACTTAGTAGGTGTGTTGTTTGGCGACGACGTCTCACACGGCTTAGTGACGACGTACTTATCTCACGTACTTAGTAGGCGTAAGTATTTTTTATACTTTCGAACATGCGTCGCCGCGACGTCGCCGCCGGTAGACGTTCCTTACATGCCGTCGCCCCCAGTCTCTCGTTTGCAGTCCCATTCACTTCCATTCAAAAAATCCACACGGTCTGGCGGCGACGTATGGTTAGGCTGTTCCTTCTCCAGGTAAGCCTAGGAATGTCCCTTTCTGCTCGCCATAGGCTGGTTACGTTATTTTTAGACCCGTGGGCAACGTTGCCGCGACGTCGAACATTGGTCTGCTGGTTACGTTAATTTTAGGTCCAGTGGACCACGTTGCCGCGACGTTGTCCCTTGGTCAGCTGGTTACAATATTTTTAGACCCGTGGACAACGTTGCCGCGACGTCGTACATTGGTTGGCTGGTTACGTTAATTTTAGGTCCAGTGGACAAGGTTGCCACGACGTCGTACCTTGGTCGGCTGGTTACGTTATTTTTAGACCCGTGGACAACGTTGCCGCGACGTCGAACATTGGTCGGCTGGTTACGTTAAATTTAAGGTCCAGTGGACAAGGTTGCCACGACGTCATACCTTGGTCGGCTGGTTACGTTATTTTTAGACCCGTGGACAACGTTGCCGCGACGTCGAACATTGGTCGGCTGGTTACGTTAATTTTAGGTCCAGTGGACAAGGTTGCCGCAAAGTCGTACCTTGGTCGGCTGGTTACGTTATTTTTAGACCCGTGGACAACGTTGCCGCGACGTCGAACATTGGTCGGCTGGTTACGTTATTTTTAGACCCGTGGACAACGTTGCCGCGACGTCGAACATTGGTCGGCTGGTTACGTTAATGTTAGGTCCAGTGGACAAGGTTGCCGCGACGTCGTACCTTGGTCGGTTGGCTACGTTATTTTAGGTCCCGTGGACAAGGTTGCCGCGACGTCGTACCTTGGTCGGTAGGATCCGTTAAGTTTGGTACCTAGCGTTACGTTGCTGTTACGTGCTCTTTGGTCGTAGGACAACGGATCTCGAATGCATTATAAGCGGTTTATCCAGAGATAGAGGTAGGTCTACATTAATTTCAATCACACACAATATTAAATGTTGCAGCATGTATGTAGCTAGACAATGCATGCTTCATGTGCAACTCACCCCCAGAATGTTTTCTCATATGCAGAAACGTAGCTTTAATAAATAAAATACTTCACTGAATTTGGAATATAATTTAGTCTTTCATTCTTTACTATAAACATGTAGGCTACAAAAGCGATCAATTGGTGATGTAATAATTTTGTAATAAAAGTGTTAAATGTGATCAAAAGGAAAAGTGACTCTTAAGAGTTTCATTTCCAAAGACATGTCATCACAGAATATTACAGTTCTTCCCTAGCAAACCTATCCGAATTTCCCCATTTTGGGACTAATAGCCTATAGGCTATCTTGTCTTATATTTGAGGAATAGGCCTACATCAGAATCTGCCTGTGAAAGCAACTACAGCAATTGCATAGTAATATATATTGTATTTCTATACACTGTAAAAAATAAGACTTGAAATTGTTCCCCTTAATGTCATTTTTGAACAAAATATTTTAATTTGCAATATCGACTGGATAAAATTGGTTCTTCTAAATAGCTTTATTGATTTTTGTGTGAAAAGGCTTACTACAATGTTCAAGTTAGGAAAACATTGGTTAACAGTCGGACCCAACGACGTGCGCATGTCCATTTCAACGACTCAGGTTTTCAAAATTCCAAGAGATTCATGCGTCGTCTTTCACACCACGGCTAAATTCCAGCTCGAAAAATAGCTATTTCAAAGGTGAGTATTTTCTTAACAGAAACAGTTTTAAGTAAATGTATTTGCAGAAATTGAATGGGGCATGTTATTACTTAAAGGTTTGAAATGTAGGCTAATTAGCATGATTATTTGCTATCAGATTCCCTTTGTTTGTGTTAGGATTTTGTTAGCTAGCTACATAGCTCTAGCTCTAGAGGTAAAATAACAAACGTTAAGCCTCCAGAAAGTTATGGAGGATTATCGGGGCCATAACTAAATAAATAAATACATAAATAAATGGTTAAATACTTGGATAAATAAATAATTAGATAACAATATGAGACACTAAATATATAAATGTTACGTGTACTCGTGTGTATATATATATCACATTTATTTATTTATACTTACATTTAGTTATTTATACTTACATTTATCCACGGTGTAACTTGCTGCAGCAAATTAAATCTGTCGTCTCCCGTCACCAAATCAGGGGGCGGGTTAAACCCTCTGATTGGTGGTTCAACTTGAATTGACTGCTTTTGACTAATTCAAGATGGCAGCATCCAGTGCGGATTCAATAAATGAAATATTGAATGCTACAGTAGTCGAAATGTTGACTGTAGCTGAAGAGATGGAAGCAACTGCCAATTCACATTTTTTATTACATCATATTGAGAGCTTCGCTGAAATTATAGCAATGATATCGGCCCTGGCTGACATAGACATAATTGAAAATGTGTACAGACATCAATGAAAATGTGTTCACGATCCTCCGCGAGATGGTACAGCATAGGATTGGGTAAATCGATCTAAAGTAGGCTATCGATAGTATAAATACCAACGTTGGTATCAGTATTGATTGATACTGGCGAGATGAGATCGATACTTGAGTTTCAATTTATCTTCTCTACATTCAGTACACAACTCCCTTTACATCATAGTGGTTGTGCAAACACCACTCCTGTAACTTCGCTCAAGCTCACTTTGCCCCTCCCTTGCTATGCTGTGAGTTGTTGCTCGGCAGCACACTATAATAAAAGTATTTTAGACAAAACTCTTCGTCCTGTGTTTTATTATGATCATAATCATGAACAATTAATTAAAGGAAAAATCATTCAATGATCATGAAAATTCGAATTCAAATGTTCATTCAAATGTTCATATTGATGATGCATTCACTTAATAAATTATGAGGCATTGCTTTTCCCGACATGAAAGTAAATAAATCGGTATTGGTATTGGCAATACTGGCCCTGTATTTACTTAGTATCGGATGATACCACATTTTGCAGTTTCGCACAATGAGGCGATAGAGTAGGATCCCTCTGGATCGAAGAGAGCTCGATTGACTAGTTGAGCCTGCCTCGTGTGTAATACTGTTAATTCACCAATCAGAGGCTTTAACCCGCCCCCCTTTTGAAGCAAATGCATGACTTAAAACGTTTGCATCACCAGATGTAGGTGTCAACTCTGGTCTGGTGGAGGAGAACCCATGGGGGTCCAGGAAAACAGCTGGCAGCCAGGCAAGTGCAAATATAAGACCCTCAAAAAAATACTCAAAGCTTTTCAATAGCATTGTCAACTCATTGTAAGGCATACCTAAATTGTTCTGATCGTGGTGGGGGGGATACACGTTTGTCAAAACAACAAATGTTGTCATACTAATGCTTTGTATACAACAATTCAAGGTAAAACAGCCATATTTACAGCAATATTACAGCTAATCTAGAAGAACCACAGTGTATGCCAATAATGCAAACTCTTGTTAACTTGTTTTACTTGTCATTAATGACAGACACGTTACAGGTTATGCTCCGGAAGATGGAGACATTGGAGGAGAACCAGCAAGAGGCTGTCCTATGCAGGCGACTACAGGGCAGACACACTGAAGAGGTGCAAGTGATGGACCTACAGGTGGCCCAAACGCAGCCCATTCAAAACAAGCCAGGTAAATGAATCATGATTGCAGCTTCCATATCCAACCTTTCACATGGCTATGTGACAAATTATGTTGATAGGTCACTAACTTATTTTGTGCTTCATTGTCAGGGCCAACAAACAGGACCTGTAGTGGAGACTGTGAGGGAATGATAGCATTATACTGCTGATCAATGCTGCTATACCAATCAATATCTAATATGAATATGTAAACACACATGTTTTGTAATGCTAATAACTAAGATACAAATATTGAATGTGATCAATTGATTTAATAAAGTAACAGATAAGAAACATTGAAATGTAACTCTGGTGTGTGGACAAGAATGCAGATGTCAGGCAAACTGACTTGGGAGGCGAGTTCGTGACGCTCAGGGACTGTTGTGAGCACAATGAGCTAGTCAGCTCATGGGAGTAAAAGTGTCAACTTGGGAGATAAGGTGATGCTGGGAAAATAACTCTTCTCTGCTTCAGGACGAGTCAGACCGGACAGTTCTTACTATGGATAACATGTCCCCTTCCCCTGGAGACCCTGCCCCCCCCCCTTCTCACTGGATGCCCCCTTCCCCCTTGGAGACCTTGCCCCATCTGCCCCTTTACATCATCAGACCTAGAGTGGTCTTACCCTCTCCCCTTCCCCTTGAAGACCCCACCCCGTATATCATCAGGACCTCGGGATGACCTGCTCTCAACCCTGAAGAACTCAACCCCCCCTTGGATTGCATCAGACCTGTGGGTCTTGTCCACCCCCCTCCCTGAACATCACCAGACCTGTGGGTCTTCTCTGCCCCCTCCCTCTCCTAACATCACCAGGTCCGTGGACTGCCCACCTTGCGCCAGCATGAACGCCCTGGACATTTAATTGGTTAACAATAGCCACCCCAAGGTCTCCTGACCAATGGCCACTCACCAGACCTCCCTCTCTGGGGAGTACAAGACCTGTCTCCCAAGGGCGGGGAGACAGAACTTGGGAGGGGCAGAACTTTCTCGGATATTCTGTCACGACCACTTTCTCAACGAAGGCGCCTTCGTTCGTTCTAATCTTATACTCTGTTTTGGTGGGACGACTGCTGTTGCATCATCGACTGATTCATTGTACTAGACTACGGACATCTTGTTGTGTTGTTTTCATTGTGTATCTTGTGATTGCATCATTACTAATTAAACTACAAATAACTTGGTCCGATGCTTAACCGTGTATCATTCTTCCTCTCAACACCCAGTTTACACTATCCTTAACAAGACTGACAGAAGATTTTAATTCACTGTTTGGCACTTTGTTTGAAATAAAATGACTGAATGTTACATGGAAATGCTGCCTCGTTTATGATTAGCTTGAGTTAGGCTACACATCACACAAACATAGTCCTAAAGTTGGCTACCATGTAGGCTAGCCTATTAAATACAAGAACAAGAAGCATTTTGGGCAAATGAGGTCTGCATATGAATCGCCCCAATATAAGCAGTAGCCTAGAAATGAGAAATATAGGTTACTTAATTAACGTTGCAGTTACGGACTGGCAACGTCACAAAATTACGTTGCTAGGAGGTCGCGGTTACGGACTGGCAACGTCACAAAACAACGTTGCTAGGAGGTCGCGGTTACAGAATGGCGACGTCGGGAAATTAAGTTGTTAGGAGGTCGCGGTTAGACTGGCAACGTCGGGAAATTACGTTGCTAGGAGGTCGCGGTTACAGACTGGCAACGTCGGGAAATGACGTTGCGACGACGTCGCGGTTACGGACTGGCAATGTCACAAAATTACGTTGCCGTTACCTCAGGGCGTCTTTCACTTCTCCCGTTGCCGCAACTTCGGAAAAATTACGTTGAGACAACATCGCGGTTATGGACTGGCAATGTCACCAAATGACGTTGCCGTTACCTCAGGGCGTCTTTCACTTCTCACGTTGCCGCAACGTCGGAAAAATTACGTTATGGACTGGCAATGTCACCAAATGACGTTGACGTTACCTCAGGGCGTCTTTCCCAGCTAACAAGGGACCTCCTGGGGACGTTCCTATTTGGTCCCCTATAGGTTATACCGTGACGTTATCCTTAGGACGTTCTTTGGACGTTATTAAAGTTCCTAAAAGGTCACGATTCTGTAAATGATTTGTAGACTTTCAGGGGACGTTCCAGGAACGTCCCTGGTTGGTTATGATATAACATTATGTTAAACATTTTCGGGGGACATTTGGGACGTTCCAGGAACGTCCCTTGTTGGTTATGATATGACATTATGTTAAAAAAAACATTCGGGGGGGTTCCAGGAACGTCATTCGTTGGTCATAGCGGTGGTGTCATTCTGTGATGCGTCCCTGTCAACGCTCGTGAACCCTGTTGTTGAGTGAAGACGTCGTTGAGAGAGACAGCAAAACTTTTTGATCCGGATCCTTCCTTTATATAATACCATTTGATAATCAATTCATGTAAATATATCTAACTTAAGTTTTAGTGTTCATAGTATAGTTCTTTGTTATAGTGTTTTAATAGTGTTTTTGTGTAGTTAGTTAGTTTTAGACTGTAATTTAGAGTACTTCTGTGAAGCCTTCACAGTGAAGGTGGGAAGGACCGACACCAGAAGGACTGTATTTGAGGTAAATATATTTTAAAACAAACTTTAACTCTATCTGTGTATTTGTATGTGTCCTAGCTATTTGTCTTAGCTTACGTGAAATAGCTAGGAATATCGAACATTTAGCTATGTAGCCTATATTAAATTCTGGCCGTTACTACACTACTGAATGCGAAGTCGGCTATATCGTCTTAATTTGTATAACAATGTTAGCTAGTGCCGACGATAGCATTAAATGGGAATGCCTACACAATATAGTGTTGTCGCCCCTTTAAGCATACAGAAAATACAAAACAGCTGAATTGGCTAGCTACTTTTGACAGGTGAAGGCTACTGCTCTAGTCTAGCTCTACAGAAGCTACTTTTTGACGTCATTGTTGTCCTGGTTACGGACTCAGACGCGCATGATCTCTTAAGGCCTAATTATGCTTCTGCGTTTTTTGAAAAACGCAGAGGAGGGAACGCCCTCGTCTCCGTGGAACGCCCTCTGCGTGCTCTCCGTCAGCCCTCGAGAAGTCAGGGGCGGGGTTGCCGCTATGGGTTGCCGTGACCAACAAGACCAGGGGTGGGGAACGTCCGACCTGCGGGCCATATGCAGCCCGAAAAATCATTTGGTCCAGCCCGCCATAGCATTGCAGTGCAGGCACCATATTATTAGGTGCATTATTCGTTGGCAGCAGCACTATTTTAATATGTGGATGAGGACCGTGGAGGCGCTCGGCGTCGCGTTCTTGCAAATCAAGCCCCAATACGTTGTTGGTTTGGGCTAAACCCGGAATGTTTACAACGTCTGGCTCCGCGCCTGATTAACACTCGGATCGATAAGCAGTCTCTAAAATGGTAGCAATATAAAAACATATACGATCCCTTTCCGTAATCATAATAACCCCCCAGAAATGTTCACTGCACACCCAGTTAAAGCAGGCTGCCCTTCCAGCTAGCATCACAAACATCACAAAAGAGAAGCAGTTTTTACAATTCATATCAGCTAAACATTACATGTAAATTGGCATTTGAATTCAAATGTGACGAGAAATGGGCAGTGTAGTCGCTGAAACTGTGCTTATTTTATTGATGAAACGGCTCATTTGTAAATTTGCTCCGAGTTTTCGATAACCTATAGCTAGCATCGCAGTGCAGCGCCACCTACTCTCCTGGCGGTGAATTGTTTTCAGCACCCACAGCTTACGTAGAACTATTAACGAAGTCTATCCGTGTGTATCCGTGCGTGTCCGTGAGCCCGCCCACCCGAAAACGGGAACGCAGAAGCATATTGAGGCCTTTAGTTACTGTTGCTACTTGGGACAAGTGGAGAGCCGAGTGGCGCTGAGCCGAGTGGCGCTGTCACTCTCGGAGAGTCTCCAGAGATGAAAGAAAGTTGAATAGATAGTTGTAAATATCTGGATACTGAAGGTCAAGAAAGCTTTCCGTTTCACTTGTTAAGGTCGTAAAAATAACTCCGGGAGCATTACAGCCGGACGGCTAAACAGTAAAGTCACGTGACGTTCCGAGCTCTAGTATTGAAAGTAATGGCAGAAATACACATCTGAATTGCCACACCAGGTAATAGACCTGTTTTTTAAAGATCATAATTTATTGTGTGTTTTTTTCTTTAAGTATACACATAATAAGTTACTGTAAATAACCCCATAAAAGGTTTAATTTGGGGTTGATTGCCTGCTTTGCATTTGCCTTAATGATCTTTTGTGTGCCTAAATGATCATGTATTGTTTGAATAATTGGGTGTGCCACGAAGTCGTGGCGCATCCTTTGTTATCTCACATATATATTTCTTTATTATTATTATTTTTGCCCCCCTAAGGCTCGGTCAATGTTTGGACTACATAGAAAACGACAGTGTCAAAAGTTTCGTCTTGGTCTCGATTGCGTTGGCATTACTTTTGTCTACGTTCCATTGCACAGTTTAGGAGGATACAACGTTTTTGTGGCATAAAGTTGATTTTGTCGGCAAAGGGTAGACTACTCAGTTATAATAGCCTACGTCACAGCGTCGGCACATGTTAGCAACGACGCATTAGATACGACGTGCATAGAATACTGTTGGACAGCAAGGATGGTATCGTGCCGCCCCCCTAGCATCCGTCAATATTTTGATTACTTAGAAAACGTCATGTCAAAAGTTGGTAGCCATTGAGTTGCTTGTCTTTTTATTTACCTGGCTAACTTGCTAGCCACAGTCACTGACGCTACTAACGTCACGAAACACGCGTGACTACAAACAAATAGGCCAGGGTGATAACTATGTACTCATTTTACTTTGTCATATGAAACACAATTGTGAAGTGTAATGTATAATATAAAATGATATTATTTGGGAAACAGTAGTCTACTATTTCACTGAAGCAGTAGCATCATGACATTAGCCTCTCATACTACAGCGGTCTATGATGCATCTGTTTTCAATCGTTAAAATAAACATTCCTCACAAATTTTAGTTGTAGGATTTATTATGACATTAGATTACAAGTAAACGATTTGTTGGTGAAATTATAATTACCTGTGGTTTCAAACCAGTGTAGCTCACTGCAACGCTGTGGCCTACGCGAGACACACTAGTAGCTAGCAAAAGCAGCTGTTTAGGAAGTCAAACGGCGACAGTAAGAACATGTTCGGCACTCCCTTAAATCAAAAGTCTTTCAATAGGTGAAACTATCTGACTACTAACCCGAACTTCATTGCCACAGCCTAAACTTGTCAATCTGTTCATGAAAATAATTAATTTCAGCCTAAACCGTATAACGGAACGTCACATCGAATTCAACCAACCATCGCTACCAAGACGAACACTGAAGCTACAGTAGTTGTACAATTTCCCTGGGCAGCTCCTCCACACAGGGCTATATCGCATTTTGCGTTGTTACTGACAATGATCGCTACCAGTGAGTAGCGAGTGCCAGTGAATGAGCGATTATCCACTAAATAAATGTCAAGCTTATTTACGTTTTTGGGGCCATATTTTCAGTTTTCAGAAGATTGTAGGCTACTGTTAACTACTGCCGATAACATCGTTGTTAGAATAATTTTCAAAGGGGGTTCTTTATTAATGAATGAATGCAATATGTGTAGGCTAAATGCCTGCGAATATCAGGTCATTTTTTACACCGGTCTGCCATATGTATTTGTTATGATGATTCAACTATGAGGCTGCTCACCATTCCCTCTTGCAGGGGAAATTAGACAACTATTTCATTCTACACTTCACTCTTAGTATTTTGAGTTGTAAGCAGCCAAAAAAATATGCTTTAAAAATCGATGTAATCTTTATAAATAAGAAGTATGCATTTTTATATACATTATAGAGAAATATCTGGTGTAAAAATATCAATAAAAAACGGACCCCTCTGCAACCAAACAGGCACACCCTACAATTTCCCCAGAAATTGTACGCTCTCTAGTTACCACATGCTCTCCCAAATACGGCTTGGCACGAACCAGAAAGGTCAGAAAAATATCTAAAACATGGTCTGTAGGTAATGACATTGCTTTGAAGATCGGGACATGAGACAAATTTACAAAAGTTGGAGTGAAAGAAGCTATTATTTATGGATCAAGATGCATTTTCTCCTTGGACTACTCCATGTTGCCATAAAGTGGATGTATGCTTTGACACAAACTCTTTGCAGTATTCATTAGATCGACGTAGTTTATATCCTATTCATTTATTATTATGTTAAAACTTTTTTAGTCAGTTTACAGTACCTAATGACATAGATTAAGAACATACATTCGGGATGCGGGCGCAACATAGTGGCATAAAAACAGGAAAGATAGCTTTTATAATGGCTAAAGAATTACACGGATTATACAAATGGTTAAATTTAAAAAGACCAAAAAGGTAGAGGAGGACAGCCTTTAAGAGAGAAAGCGATTCCCTATTGATCTTACATTTACATTACATTTATTCATTTAGCAGACGCTTTTATCCAAAGCGACTTCCAAGAGAGAGCTTTACAAAACGTATCTCCAACGAGATATCCCCAACATTGCAAGTAGTCAAACATGAACCATACATTGTGAAAAAGGAAGAATCATAAGAGCATGAAGTTAAACAAGTTACAATCTTCACATCAGAATTTTGATTTGGGTCACGAAAGTCTTGAAATTTGAGTGAGAATGTCGTCCGGTAGACCGCGGCAGTATGGAGCTAGAAAGCTGACAAAAGTATCTGAATTTGAATATGAAAGATCTGAAATAATTGTATGTTGAATTTCATAAAACTTAAATATTTTACCGTTGAATATATAATATCTGAATTATTTGTATGCCGAATTTAACAAAACTGAATTATTTTGGTCCAGAAATTCAGAATTCAGATTGCGGAAATTCAGATTGCGGAAATTCAGATGGCGGAAATTCAGACTGCGCAAATTCAGATTTTTGTCTGAACTAGGCCAAAGGTGAAACAGCTTGCTTTCACAGGGAAAATTAGACAATTTCAGAACGACCAAATTTGACCTCAGAACAAAAGCTAAGAGTTGCTCGTTGGAGGAAAAGTATGGAGCCCAATCGAGGTATAGTGCTTATGAAACTTGTAAAAACTCCTCTGCCAAAATCGGCAGTTACTGTAACCAAGTGAGTCGAGACGGAGTCGGAGGGCGGCGGAGACCGATGGAAGACGCGGAACAACTGGCAAAGCTGTAGCCTATATATTTATGTTTCTGTTCCGTTGTTCTCTTTTCTGTGTTGGAGTTCTTTTAAGAGCTTGATGGCATCAACATCCAGCCTGATATAAAATCATGAACTTGAATTGTGTCTCTTCATTATAATACCCAAACAGAAAATCCAGGTTGAATCAAGTAACGCTAGCTAGCTACTATTGCTAATAGCCAATTTTGGGTGGTCAAGCATATTGTTTTTCATTGTCTCCTTATATCTTATATCAAAGTCAATGTTCAGCCTATATATATGTTCATTTGCTAAGTGACATTTCAGATCGGTTATAGATAGTGAAATAGTTGCTGTCTGAGAGATCGGACATAGTAGGCTAGTTAACAGCATAGATATAAAGGCGTTATATATCTGGTTAACAGCATATATCTGTAGTGTGGCCTGGTGGTGTAGCTTTGATTAATCGTCCACACATCATCTGGAAGTGAGTTTCGATCAAATACCAACGATCTCCATACTACATCCATAGTATAGTCTACGTAGAGCTGTGTGCTATCTGGGTCTTCTTCCAACTAGAAACTCAGTTTGTTCTTAGGTAAAGTTCGGTCGTTCTGAAATCGTCTACTTTTCCCTGTAAAGCAAGCTGTTTCACCTTTGGCCTAGTTCAGACAAAATCAGAATTCCCGCAGTCTGAATTTCAGCCATCTGAATTTCTGCCATCTGAATTTCCGCCATCTGAATTTCCGCAATCTGAATTTCCGCAATCTGAATTCTGAATTTCTGGACCAAAATAATTCAGTTTTGTTAAATTCGGCATACAAATAATTCAGATATTATATATTCAACGGTAAAATATTTAAGTTTTATGAAATTCAACATACAAATATTTCAGATCTTTCAAATTCAGATACTTTTGTCAGCTTTCTAGCTCCATACGGCAGCCACGTCTTCATGTCATGTCACGAAGTTCATAATTTTACAGTTTTACAGTCAATTCTACATCTTAAAGGTCGAGCAGGGCAGCTTTCAAGAGATATGGGAATTCTGCTTTTAGCCAGCTGGTCCGATTATTCTTGTGATTTGTGTAAACTGGCAATCTGAGTGAGACTGCGTCCCCGTTACACTGTTTTGACGTTAGCCTCACACTTGAGTGGCGTTTTTTATTTTTTATCGCAGACTTTTTTGGGGGCGCTCGGGAAAGCGACTTAGGCGCGTGCCCACATTTTCTCTATGCAGGAAAATCCTCATTTATGTCCCTTGCCAGCAGCCCACCCCCAAAAAAGGGTTGGCAGTTTTGGGGGGGGTCGGTCGGGAAACAGGAAACACATCATTTTTTTTCCTAGGCCTAACCATATACAGTAAAGCAACAAAATGATATAGCGTTAGACATACAAAACTTTGGGAATTTGTGTCGGCGCATTTCCAGAGAAAATACAATTAAGACACTGGGTCTTCAGAGGCTCGGATGAAGGAACTGTAAAAATACTTTTGTTTCCCTTTGCACATCCAAACTGAGCAAATGTACTGCGTTCGTTTGCAAGCCATGATTTCTCTCAAGGATAAAAACACTTGCACGGTCGTAGCTCAGTTTCTTATGGGCGGGCCAGATTATCTGGGCGGGCAAAGCAGAGAGAGGGGAGGTAACCTTCCCTATTTTGACGTCACAATAGGGGTTTTTCAAAACCGAACGTTTGAGCTTTCATTTTCTCAAAAGTGGATAAGAATACCCAGGACTTGGTTTACACCTATTGCAATTTCGAGCCACTGGGGGACCACATGCAGGATAGGGGAACTCTTATTAATGTTAAATAACCTCCTAAAGTGAAGTTTTCAGGTCATGTGACCTTTAACTTATAGGATGCATTCACTTTTAAAATGTAGCTAATAGCAATTCGTTTAGGCACAGCTCAACCCATGTGAACCACCAAGCTTTTTTTCATATTTGAAAAAATTGGATAAATGTTTTTCACTCTCTGAGTGCATCTAATTATTGGTGGGTGCATCTAATTCCATGTAATAGTATTCTCCTTTGAATGTGTAGTGAGGTCCTGGACATCCATAGATAAGTGGATAGGGAAGCGCTCTGGGGGAATGGTGGTCATCACAGTCATCTCCTCTTGTCTACTGGCTCTCCTGCTGCTGATGTTGGGAGCTGTCATGCTGCTGGACTGCTCAGATACACACACACATTCTTTTGAGTACCCAATAATACATTTACACCTTAACAGTGTTGGGATTTGACCCTACACCACCTGTTTAGAGGAAGGCAATGCATGTAAATTAATCTGGTGCACTGATATACAGTCGTATGCAAAAGTTTAGGCACCCCTCTGAGGCTGCATGATAATTTCCTGTCTTCACCAAAAAAGATCAATATAATATTGTAATATTCCTTTTCTAGTTAACACTGAGTGCTGGGGTGTTTTCCAGACAAAGATATTTGGTGTAGCAGTATTTAGTTGTGTGAAATTAAATCAAATGTGAAAAAAAGGCTGTGCAAAAGTTTGGGCACCCTTATAATTTATTTGATTTGAATACCTCTGCCTACTAAATGCTGATTAACTGCAACACATAGTTAGTCTGATTAACTCGTTAAGCCTTCATTTACATAAAAAGGTGCATTCAATTATTAGAAAGGGTATTTAAGTTAGCCAATTGCAAGTTTTGCTTCTCTTTGATTCTCCTCTGAACAGTGGCAAAATGGGGGCATCAAAACAGCTATCAAATGATCTAAAAACAAAGATTGTTCAGCAGTATGGTTTAGGGGAAGGCTACAAAAAGTTATCCCGGAGGTTTCAGCTATCAGTTTCCACTGTGAGGAATGTCATTAGGAAATGGAAGGCAACAGGCACAGTTCTTGTTAAGGCCAGAAGTGGCAGGCCAGGAAAAATAACAAAGAGGCAAAGGCGGAATGGTCAAGGACAACCCTCAGACCACCTCCAAAGACCTGCAAGGTCATCTTGCTGCAGATGGTGTCACTGTGCATTGCTCGACCATTCAGCGCACATTGCACAGAGAACAGCTGTATGGGAGAGTGATGCGGAAGAAGCCTTTTCTGCACACGCGCCACAAAAAGGCTTGCTTGAGGTTTGCCAAACTACATTTGAACAAGCCAGGCTCATTTTGGAACAAAGTGCTGTGGACTGATGAGACAAAGATGGAGTTATTCGGTCACAACAAGAGGCGTTACGCATGGAGGCAAAAGAACACAGCATTCCTAGAAAAACACTTGCTGCCCACAGTAAAATTTGGTGGGGGGTCCGTCATGCTGTGGGGCTGTGTGGCTAGTGCAGGAACTGGGAATCTAGTTAAAGTTGAAGGTCGTATGGATTCAACTCAGTACCAGCAAATTCTGGACAATAATGTTCAAGAATCTGTAACAAAGCTAAAGTTACGGCGCAGTTGGGTGATCCAGCAGGACAACAACCCGAAACATTGCTCCAAATCCACTAAGGCATTTATGCAGAGGAACAACTACAATGTTTTGGAATGGACATCCCAGTCTTGAATATAATAAAAAATCTATGGGGTGACTTGAAGCGGGCTGTCCACTCTAGGCACCCATCAAACCTTACTGAACTGGAGATGGATTGTAAGGAAAATGACCTCAATCTAGAATCCAGACACTCATCAGAGGATATAAAAAGCGTCTAGAAGCTGTTATTTTTGCAAAAGGAGGCTCTACTAAATATTAATGTGATTTTTCTGTTGGGGTGCCCACATTTATGCAAGTGTCTAATTCTCTTATGATGCGTATGGCATATTTTCTGTTTATCAAATAAACCTTATTTCACTGCTAAAATATCACTGTCCATGACGTATGTGTATATATATGACAAAGACGTTCCTCATCCAAACGCCCAACAATTTATAGATGAAAGTAATGGAGATTATCAGGGGTGCATACGACTGTCTCTCTGCCCTTGTCTACAGTAAGGGCTCTTTTCGAGGCAGTCTTGACATATTAATTATTTTGGGGGGGGTTGTTGTTTCACCAGAGATAATAAATTAATTAGTGTATTAGCCTCTGTGTCTTACTGTGAATTAATGATTAGAAGAATCCTTCATTACCATTTTTAAAGTTAGATTGCTATCCCATCTATACCTTCATTCTTCGAATGGAGAGGATCCTTTGATTGTCCCATTTTTCTAAGTAACCTCTGTTATTATCAACAGAGAACTATTGTTTTTTGCCATATACAAAAACGGTAATTCCTTGATTCAATCATTCATTTTACAAATATTCCGTTTATGCTCAACCCCACATACACAAATGGGCTGTCAGTGCACGTACAACGATTCGTGTAGGGAGGAAGAAACAAACTTCATTTCCCAAGACACCTGTTAATGAGGACGCGTCATTGGACAATCGTCCAATACGATTCTGAGTGTCTGGATCAGACGGTGGTCTACCACGAAACACGCTCGCGTTTACTACAAACCACAAACCTAGATAGAACACCGTAGACCGCTGTTGGGAGATGAGTTGCTGCACGGGCTACGATACTGCATTGACCAGTTCTAGTCCTGTAAAGTGACAGCTGTCAAAGGAATAACATTGTTGTTTCACAGCTGCTGTTAAAAGAACAATCTGCGCTTGATGATCAATCAAAGAGGCTGGACAGTCATCGTCTGAACATTCGGATTTGTGACAATGGCAAAACGAAGCACTTTATTTATTCGAATTGTCGAGGGCAAAAATTTGCCTATTAAGGACATGTAAGTACTATACTCATAACTTGTTCAATTCTTTCTTTTGTTCTCCATTGGTTTTCTTTGCACAGGAGTTTCCAAATTGCTAGCATCACCGCTTGAACGCACACACGCGCGCACATGCACAGAATTAGAGTAATGTACTTCCTAATTGACAACCAATTTGCCGTTGTAACTTCTGTACATAATTATCAGGTTAAACACCCTTTATAACACATTAATTCGGGCGAAATTGTGTTTGGTATATGGTTTTTGACTAGGCTATTTGATGTAAGAGGATTTACCATAAATCTGTTTTATAGACATGTGGAAATTTGACTTAAGATTCATACAGGTTTATAAATGTGTCTTTTCAGTCATTATTTATACTACTAGAGCAGCAGTAGATGAAACACTTTATCAGGAAGAGAATGAACTATTATTTAAAAAAACGGTCTTATTCTTTTGTCTATTTAGGTAAATTAATGGTTCAGTAGGTGTGAGTGTAGTAGTGGATTTAGGAGTGTACAATACGTGTAATATAGGAGTGTAACCGCAGTTAAAAGGATACAGTGGCTGGGATTATCAGCTCTTAGTCATCTCAATACTTAGAACATAAAGCTGAATTGCACTTGTGCCAATTCAAGCCAGACAAATTACATTACTTCCAAAATAGTAGCCTATAGTAAAGTAAAGCATCCATAAACATATCCATTTAATTATTCTCAATGTCTAAATCCCACCAAAAAATTAAATAAATGCTCCGTCTATAAAAATCCACCTTTTGATTCCACTGCGTTCTCTGGCATCGTTGACACCAAAGAAGAAGAATGTGACATCTATGAGAAGTCCATTCCTCTGAAGTGCTTGGATTCCACCATTCAGGGAGTCCTTTGCTTGGTTATGCGGTGACCTCCCTTGCTTTGTTGATAGAGAGACTGGCATTTCATACTAATTAATGGTGGATCTCACTGGAATTTTTTTGTAATGACACAAAACATTTGTATGCTAATTCTGTACTTTCGTCAATTGGAATAAGCAAAGATTTTGCTAGGATACACAGCTACCATATTAAGTATTTACACTAAGTCTATTTAACGCTGCACTAGCAGAATAGAAGCCAAGAGCAACAGTATCTGTATGCTGGATTTAATGTGTTTTTTATTGATTTGCCTGATGGCTGGGCAGCTTACAACATGGTGCTGACAGCTTGTTGGTCCTTTGTCAACTAAATAGTAACATGGAGTCATATTGCCACTTTCATTTGGTGTTGTAGTAATCAAATTTCTGTCAAGTGAGGTGAATTGGCCCAATTTGAATAGGCAAGAGATAGTAGGATGAAGACCTGTAGAGGGGTATTACTTTTTCCAGAAAATGTTCATTTGTTGACAGTATCAAAAGGAGAACATGCTTTGTTGGAGGAGACTTTTATGTCATGAAAAGGGACATTGCAAAGTATTTGGAGTAATGTCAAAAAGAGCTACATTACTGCCTACCTTTTGTACTGCTGTCAACTCTAAACATTAGGCAACAGAATGAAAGAAATACTGTGTTTGTCATCCAACCTCTTACAAAAGAGTATCCTAGTTTTAAAAAATGACATAAAACAGACACACATTCCAAAGAGGTTTCAAGGCTGTTAAAGTATGTGAAGGCAAAATATGCACTCTCCTTTTCATGTAAATACAGTAAAGGGAAAGAGTGAATTGCTTGTCAAATGATACATAAAATTGCTCAGATCCATGTCTTTTCTGAAGAGAAACAGACAGACTGTGCACAGTTTGTCACACACAATGTGTGTGTTTGTGTGCGCGTGTGTGTGTGTATGTACTAGGGCTTTAACAAACAATTATTTTTATAATAGACGAATATAATGATTTTGAGAACGATTAATCGACTTATCGTCAAGACATTGTCATTCACCATTTAATTAACTGTATTAGCATGTAACTGACTGACTGATGCAGCATTCTGTTTAATATCTCCTTTTGTATGTCATATGAATATGGAACAAAATAAAAGTGAGTGATTGAGACGGGTTTTTTTTAATACATTTTTTACAATTTTAATTAATTTAATTTCTTCTCAAACCTAATAGTGTTACGCTAATCAATACAGTCCCGACGCCCATGCTAGATCGCTTTCATCTATGCAAACCATGACTTTACTAAAATTATAAGCAATAAATAATAAATAAATATACTCTAAAGCCGTAATTTCCGGAGGTTATTAAAAATGGTCATACACACAATAGCCAACTGTCTAACCGCTGTCGATGGGTGAAATACGAGAGGAAAGCGGCAAATCCTGGCTAGTTGTATGTGTCCTCTCGTGCCGGGATGTGTTTTCCGCTTTAAATGCTCTAACATCCACTCTCCAATGAAAGGCAAGTTCTGCCCTGCATGTATTCCACACAACAGCATTTTTTGTTAGAAGTTTTGTTTAACTTTCCCACACTCTATTAAGTCGGCTTTGTTTGCACTCCGATATTCTCATAAGCACTGTGTCGACTTCAATAGGGTCAAACTGCAGATCTCTCTCCTCAGGCCCCTAAGACTACGGTGGCCCTGACGTGCAAAACATACCCACTAATATAAGTACACCCCCAATTGAAAAAACTCCCCCCAAATACGAGTAAACACTGGGGCTGTGTCTACTACCGCGCACTTGTGCACTTCGAGCACTTACTTTCAGTGCTTAGGGCGCTTACGCTGAGAAACCAAAATAATTCAGTGCACTGAAAGTACCCGGATGATGCACTGCAAACGGTCAAAAAATGAAGTGTCCGACGATGGACACTACTCGCCCTAAACGGGCGCCATCCTGGCTACGTAGCGGAAGAGGAGGAGTCCAGTGACAGAAATACAAGCGGGTTTGTTTCGCGGGTTTAGTTTCTCGGGTGTCGCGAGCAGATTTGCGTGCGTTGCAGTGCACTACATTGCAGTGTACTTCGTTAAGTGCGCGGTAGTAGACACAGCCTGGGTCTTCAGAGGCTCGGAAGAAGGAACTGTAAAAATATACAAACTGAGCAAATGTAATGCTTTGTTCGTTTGCAAGCCATGATGTCTCTCAAGGATAAAAACACTTGCACGGTCGTAGCTCAGTTTCTTACTGGCGGGCCATATTGTCTGGGCGGCCAAAGCAGAGAAAGGGGAGATAACTTTCCTCCTTGGGACGTCACAAGGAGAGGATTTTCAAAACCGAGCGTTTGAGCTTTAATTTTCTCAAAGGTGGAGAAGAATACCCAAGGCTTGGTTTACACCTATTGAAATTTCTAGCCACTGGGGGACCAAAGGCAGACTAGGGGAACTCATATTAATGTTAAATAACCTCCTAAAGGGAAGCTTTCATGTCATGGGACCTTTAAAATAGGTCATAGATCTAATGACTTGTCAATAACAGAAATATTGGGGGAAAGCTGAAATTAGTTTTTGCAGGTTGGGATGTCTGAAAGCCTAGGAGGACTTCTTCAGTCCACAAGAAACAGTCTTGTTTAAATTTGCGCAGGTCATTGTCTCTGAATATAAGGCTCTCGGCAAGGAAATAGTCTCTTTAGAGGACGCTGTGTGTGGGGAGAAAAAAAAGAAAACCCCTTGTCTCCTCGTCGCACTGGTGCTATCACAGTGCTGCAGGTGGTTCACACCAAATGTGTACGTGGTTAAACTGACAAACAACTGGCCTATTTGATGTAGCACCTGATCTGATGGCAGCCCCCGGTTTCTCCATCACCAAGATAACAGCACACTGAAATGAATCACCCTGCAGTTGTATTCACCACTATGCAGCCCAGGAGCTCGTTAATGGCCGTGTTATGTGTCACTAATCCCGCATCTGCCGCAGAATTCAATTCCAACCCAAACAAAACAATCTTCACTTTTAATATACCCCCCACCCCACTATCATGCAGTCAAACTCTGCAGGTGATTATCTATCTCTTTCAACGGAGGGAACCTGTTCTTTCATGGTGACTTATACAAACCATTTCCCCTCTGAAGCACTTGATAAAGTGCCCGGCAGCAGAAAAACAAAAATGCCAATACAGTTTAGGGAATTTGATACAGTTTTGTTTGTTAGTGTTGTATATCTGAGCTAGAGAAACTGTAATGGTTATAAACTCTCCGTCTCATCTATGAATAGAAGACAATAGGAGAACGATCCTGCGTGCTGTGACTGTAATACACACAGGATGTTTGGCCCTCTCTTATCTCTACAGTCAATGTATCTTCAGTCTAGGACCTGACATTGGGTCCAATCTCTTGGTCCAGAGAGCCATCGTTTAGGGTTTGTGGAGAGAAATGGGTAGGAACCCAGCTCTGCTGCTGGGGGATCAATGGTTGAAGCTTGAAAGGCCAGCAGCAGACTGCTACTCTCCTGGTCCAGTTCTGTAGCCCGCTGGTACCAAGGATAGCTCTTTTGAAGTGAGGGCTGGCAAAGGCTGCAGTACGGATACTGTTACGCATTGGGTGCCCTTTTGACATAGACTTTGACTTACACCAAAGGAAGGATGGACGGACACACACACACACACACACACACACACACACGCGTCTGCTATTGAAACTGATCTAGGTACAGTATCTTATGAAAATAAGCTGATGTTTGTGCCATAATTATAGAAAATGATGAATTTTGCCTCATGTTACATGTTGGAGGGATGCTTTGACAAACTAACCCATAAATCTTAAAAGGATTTCCGATGTGATCTGTGAAACTGGATTGAGTGTTGAATATGCTTTTTGTGTCATTCAGCTGAGTGTATGGTTGCAGTTATTGTGTGCCTGATGCCTTCTCTGATATCTGTAGAACTGGGAGCAGTGATCCATACTGCATCGTGAGGATTGACAATGAGGCCATCATTAGGTATGTGTGTGTCTGTGTGTGTGTTCTCACGGTCTGTTTGTCCCATTACACTGGCTGAAGATCCCACTGCCACTCCTGCTTTCTTTGAGCTAAGGCGATTATCATAAATTTAACTTATGATTAATTTAATCATAATTTCCATGGAGCGCCACTTATTTTCAATTAATACGGCACATCTAAGCTGCTTAAAGCCTTATTCATATAATCATATCCATCTGGATGTGATCTAATGACAGCCAAGAGAGTGTTTAATCAGTTCATTGTATCTTAAAATAATATTTCCTTAAAAACAAATATTTCCTTAAAAAGAAAATTGTCCAATATTAAACAATGGTCATTAGTGAAGTTCAGATTACCTGTCATGATTCACAGTCATTATCTCTGTCAGTAGCAGTGTGAAATCTCTAGGCTTAGTTACTGTGTCCTGACAAGCTGTTGATATAGAGTGAAAAAGACCAACGTTGCTTGTTAATGTTTAACAGTGTAACCTCTGTCTCTCTATTGTCGATAGCGAGTTGGAAGTAGATGCAGGGTGTCGCTAGTAAAACCTTTAATGAGGGATTTGATCCTGCTGTTTTCAATATAAAATTAGGGGAAGGTTGGGTTCCAAAGCTTGAATTAGGCTCAAACCAGGTATGTTGGACCACAGCAAATAATAGTCAAACAAAAGGAATTTCTTAGGAAAACGGTAGCCTTTGTTCAGGTTGTATGTTGTAAAGACATTTCTCAGAAGGTGCAGGCCTTCCCCTGACTTGAGCAGGTCACACCGTGAAGGTACAGACATTTCGTCTCTTGGCTGTTTGGTGTTGAACCTTATGTATTGTCTGTTCAAGAGATCCCCTCAATGACGCTATGGTGCTATGTTTCTATTGTTGCCATGACCTCTCTTTCCTAGGACGGCCACAATATGGAAGACTCTGTCTCCATTCTGGGGGGAGGAGTACAACGTCCACCTGCCCCCATCCTTCCACACTGTGTCATTCCATGTACTAGATGAAGACTCTCTCAGGTAAAAAATAGACTACTCTTTGAATCTTCTTAAAGCTTAAAACAAAAAAAAGTCTAAGAATTGGCTGTTTTATGGTATTTCCTAACCCATGTCCCCTGTGTCATTCCAGTCGTGATGACGTTATTGGCAAGGTGTCGATCAGCAAAGAAGCTCTTTCTGCGAAGCCACAAGGTGAGAATATTTCAGGTCCCCAGTGTCTGGTAGTGTGAAGTCATAGATCCATGTATGTAGGAACCTAGCCAAGCCAAAAGCCTATGTACATGAAAAGGACGATGTTGACCATGATCCTGTGCTAGTTACAGCCTAAACTATGATCCTTGGCAATATTTCAGTGGGCTTCAGCCTCACACAGAAATGTTACATTCTATATATTTAAACCTCTACATCCATGTACCATCTTGGGTTTTGCATTGGATATTTGGATCTGAACGGTTTTGACTTCTATGGAATAGTTTCTCTAGTGACGGATTTCCTTACTCACTGGCTCACCTGCAGCGGATAGAGCAGGCCCAGACACGATAAGAAAAGTGGTTCCTCATCTGAGCTTACTCATTATCTGGTTATTGATTCCAGGAACTGCGCAGTCCGTTGTCACCAGTGGACGTTGACACAGCTTATACTAGAGCACCTTTTTGGTGTAAACAACAAAGGGTGTTTTGAGGTCACATGGGAAACACATGGGTCCTTTGACGTCCTTCTGGTGTTTGCAAAACCAGAATTATGGATTTTATGGTTGTGGTTATAGAAACATCTATTCCCTCCAGGCTGTGCTGACTTGAGATATTGGATGTCTGGGACGCAATATCTCGTGAGCTACCTTGGTAAAGGTAGGGGAGGCTCATATGGATAAATACGGGGAGTGGGGGGGATTGGCAACAAATGCCAGTGGTTCACGACAAGATTGGGGGGGGGTGGGGTGGGGGCTGAGTCACAGCACACAGTGGGGACGTCCATTATCGTGACACCGGTATGGCTGTGGGTGGTGGAATCTCACAGACAGCTGGCTCCCATGCAGGGATGGCAGTGATTTCCTGCTGTGTGCCAGTTCCTTTGCACTCACCAAGATGGGGGAGTGGGATCACTCATTATGACCCACTCCGGCAAGGTGCCAATCATAATGGCGAGATGTGACTGTGGGTTTCTGTGCGCCGTTTGGGGTCCTCGTTTTTCATGACTGTGCTCTCTGCTTCGCAAATGCCAGGCGTGATTTAGAAATGTTACAACCGCAACATCAAATATGAAAACGCCGTAAGTGGGACAAGACAAATACTCAACACATCCACCTTTCATTGGAATAGCGGAGGCAAGGACATTACCCAGAATTCACTTAGTCAAGTCAGGGAGAACCTTATTCTTGAAAGCTTGGCCAAACAAAAGAGGATGAGTAGTGACCCTGCTGGACATCACAGTATTCAAGGGAAGGTGCCTTAAGAGAGGGTTTTTAGAAGATTGGGTGATGATGGGCTGTAAACCCATCATCACCCCTTTATCTGCTTCATCTCCTAAACTTCTGTTTCTGATTAAATTGTTTCATTGGGAAAGGACTTCAGAAGCTGGTCCCCATTTGGGGAGCAAGTAGCACTGCAGGGTGTGAACGAGGAGGGTTGTAGGTTCTGTGAAAAAACCTTTAGAGTCCTTACAGATTACAAACTGTAATCTGTAAGGACCCTCAGAACAGGGGTGGCAGGGAGAGGGAGAGAGAAAAGAGAGACATATGCACACTGAATCATCTTTTGATGCAGGAGAGGTCAGGGCTTGAAAGGTTAGAAACCCCTATTGTGTGTGTGTGTGTGTGTTTGTATACTCATGTGTAAGTGGGTGGTAGTCAGTCACTGTTTGAACATTTTTAAGGAGGAACCTTTCGCCTGTGCCCACTGGTCATTGCTGGGGGCTGATGCTGCCAAAAAAAATGTTTTAACACTGATGTCAACTTTATACAGTGGCAGTATTCTGTGGTGTGATGTCTCAGAAGCATTACAAAGGCTAGCTGACTCATTGTCTCCACTCAGTTCCTTTATTCAAGAAATACATGGTTGAGGCTGTGGTCATGGCAGGCTTGCTGTTACCTATATTCAGAGTAGCAAGTCCAGCTGACAAGAAAGGTGTAGGACAAATTGAAGATGTAACATATTTATCCTGTATAAGAATGATTCTGTGTTCCAGTATTCCTTGTGTGCAAAGAGAGGCCTAACCCCAAATCTGAACTCTGGGAAACACTAGGCTTACATAAACAAGGTGGACCTGGGCTCGATCACTATCTTCCTGGAGAGGCCATAAAAGAAGTGGGGGAAGCTTACAGGGGTCAAAGAGCACACATGCACACACTCAAACACGCACACACGCGCGCCAGGTCTATGGAGAGGAGCCAATGAAGAAGAGCCATGGAACAAAAAATGCTTTGTCTTAGCCAATAAGAGTCAAGAGTACCTTGTGTTTAAATAGCTAGCTAACGCAACATGCTTGCAGACAAACTTGTAGCACCATGGCGTGTGATGTTTTTGACTCCTCGTGGCCGCAAGCAATAAAGCTTTCTTAACTTGTTCACCGACTGACTGTGCAATGCTTGATAAATTAATAATTCTGACACAAGGTTACTCTAAAAATAAACTACTATGAAACATGAACATCCACACACTTCTTAGAGGTCTCCATCTCCTTAAGATAAGATATACCTTTATTCGTCCTACAATGGCGAAATTCGGGCTTTGGAGCAGCAAAGTGGACAGAGGTATACATACAATTTACAAAGTAAGTACTAGATATTATAAAAAAATATATAAAAAAAGATAACACCAGTTGTATATGGAGACCAAATATAATTAAACAAATATAAATATACTTACATCAACTATAAACCACCAAAGTGTAAGTTTATTTGTATTTCACCCACACAGACTGATGACCAACAAATACGATATTTCTTTTCCACCGGCTAGCCATATCGGGTTTATTTCAGTCACAGCCAGCAAAAAGATAATGGGACTTGACGAGCCATGCCCCAGAATACCAATCAAGAAGAAAAAAAACACTCTGCAAGTGTCTCAGAAGGGTAAACAAAGTGCTTGACAACGCTGTGGAACTCTCTTGATTATTAGTCCACAACCCAGGACAATGTACCTGAGAGTCCTAGCTCTCCTCCTTTGGCCAGCACTTAAGAGAGACATTTCTATTTATATCCCCAATGTGAGTTCCCCCGATTAGGGAAAGATTACATCGAAAATGTCAATACAAGGTTGAATACCCCTTGATAACCCTTTTTGCGAATTTGATCGGGTGCAGCATTCAACTCACGTTGGATAGACTCTTTGACATGTTTTCTCTTCTCGTGTTGTCATGGCATCGAGCTGAAAATTCAATCACATTGTCAATTTCTGGACTGGGTTTTAATTCAGTATTTAGGTTCCAAGGTGAAAGGTTGTGACATGTTAGCATTGTGGTTCAGTCCCAACCGCAGCTTGTGCCGTGGATGTGTTGTGGCAGCTAATACAGGGAGAGTCGGGTTAAGTCAGATTCAAGATCTACTCAAGCAGAAGCAAATGCATTGTCATAGGCATAAGATCTATTACATTAAGCCTCATAAAGCCAGAGACACAGAGAAAGGATATTACACACTAACCTGGTTTAGGTTGTGTGTGTGAGAGAGAGATACTGGAGGAAGGGAGAGATATAGAGATATTATGTTTATGTGTTTGTGATTTACAGTGTGCATAATAACTGTCAAATTATTTTACATATTTTAAATCATTCTGAGAAACACTGCACACTCAAAATGCCCTGACTTAAATGATAAAATCAATGAATCTCCTATTGCAGTCTCCCATAGTAACATTACCTAGCCATGTTGTATTGCTGCTGTGTTGCAGGTGTGGATGGGTGGGTGAACCTGACAGAAATCGACCCAGATGAGGAGGTACAGGGGGAGATCCACCTCCAGGTGTCAGTGCTGGGGGACGCGGACGTCCCTAGAATACTGCGTTGTCAAGTACTGGAAGCCAGGTAGGTTGTGTGTTAGTGTGTGTGTGAGAGAGAGAAAGAGAGACAAAGAAAAAGACTGAGAGACAGACAGAGACAGAGAGAGAGAGAGACAGACACAGAGACACAGACACAGAGAGACACAAGAGACAAATGTTAGCCCAGTCAAGTGCTGGAGGCCAGGTAGGACAGATGTTATAAATACACTGTCAGGAGAGTGACTAATCGCCTGTGGAATGCAGAGTGGATATACTTGGCAGGGAGAGTGGGCAGTCCACCTCCACCAGTATTTTACACTTAAATTAGACAAGCGTACACGCTTGTGTGCATGTTTGATTGTGAAAAATGTAAGCTTCTACCACACATTTACACAGTAAAGGTTACTGAAATACTGTATGTATGATGATATCAGTGAAAGGCTGTTAGAGTTTTCCTCTTCCCTTTGAGAACAAAGCTTATCGCTGTTTACCTGCTATTTTAGCCTTAAAGTATATGAATGTCGTCATCAGATGTGTCATGCAAGTTCGAAGCATAAGTGAACTGAATCATTATATCTCCATCATAAATACCTAGTACTCCCAGGGATATGGGGGCATCCTATGTGCAGAGTATTAGAGCCCATCTGTGGTAGCATCTGGATACACACACGCACACACACACACATACACACAGACACACACAGTGGGAGTGTTGATTACTTTGCCGAGCTCACCATTCAGGGCCCTCTCTTGCCCGTTACATCGTGGCAAAAAAAGATTCCATCTCAACTTGAAATTAGATTTAGTTGGTGGAACTCTTTTTTTGGGGTTGGGACAAAACCCAGAACTGTGGGAGGACACACATCTGCACACTTTGAACAGCTAGGCTAAGATCTGCGCCTTCACTGCACCTCAGTCATGTTCTCTGTGACTGTGTTCAACAGAGACCTGGCAAAGAAAGATCGGAACGGTGCCTCGGACCCCTTTGTCAGAGTACGTTACAACAACAAAACTCACGAAAGCACAGTAAGCCTCATTCATCACTGCCCTCCTTTTCCACCGTTCTGTCATGTATGACTGCATAATATGCAAAACACAAGTTTGACTTTTTAAAATAACCTGGTAACAGGTGATCAAGAAGTCTTGTTACCCTCGCTGGAACGAGAGTTTTGAGTTTGAGCTGGACGACACCCTTCCTGACAGCCCCCTGAGTGTGGAGGTGTGGGACTGGGACCTGGTCAGCAAGAATGACTTTCTGGGCAAGGTAAGACTTACGGTACAGGACGGTTTTCCTCTGGACTGTTTGGAAATTAATGAGGCCATCAAGACCGGGCTCTTGTTCCATCTTTCTGGTTCTCTTCCCCCCCGTCAGGTTCTGTTCAACATCCACAGGTTGCAGTCAGCCCAACAGGAGGAAGGCTGGTTCCGATTGGTGCCCGAAAAACGCAAACACAGCCAGTACGAGTAAGTATCCCCTTCATGCCATTGGTTATGGCGCAACTCTGAGTCAATAACAACATGGGAATATGTTATTTTAAGGACAAAATCCCATCTTGATGGCCTGTGGACTGTGCATAAAGTGAGCATCCCAGATGACACAGAAGACATCTGGTGCTGTGTTGTGGGAAGACAATGTAGAGATTGTCCGAGGAGATGGAATGTGTTTATGTTTAAGGGACTGATGGAGGTATGCATGTGGGAATGCGTGCTCTGCAGTGTTGCCACAGTTACTTGAAAAAAGTAATCTGATTACTGATTACTCCTTTAAAAAGTAACTGATTACTTGATTTTAAAAGTAACTTAGTTAGATTACAAGTTACTTTATTAGTTACACTCAGCAGCTACCGACAACACCCCCGCCACTTCAACATGAAAATGACAACCGGTTTTGCCAACACTTACTTTATTCATGATAGCTTGATAGCACTTTGTCGCCACCAGCACAGAGTGTACAACGAACCTTGAGAACCTTTCCATCTTTAGCTGACAAATACTTAATAGTGATTGTATTTCCAACTTGAAAATGCGCATCTCTCTCTCTCCTCCTCCATTGTTGTTTGTGTCGCTGCGTGGTAGGTCTATGTATATACACGTGACGAGACCCTCATGCTGAAAACTAAACTTAATTGTTGCATAGGCTACATGACTTCACTCCCAAAGACGCAAGAAGAAATCAAATATATATTTTAATATACTCTGATTACTGGTTTGGAAATAGTAACGTGTTAGATTACTTGTTACTGAAAAAATTGGTCAGATTAGAGTAACGCGTTACTTAGTAATGCGTTACCGTTTGTGTCTACATGCATATGTATGTTGGAGATCCCATCGTTACCCTTTGGGCATGGGTGTGTGTTTGCGTGCACGCTTTGTAAGTCTGTTCCGGTGCTGACAGGAAGTACTAATCCTTTCCCAGGGCAAATCCCTGCTTTATTTCTCCCCCATACAGGATAATTTGGCCATGTGGACTGTGGGATTAGAGAGCGAGAGAGGGAAACAGCAAGAAGGAGTGGGTCGTCTGGAGCTTATGTAAAAGGGAAGAGGAGTAGAGCAGGATTGTCTTTCAATATATGATACAAATGGTCTCCTCAGTATGGGACCCAGATTAGTCCCCCAAACAAGGGCTGTAGGAGAAGCCTTTAAGGATACTTCATAAGTTTAGAAACTTAAACTCTCTCGCCTTCCCTGTCACGGGGTCGACCTTCGTCCTCTGACTCACACACACAGCTAACCACCTCAAACACTCATCTTTAGCCAGTCACACCAGCAAATATGCTAGCCCTTCGATAGTGTGGTTTGGTGCTATGATTCAAAGATTCCAACTCAAACTGTTACATTTCACTACGACACTGTTTCTGCATGTAAAATAACAACAGTTAAGTATCTGATGTGGTTGGCACCCACCTCTCAATCTGTCAATCATAGTGACTGACTGATTAAGGAGGAATGGAAAAAACTTCTGTTTGGTTGCATGCCCACCGTGAGCTCAGGTGAACCTCACTACTCTGCTTACAGTTTTATCAGCCTGATACAAAAACATCAAACCTGATTCATCATTGTTCCGTCAGGGTCATAAGTCACAGCGTTTTGTTTGGAGCAAACCCTCGAAGGGAAGTCCTTGTGATTAAAGGGCCCGTGTCCTTTACTGCATGATCATTGTGACTTTGCCACAAATCAGTGTTTACTTCCCCCCCCTTGTGAGCTGCATGACTTCATCAGGCGCCTGTCAGACTCACACCCTGTCTCTTTTTGTTTGTTAAAGCTAGCTTCTTGTTTTTCAGTTCATACATTTTTATTGAATTTTTTATATACACACCTAATTCCCTCATGTTTCCAAATGTACTAACATATATTGGATATTGGTAAGAAGCGCAAAAACGATACTGCATGTGTTATAAAAAATATATAAAATTGGGCCTAGTTTTACAAAATCCTTGTTTTTCCGCTTTGGTGATTGTTGTTTTAGCTGATAGTCATTATTTATGGACATCTGTCTGGTGCCGCTTACATCCTCTCTGATTTCCATTTTTCCTAATGGAAAGAGGGTTACTTGAAATGTCAAGCACCAATCCCAAACAAAGGATTATAAAACTATCAAAAATCCTTGAAACTAACAGGATTTCCTCCATATTCACAGTCACCCATAGTTATGAAATTGTATCAAATAAAATATTGTCTTGCCTGTATGACAATAGCATCCAACTTTCATTTTCAGGAGGGATTCCCTAGAAGGCAATGTGTTCCACTAAATGTTTTATGACTTGGTTTCAGTGGAGACATTTTTATTTCTCAATTTAAGACCACATAATCCCTCTCTCCTTGCATAAACCTCTCCTTCCTCTCTGTTTTAGCAGATTCAAGCTGTTGTTGTATTTGTTTGTGTTGTCTCCCTCATCCCCCCCCCCACCCCTGCCTGCCATCTCTTCCCCAGATTGGATTTCTGACAAGCAGCCACCATCTGTGGCTGTGCTTGTGGTGGCTAGTCATTGGGCGTTTCTCCCAGGAAACGAGTGGAGTTGTGGTCTGATGACTCATCTTTGTGTGCCAGCCCCTCCTCAGCAGGGAGAAAGGCGTTGCAGTCTGTGATTGTCTGTGTGGCTGATTTGAATCAGTTGTACTGAGAGCTGTTAATCTTTGGGTGAGAATGTCACCCCCCACCCAACTCCTATTTGAAGTGTTTCGTCCCCCACAGGTTATTTGTGGCTCTAACAAGATGGTGGCTGTCTGAATTTTAAAGGTTGTAAAGTGCATGGTATTCACGGAAGCTACAGTTGTCAATTTAGGTCAGGGTCAGGTAGAGCAACAATAAATACAATAGATTGAAGACTGTAGTTTCCAAAATGTCTGGACATCTACTGTGGTCACCAGGTTATTGTCACTACCATCCCAAAATTCACCAAAGTACGTAGGTTATACAGTCTTGTCTAGTCAGTCAGTCAATCAGCATATGACATGATATCATTGTTTTATCAAACTTTATTCATTTTCTATCCAGAACTGAACTACCCCCAAGGATGCTATCTTTACACTTTCCGAATTCAAGTTTCAAGTTTTTTAATGTCAGGTGCACAGACCAACACAAGGTCAGACTGGGCACTGAAATTCTTGGGACAAGACAACGCAAGCAACCTGGCATAAAATAACATATAAGTACTAAGAACATAGATTACATCTATGATAAGCTAAAATAAAAATAAAATAATAATACCAAACATCCTAATATACAAAATAGTAAGCAATATACAATATACTGGACCTCTAATACACGTAATTACCTAAACTAACCTTATACTGTATATCAAAAGTGACAGACTAGTACTGGTTGGCTATCTCTTTTCCTGTGCCGTAATTCTGTCTCAGGGTAATATTTGCTTCTTGTTTGGTCATAGTTTCCTCTTTGTTCAGCTATTGACTTCCTCTGCCTTTCTTTTCTGTCTTTTCCATCCACCAGGGGCACTCTGGGATCTCTGCGCCTGCAACTCCGCCTCCGAGATGAGACAGTTCTGCCCTCCAGTCACTACCAGCCGCTCACAGATCTCCTGTGCCAATCTGTGGGAGCCCATCTCAATGTGAGAGTCAGAGCTGTGGCACACCTCTGTCTTCAAACCTCAATGCCCCTCAGGTTGCCCCGGGTTACGTCAATCTGATGAAATTCGGTTGTACACCTGTTACAGAATCAGAATTCGTTTTATTCTCCATGTATGTTGTACAAACCCAGAGTTTACTGTGGCAGGGAGGTGCAAACACTAAACATATACGAATCTTAAATAAGTAAAAGTACAAAAGTTAACTATTTCTAAGAACTAAACAATCTAAGAATAAAACAATTTAAATATACAATAAATATGTATAAAAATAAGAAATAAGAATGAGCAGCATGAGTGGTCAACATCAGATACTGAAATAAGGTGGCTTATGCATTGCGTGATTGCCATTAGATGGACTTATAATAGTTAAATCAATGAATGAATGTCAGTGGGAGTCCTTGACCTGAAGCAGATGGAAAGAAACTGTTATTATGGCGTGAGGTTTTGGTCCTGATGGACCGCAGCCTTCTGCCGGAGGGGAGTAGCTGGAACAGGGGTGGGAGGGTTCAGCCATAATCTTCCTCGCTCGCCTCAGGGTCCTCGAGGTGTGAAGGCCCTCGAGGGTAGGCAGATTCCAGCGATCACCTTCTCCGCAGTGCGGATGATACGCTGCAGTCTGCTCTTGTCCTTGGCAGTGGCAGCAGCGTACCAGATGGTGATGAAGGAGGTGAGGATGGACTCAATGGCTGTGTAGAAATACACCATAATTGTCTTTGGCAGGTTGAATTTCTTCAGCTGCAGTAGGAAGTACATCCTTTGTTGTGCTTTTTTGGTGAGGGAGCTGATGTTCAGTTCCCACTTGAGGTCCTGGGAGAGGATGGTGCCCAGAAAGCAGAAGGACTCTATAGTGTTTACTGGGGAGTCACACAGGGTGAAGGAGGTAAGTGGGGCTGGGTTCCTTCTGAAGTCCACAACCATCTCCACTGTCTTAAGAGCATTGAGCTCTAAGTTGTTCTGGTTACACCAGGTCACCAGGTTGTCAGCTTCCCACCTGTAATCAGACTCATCCTCGTCAGAGATGAGCCCAATGAGGGTGGTGTCGTCCGCAAACTTCAGAAGTTAGACAGATGTCAAAGGGTGCAGCTGTTGATGTACAGGGAGAAGAGCAGAGGGGAAAGGACGCAGCCCTGAGGTGATACGGTGCTGATGGACTGGGAGTCAGAGACATGTGTTCCCAGCTTAACGCACTGCTTCCTGTCAGACAGGAATTCTGTGATCCACCTGTAGGTGGAATCAGGCACATGCAGCTGGGAGAGCTTGTCCTGAAGCAGGGCGGGGATAATGGTGTAAGGGGGTGAATCGTACAGGCCTAAGACGCGTGTGTTCGTCAACGGCGCGGGAGACACCACTGTAAATCTGGTTGAATGTTCAGGGATATAATAACTCGTTAATATCTGACTCCAATTTTAAGAATGTGCACAAGTACGTTACCTGTAACCTTGAGCGCCAAACAGTTAATGACATAAAACTTTGACGTAGGTACACATCGTCTGCTGGATCAGAGCATCGACCCTAAAGTATGCGTGTTCACTAAACAGCCGTTTATCTCTGCTATAATATGGAATTTAACCAAGGACCTAGCATGTAAATCGACACTGTAAAGTGACTCAGAGGCCTTAAGTTTAAAACGTACACCAAGAGTCCCTGTTTATAAGTAGTTAATAGCCGTATCCACCCGGCTAGATCAAGGTTTACACCGCCGTAGCGTGATAGATAGATAGTTTCAAGGAGAACAAGCAACGTTTAAATGTGCAATAATCGTTTATTATCTAAATAGCAAGATAATCAATACAATGATGATAGAATATCATCAAATACAAACATACCTTCAGAGCAATGGTTACTCGAAAGGTATTCACAATGAAGACTAGATGCCTAAATGCACCGGAGCTGTATAGTACACAAAAACTTGAATAAGACTACGTGCCTAGCGCACGGGAGCTGTATCCGAAACAGAACTCAAAGTATTTGGGAAAAACTTCTCCCTATATACATCCTAACCTGGATAAAATGGGACACCGCCCATGTGACAGAAAAGTTGTCTGACGCATACAAATTCAAATTGGATCGTTAATCAAGGCTGCAGTAGACCAAGTGGTATCCTTGCTAGACAAGGGAATATGTTAATGTTGGTCTTCTGCAAGCCCAAACTCTGGAGACCCTGTAAATACTGTTACAGTATCAACATTAGTACTAGAATGTAATACATAAAATAAGAAACAAAATCATATCAAACATGACAAAGCTGTTTAGAACTATATTTACAAGAACACAACTTTTAATGATAATTTCAGAGTCTTCCTCTGTTCATCTTCCTCTTCAATTGTTGAGACCACCTCTCCAAAGGTGTGTCATTCAGCTGTGATTGTCATTTTAGCATTCATGTAAATCAACGACTGTCCCAGACGAGTGTCTGGGTGACCAGTGACAAAGGGGCTGCCAAAACAGCCCTACAATGGTATTGAAGGCAGAGCTGAAGTCCACAAACAGGATCCTGGCGTAGGATGCTGGGGAGTCCAGGTGCTGTAAGGTGAAGTGGAGGGCCATGTTAACTGCGTCGTCCACAGACCTCTTGGCTCTGTAGGCAAACTGCAGTGGGTCCAGGAAAGGGGTCTGTGATGGATTTGAGGTGTGCCAGCACAAGGCGCTCAAAAGACTTCATTACCACAGAGGTCAGGGCGTCGGGTCTGTAGTCATTGAGTCCTGTTGGCCTTGGTTTTTTGGGCACAGGGATGATTGTAGAGGACTTGAGACAGGCTGGCACATGGCATGTCTCCAGGGAGGTGTTAAAGATGTAGGTGAACACCGGAGACAGCTGGTCAGTGCAGTGCTTGAGGGTGGCCGGAGAGACAGAGTCCAGCCCAGCTGCTTTGCGGGGGTTCTGCCTTTTGAAAAGTCTGTTGACTTCACCCTCCTGAATGGAGAGAGACACCACATGGGTGGGAGAGGGTAGATCAGGACAGTCCAATTGTCTTTCAAATATACAGTAGAACTCGTTGTTGGCCAGGCGGTAATCTTTAGTGGAGTTGGGGGCTCTGGGCTTGTACAACCCCAATTCCGGAAAAGTTGGGAAGTTTTTTAAATTAGAATAAAATGAAAACTAAAAGACTTTCAAATCACATGAGCCAATATTTTATTCACAATAAAACATAGATAACAAAACAAATGTTTAAACAGAGCATTTTTACACTCTCATCCACTAAATGAGCTAATTTCAAATTTGATGCCTCAAAAAAGTTGGGACGGGGGCAACAAATGGCTGAAAAAGCAAAATATTTGGAAAAGATCCGGCTGGGAGAACATCTAGCAACTAATTGAGTTCAGGTATGTAACATGAGAAGTTATAAAAGGGATGTCTTAAGGCCGATTTATACTTATGTCGCAGACACTTTTGAAAAGGTCGCCGACGAAAACAAAAAAGTGTCGCTCAGGCTGCTGCATTTATACTTCGGCAAACCGTCGCCTGTGCTCAATGTTCGCGTGACACTGGACGTTCTGACATAGGCGGACGATGTCAACTGAATTGTTTTATAAAACGGCAGAGAGGCATTATAGAGTTGAGGATATTTTCTCGCTTGCTCCGCCAATCTTTCCTCCATCAAAACATCTGTTTTTTATATGCGTTTATGCTGTTGGAAATCAGCTGTTAGAAAACAGCTGTTGAGCGCTAGCTGAAAATTCAAACAATGACAACGCGTTAAAAGTGTCGACCATGATGTCATTTCTGTCGGCGACCTTTTCAAAAGTGTCGGCGACCTAAGTATAAATTGGGCTTTAGAGAGGCAGAGTGTCTCAGAAGTAAAGATGGGCAGAGGCACTCCAATCTGTGAAAGAGTGTGTAAAAAGATTGTGGAATACTCTCTTCGTCAACGTCAAATTGCAAAGGCTTTGCAAATCTCATTATCCACAGTGCATAACATCATCAAAAGATTCAGAGAAACTGGAGAAATCACTATGCGTAAGGGACAACGCCGAAGACCTTTATTGGATGCCCGTGGTCTTCGGGCCCTCAGACGAAACTGCATCACTCATTGGCATGATTGTGTCAATGACACAATACTAAATTGGCCCAGGAATACTTCCAGAAACCACTGTCGGTAAACACAATCCGCCGTGCCATCTGCAGATGCCAACTCAAGCTCTATCATGCAAAAAGGAAGCCATATGTGAACATGGTCCAGAAGTGCCGTTGGGTCCTGTGGACCAAGGCTCATTTAAAATGGACTATTTCAAAGTGGAACAGTGTTCTATGGTCCGACGAGTCCAAATTTGACTTTCTTGTTGGAAATCCCGGACGCCGTGTCCTCCGGGCAAAAGAGGAGGGAGACCTTCCATCATGTTATCAGTGTTCAGTTCAAAAGCCAGCATCTCTGATGGTAAGGGGGTGCATGAGTGCATACGGTATGGGCAGTTTGCATGTTTTGGAAGGCACTATGAATGCTGAAAGGTATATAAAAGGTTTTAGAGCAACATATGCTCCCCTCCAGACAACGTCTATTTCAGTTTCTCCCCTACCATTATATTGGGGGGGTGCCCCGCACCCCCAACGGCCCCCCCTGCCCCCCCTGGAAGGTCAAGTATGTTTTGTAAAAAAAATCTTATTTTTGGGGGGGGAAATTATTTAGTGCCAGATCACCAAAAAAGTCATTTAAGGTTACCTTTCCTATAAAACAGGTCTAAAGCTTGCTCTTTTATTAAGCAAACTATATGGCCCTATGTTATTTCTTATTTACACAACTGCATGTAATTCCCGTTCTTAATTTCGAGTTTTACATTGGACCATTTCTTCTTCATTTCTGCCATGGTCCGGTTCGCCAAACCCACAGCATTTACGGCCCTTTAATAATAATAGTAACTTTATTTGTAATGCACTATATGTAAGGGTTAGGGTTATATCGGGAAAAGGGTTAGGGTTATATATATAATGACAACGGCGTTCTATACATTATCCCGCTTATTACACGGCTACTTGCCGAAAAAATAACTTAACACAGTGTGTCTTTTTACAATTTATTTGTTACCATTCGTAGTGTTGATCAGCAGAGAAATAGTTCGCCAAAGACGTTGAACTTCATAGACGTTGAACATTCGTTCACACCAAACGCGAATTTTCGCGTTTGGTGTGAACGTGCATAATGCTACGTTCACACCAAACGCGAAAATTCGCGTTGCTCCGCGCGAAACGCGTGTAAATCACCGCGAAGTTTTCGCGTGAGATGAATATATTCAACTCAAGCGAATGAGTGGCGGTGCGAATTTCGCGTCTTTCGCGCCGCGCCAAACGTATCGTTCGCGCCGCGCTAGAAGCATTCGCGTCCATTCGCATCTGTGCATTGACTTTGTATGCAAAGTGACCGCCCCAAACGCCCCAAACGCGAAAATTCGCGTTGCTCCGCGCGAAACGCGTGTAAATCACCGCGAAGTTTTCGCGTGAGATGAATATATTCAACTCAAGCGAATGAGTGGCGGTGCGAATTTCGCGTCTTTCGCGCCGCGCCAAACGTATCGTTCGCGCTGCGCTAGAAGCATTCGCGTCCATTCGCATCTGTGCATTGACTTTGTATGCAAAGTGACCGCCCCAAACGCCCCAAACGCGTTTGGTGTGAACGCAGCAGGCTTCAAATCAGCTGATGTCGCTAAGCAACGGAGTACGCTGGGGTTGAAAAGTTACCGGACTACTTGCGGAGTGCTACGAAAGACGTGAATCCGAGGCAAAAAGGCCACTTCCCTTGACAGCGGTCAATTATACATAGTAACGGTCAGTTATCGAAAAATAATTGACCGCAGAACGTTGGGAAGCCTCATTCAAGTGAATGGGGCATTCTACAGCATTAAGAACAGCCGTGTAATAAATGTAGCTAAATCTCAAAGTGCTACATGTTAGAAAAAAAAGAAAGGCCGCATGCGCCAGTGACAGTTTACTCCGCCGACTTTCTTTTGTTGGTAATACCTGATGACAGGCCGCCAAACGGGACACATTTTCTCGCCTCCACCTCTGTTGTTAGAACCTCGATCTCACAGTCTGTGAACGACTACGAACACTTCAGAAACTGGAAACCTATATAAGGCAAGAATGTGACCAAATTCCACCACTACAGACACTCATAACCTCCATGCCCAGACGTCTTCAAACTGTTTTGAAAAGAAGAGGAGATGTTACACCATGGTAAACATGCCCCCGTCCCAACTATTTTGAAATCTGTAGCAGGCATCAAATTTGAAATGGGCTCATTTTGTTTAAATACAATTGTAGAATTTCTCAATTTAAACATTTGTTATATTATCTATGTTCTATTGTGAATACAATATTGGCTCATGTGATGTGAAAGTCTTTTTGTTTTCATTTTATTCTCATTTAAAAAACGTCCCAACTTTTCCGGAATTGGGGTTGTAGTTAGTAATCTGCCTGAGCCCTCTCCAGACAGAAGCAGTTGTTGGCAGAGAAGTGGCGCTTCAGTCTCTCCAAGTACAGTCATTTAGCCTCTCTCACCTCCTTGCTAAACATGTTCTCCGACTCTTTGAATCTGTCTCTGTCCCCACTCTTAAATGCTTCCTCCTTCTCTGACCTCAACCTTCTGAGCTCTGCTGAGAACCAGGGCTTGTCGTTGTTGAAGTTCACCCTGGTGCGTGTTGGAATACAGCAGTCCTCACAGAAGCTGATGTATTATGTCACAGCCTCTGTGAGTTTATCCAGACTATTGGTAGCAGTCATGAACATATCCCAGTCAGTACAGTCAAAGCACGCCTAGTTTATAAGTAAATTGTAGAAACGTACTGGTTTAATGGACTCTTCAGATCATGCCATACAAATTAATCAAGTCATGATTCTTTGAATTTAAGTTTGGAACTCTTTATTGACTCAATCCATTCTCTGTTGCCATTGGGATTTGTGCCATACAGTCTGTGAGTTTTGGTTAGTGTTCTCTGAACCAATGAGAAACCCTGTCCTACCCTCTGTTGTTTGCAGGGCAACTGGCCAGACTTAATCATGCTCATTGATGAGACGACCACCGCCGAAAGCCGACAAGAGGTTGCATCCAACCTCGTGAAGCTCTTCCTGGGTCAGGGATTGGCCAAGGAGTTCTTGGATGTTCTGTTCAAATTGGAACTAGATAGGACCAGTAAGTAATTTTTTGATTGTTGCATTTGGACACCTTAGTATCCTGTGTTTTGAATTTACTCAGTAATGTCTGATGTGTGGGCCTCACTGAGCTAATATTTGCTTTAGTCTTTATGATTTATTTGTCTGTCTCATTTTATGTTCATGAGGTTCCTCCTTTCCTGGCCTCTCATCTCTCTTCCAGGTGAACCCAATACTTTGTTTCGTAGCAACTCCTTAGCTTCTAAATCCATGGAGTCATTTTTGAAGGTAAACACTTCTTTGTGTTTTTGTACTGTGCCACATTATGTGTTTAGTATAGGGGCACTTTTTTGGTTAGTGGGTTTTTAGGTAGTTTTATTAATTACTTTTCTGTGTCACCGTTCATTGTTTCATTGTTACCCTGTGGCGGTTGTTTGTTTGTATAATAAACATTACTTATTTATTCAACCATCACGTTACTTATGTGCATACTGTCAAACACTCCTTGTTAGACCCCTGTCTTGTTCCCTAGAATTAAAGGACCGTAACAATGTACTTTCTCTTTGTGGACTGAATGCAGTCAATTATGTTATCTAGAGAACATCAACAAAACATGTTTGTTGTGAAAACAGATGCTTCGGCTCATATCCGCCATCTTGTTTTTTCGCTTGCCCCAGGTGGCCGGCATGCAGTATCTGCACAGGCTTCTGGGCCCTCTGATCAACAGGATCTTCGAAGAGAAGAAGTATGTGGAACTGGACCCCAACAAAGTAGAGCTGAAGGAGGCTGGGTAAGAAGTAGGAATCACTGATGAGAATAAATCGTATTCACTATGATGATTCACGATTTCTCAGGACCTCTAATTTCCTTCAGTTCAAATCAAATGGCGGTTTGAACTGTCTGAAGCACCTCCCTGGAAATTGTTCTTACACGCTATACGCGCCAGTCTTCCATTTTGTTCAGTCCATTTGTGGATACAGGTGTGCAGGTCTCCACCGGGTGCACACGGAAGCGGAGGTGATTCAGCAGAGTGCCAACCTCCTCCAGTCCTATCTGTCTGACCTGCTGCATGCCATCCTCCAGTCAGCCTCCTACTGCCCTGTGGCTCTGTGCCAGGCCTTCCAGCAGCTCTACCAGCGTGTCCACAAGCGCTTCCCCGAGCCAGAGTACCGGGTCAGAATGATAGAAATGTCCATTTTAACCTATGTTTTAACACTAAGGAGTAAGGAGTCAATCTGGGCTGCGTTTCCCGAAAGCATCGTAAGTCTAAGTTGATCGTAGAGTCCATCGTACGATGGATCTTAGTTGTACGGTCCGTTTCCCGAAACCATCGTAGCTAAAGAGACACTTGAAAATCATCGTAGATTAACGAGAGCTCCAGACCAGTCGTAGATCGCTAAGCACAGAGACTCAGTGGAGACACACGTCGGCCGACCATAAAAACGACATCAGACTAATGCTGAAAGTTAGTTCGGATCGAAGATAAGATGACGTATTTTGGTTCTATTTTTACACCAGTTACGCTGGAACTGGGATATTTGTTAGTGAACCATACAGAAGTTTAAGTGCCGAAAAAATATCAGAAACCGGTTCATTGTTATGTAAATTTAGGTTACACCAAATTATTTCATTTGGTGAGTTTGGCGCAGATGCTGTAGACGAAGGTAGATTTAACAAACACATGTCAGTCTTATTCAAAATACTATAACATTGAAATATGGCTGTTGGAATGTGCAACAGTAACTAGAAATGCAAAAACGTAACGCTTTTACAAGTGCAATAACACAACAACAGTTGAACATTGAAGATGTTTATTAGAATAGCCTAAGGCTGAATTTAGAAAGGATCCCACTGGGTTGACTGGGAAGTCACAGGGTGAAGGGTCTGGGAGGGAGAAAACTCATACAAAAATCAAAAGCCATTCAGGGCCTACACAAAAAACTTGTCAATGACACGTTGCCGTGCTCCAAAGCCAGCCAGGTACTGGACATGCCGGGGATCGTGGGCCTGCAGGGGAGGCGCATCTTCTTCCTCACCATCATCCTCCAACTGGTCTTCTTGAGGACCCAAGGGTGTTCTAGCTCTTACAGCTATGTTGTGCAGCATTGCAGTTACTGCAATAACTGCACAACATTTCTATGGGGGGAAAAGAAGACCTCCAGCCGACTTGTGGAGACATCGGAATCTCATCTTCCATCTGCCAAGAGTCCTCTCAACAATACCCCTGGCCACACGATGAGCTTCGTTGTACTTCTCATCGGCCTCGTTGAGGGGGTTGGCGACAGGAGTGAAAAGGCAGACTAGTCCCCTCTTGACGTGGGGAATTTGATGTGGTCTGGGATGTGGCGAAGTAATGCTGATGTTACAGCCTGCACGGATCTCGATACTGAGGCCTTGGAGAGCCCATGTCCATCCCCAAGAACCTCCAAAAAACTGCCAGTGGCATAAAAACGCAGCGCTGCCAGTAGCTGGGTTGCAGGGGTGAGTGCATAGGACCTCCTTGTTGGCCTCTGCAGTTCTGCCTCGACCAGGTTCAGGAGCATCTGGATGTCAGTCCTCCTGAGCCGGTATTTCCTCAAAATGGCAGAATCATCAAGGATGTCCAGTGGACTCATGGTCGTCCTCACAAATGCATTGAGCCTTACCAGCCTACTTCTGGGCCGCCGCCGCTGCTGTCGCTCTCTCTCTCTCCCTCTCAATCGTATTATCTGCTGTATTGCAGCCATGTTCCACTTGAGAAGTAGGCTAGACCTCTCCTTTATATACCGTGAGAATGTAATGGACGGGTCTGTATGTCAATTAAACTGATTGGAGTCATCTACACATAATGAGTATAATTGATCAACCATCAATTAAAGTAGAGTTGATTATTCATGTTGGAAACAATGGTTTCATGTTGAAGACATGGGTTATTCAATACTCATGCGTTTGTCATTTGTGGCCAATGTGGAAATCATGATATTGCAAACATGGTCTTGGAAAGCTGTTGGCCTATTATTGCAAGGTTGTAGATATAGTCAACACTAGAAAATAGGACAGTAAATATGTTGGAGATTGAGATGCTTGTATTTGTACATGGTAGTATTTAGGCTGCTAACTGCATGGCATGTGTGATACCAATTATATGCATGTTTTTTTCCCTGATGAAATATAGGAATCCAAAGATTTGCCCAGGAAAGTGGAGTATCAAGAGTTAAAACCAAGGGGGTCAGATGGCTGAGCGGTGAGGGAGTCGGGCTATAAATCAGAAGGTTGTTGGTTCGATTCCCAGACCGTGCCAAATGACGCTGTGTCCTTGGGCAAGGCACTTCACCCTACTTGCCGAGTTTGTTCTCCCTGCTCCTGCTCCTCACTTGGATCTATAAGATGAAAAAACAAAAGCGTGTAAGGATCATGGGACAGGCAACACTGAATGTATGATCGACTACAATACACAATTTAGCTTTTACTTAATTCAAATGAACATTGTATGCTTAGGCTGTAAGTTACCCTATACACTACCTTGTTGGTTGGCCAGAACAAAGGGCACAGAAATGGAGGGCCTCTCGAACTTCATCTGCTCAATCAGGAGCTTCTTCAATTCGGAGGCGAGCCCTCTTAATTTGCAGGACCTCCTCCTGATGACTGGCATCCCTGACCGCTGAGTCCTTCAGGGTTTGCTGAATTCCTTTTAGGAGCTGGATCTTTTCCCTTTCGAGCTCCACCAGATCCTGGCTACAGGCACAGGTGGTCTCGAACCTGGGACGGTTTGAGACCGCCGTCTCAAGTACACCCGAGACCAGGGGACCAGGGGAGACCGGGGGACCAGGGGAGACCAGGGGACCGGGGGACCAGGGTCATGTGCTCTTCCCTCTGAGGTGCTGGCTGTGGGCAAAACACCCCCACGTATTTCCACCCCCCCAGTGATTCCATCAGTGGAAGTGACACCCATGATGTGTACTGCCCTCTCCTCCTCTGGTGTCAGAGATGGGGCAGAGCTTGGGCCACCACCAGTTTGGCTCAGCGAAGCCCTCACTGCTGCCGCCTTTCTCTTTGACAAACTGGAGAAGTCCTGCCATTTCTTCCTGATGTCAGTTCCTCCCCTCCTGACCCCACTGACTGCCGTCAATTTTTGGCCAATTTCCTCCCACACCTTCGATTTATGTTTGTTGGTGTGGGCACCTTTAAACCTCGAAAATAAACACTCTTTGTTTTTTTCGATTTCTTCCATAAGAATGGTTAGTTCTTCGGCTTTGAAGCCAGCCTTCCTTTTTTTGTCCGACGCCATTCTTTCAAAGAATGGGTTGGGCGTTACCTGAGCATTTTTATACTTGTCACGCTGATTGCAGGAAACTGACAACGTTGTAAAACTCCGATGCAGCATAGTTTGCACGTTCACCTTATTGTCTTTGTCTTCATGTAGCATCATACAATGTACAGGAAAGTACTAAAATAAGTAGCCTATAATAAATGTAAAGTTTTCTGTAGCGACAGAAAATATTATTTGTGTGCCGTAATTCGTCAATTATTGTGGTTAACGTTTACATTTTAAAGTCTTAAAGTTGCGTGAGAAGAATCACATTTCAGTACAATGGACAGCGTCTTGTTAAGTGCAACTTAAGAACCACGTACAATGGTTCTCCTTACGAGCATGTTCGGGAAACGCATGTAAGAAATAACGATGGATCTTTATTTTGATCGTAGAGAACCCTCGTAACTCGTACGATCCATCGTTATCGGGAAACGCAGCCCTGGTCATTTCATCATGTTGTTTCCATCTCTCACTTCAAACCTAATCAAAGTGCTCTGTAGACTCTCCTACCCTTTTAGAATGGGCTCTGGTCCTTTTCTTTGTCCAAAATGTCCATCTATCATCTGTTTAGCTCTAATAATTCAATGATAACAATGACAGTGAATTTGACATCTCTCGGTTCAAACCTGGTTTTTCCTCACCAAAGAAGTGTCCCTTCTCTGTCCACAGAAGGTGAAGTTCATAGCCGTTACCAGTTTCCTGTGTCTGCGCTTCATCTCTCCGGCCATCATGTCCCCCAAACTCTTCCACCTTCGCGAGAAGCACGCTGATGCCCGTACTAGTCGCACACTGCTTCTGTTGGCTAAGGTAAGGGAAAATATATGGGGTCGACTTTAGATGACTATAGATCTAATTGACTTCATACTGTAGACAGACGTCTGGCAACAGTTGTAAAAACAAAATCATTTTCTTTCTTTCTCTTGACTAATGCAGTTTAACAGTTTACAGAAGGCAGTTTGATGTCAAAAGAAAAATGTATGTTTTTGTTTTTTCTTTACATGGTTTAAATGTAGTCTTAGCAGTGTGATACTTTGGTCCTCCTTCAGGCCATTCAGACCATTGGTAACCTGGATACCCTGACCTGCTGCTGTAAAGAGCCCTGGATGGTTCCCCTGCAGCCTGCCATCCAGCAGGGCATCACCCAGCTCAAAGACTTCATCAGCAAGCTGATCACCTGTGGTGACTCGGAAGGTGTTGGCTATGAAACCGTCCCACACAAAATCAGAAATGATGTTCCTTTTAAAAAGTTAATTATGTTTTTATGTTATTTAGTGATGGTGTTTATGTATTTGTGTTGCGTAGGATTAGATCAAACCGAGCCATACTAGCTTTAGTTCCAAGTCATGTTTTGCTAATTGTGTGTGTGTGTTTATCTTAGACCTCTGCCTCAAGGAGAGGATGAGTCTCAAGTATGGCTCCATGGAGAAGGGAGGCTACCTGCTTCTCCACAGGACCAAGGATAAGAGCTTGCTGATGGCCTCACCCTTCAAAAAGTACTTTGTCACTCTCAGCAAAGACATGCTGTCCTACTCCAGGACACAGCACTCCAAGGTGACAGATCTGCATTATTTTGGAAAGGCGTATTATTGTGAAACCAGGTGAATGTATCTGTTACGCACCTGAAGCTGTGCTACTGGGTAGATTGAGAGTTTAAAGAAGGAGAAGTCTGTGGCCCCTTTGCCATGTTTCATGTTGTTTTCCCCCTACTGTTATTTACAGACATTAAGATTTGTTTCCAGACAGTGGAAAAAAGCTTCAGTGGAAGCTTCAGGCGTAGAAATGCCACTCACAATGCAAAAGACAACCCCTCCCTCACTATCTGCTGTGATTTTATGTTACCACGTTTCATGTAATCTGTGTTTTTTTCCCCTTTCTACCCGTTCCGTAGCAGAAGAGCTCCTTCATCTCGCTGCCCAAGATCCGAGCTGTGGAGAAGGTGGAGGAGAAAAGCTTTGGCAGTGCCAACGTCATGCAGATCATCTCCAGCGAGGATAGCAGACAGATAGAGACCCTGTACTTGGACTGTAAGGTCAGAGCAGTAGCGGCTTGTGATTTATTTATTTTTGGGGTGTTACAAACACAACAAGATAGTGAGGAAATTGTGTCAATAGTCAATGATCTCCAGGATGTATCTATTACCTCGGCTAGTCTTAGGAAGGGGTCCTACAATGTCCATGGCGAGCCTTTCCAACGGCTCTTCAATAATGGGCAGAGGGATGAGCGGGTATCTGACCGAGGGCCGTGGGGTGACCCTTTGGCATTCTGGGCAGCCTGCACAATAGTCTGCAACCGCTCGTTTCAGACCGGCCAATAAAACCGGGCCTCTACCCTCTCCCGAGTTTTGTCTATCCCCAGGTGGGCCCCCAGAAGGTGCGAGTGGGCCAGGTACAAGACCTTACTTGTATAGGGTCGAGGGACTACCAGATGGTCTACTATAAGATCTCCTTTCTTAGACATTCTGTACAGTAACGTGTTCTTTGTAACAAAGGGGTAAGACAAGGGACTCACCGGGTTGAGGACCTGACCGTCGTGGGCGAGCACCTGTGCCCATGCATGTCGCAGGGCGTCGTCCTCTCGTTGGGCAGTAGCGAACTGGCCCTCTCGGCTCCCGCTTTCCTCAGCGGCCCGGGGGAACTCCGAGAACTCCGTGGGGTGAGAGCTGTCCCCCTCCAGGCCTACGGGGTGGTGGGAGCCCTCCATGGCCGTGTTGGTGTCAGGGGTTTGGCTGCCCCACTGGTCGGGGCCACATGACGCAGTTGCGGGGGAGGGAGGTTGGTGTCTTGCCCCACCCGGGGGGTCCTCGGCGGATGACACTGATGGAGAAGGGGCCGCACACGCAGCTCTGGGTTTCCCGCGTCGGACTGGTCGGGGCTGGGAGGTCCCGTTTCGCGCCCCCCCTGGGTTGCAGTCCCTAGAACCTCACGAAGATGGGGCAATCCCGCTCAATTAGCAGTGGGACAGGGAGTTTGGGCACCAGCCCTGCCCGCACTGTGAATGTCCCCATGGGGTGCAAACCTCGATCCAGCGTGTGGGGTATTACTTGACGTCCCTGTGGACGCAGGCCACTTCGATTCTGGTCCCTTCTTCCCCTTCAGTAAACTCTGGGCGGACCAGCGTAACCACACTGCCTGAATCGATAAGAGCCGAGGTGTCCTGGTTTCCCACCCGGACAGGCACGTTCGGAGAGACAGGCATCTTGTGAGCCCAACATGTGGTCATAAGGCACCTCCCTGGTTGGCGCGGTTCCCCGGCACTGGCAGAGGGCATGGGTACATCCCCAGCGGGGCATTGTCGGCCCCACCTGGCCACAAGAGATGCACCTCCACTCCGACCTGTCGGGCAGTGGGCGCGGCTGTGTTCGCTGGGCTGGTTGAGGAGGGGTTGCAGTTGGCCGGGCCTGGGTTCGTCCCTCCCGTCCTCGAGGAGGGGTGCTGGTCCCTGTCAGCATCTGATGGCTGACTCTGTGGTTTTCCAGTAAGGCGATCAGCTCGTCCACCGTCTCTGGGTGGTTATGGGCCGTCCACCTCTTAGCGTCGGGTAGCAGCGCTCTGAGTGGTCCATGATGATCCGATCCAGGGCAGCCGGACCCTCCCCGGTCATCAGCCAGCTGCGGGTAAGCCTCCCCAATCCTACCACCTGGCTCCTTATCGGGCCCCTGGGGGACGTGTACCCAGTTGTGGACTCGTTGGGCACGGCCAGAAAGGTTGTGCCTGTACTGGGCAAGGATAGCCTCCTTAATCTGTAGCCTCGCGTGCCCCAAGGTATTGGAAGGCTCTCTGGGCATCCCCGGTCAGGAAACCAGCCTTCTCTTTCCGTTGTCATTTCAAAGACCTCCAGTAATGCCTCCACGTCGTGTCCGGGGGTCTGTTTGGCGAGGAGGGTTGTTGGAGCAGCGTGAGGGACCGGAGGGTGTAGGTTCCTGGCCAGCCGTTCAATGGTCACCTGCAGGGCTGCCATGTTCTGGGCTTGCTGTGCCTGGGCTTGCATCAGTCTGGCCATGGCCGCCTCCGTTGGCATGTCGGAATTGCATTTTATAAGTGTAGGAATGCGGCCATCAAATCCAACTAGATTTATACTACTCTGACTCCGATACGGACAGACAGACAAACGGATTTGGACGGATTCAATTTACTTTTTTGAATTTATAGTACACCGAAGTCTGTGGGTGCTGAAAACAATTCACCGTCAGAACAGAAGGCGGAGCACTGTTTTTGAACCTTAGAGAAGCCTGCCCCATGACGTCTTTGTGTGTGGAAGTCGTCGATTGTTTATTTAATCCCTCCCGACTTTTCCTCACACGTCTCTGTAAGTCCTCAAAAAGGGGTTGTAGAGGTTCTCATACCTCCGGACCTCTTCAACCAGGCACTCTTCAATGCTGTTCTCCATCTTCTTTGATTGTGTTTGGGTTTTAAAAATGGCGATATTGTTAATGAAACAGGTAATGTGAGATTCCGGAAATGATGTCGTTCGGAAATTATGTTGTTAGCGAACCAATCACAGCCAAGGGGTATCCGTAAAATTCGAACGATAGTGAGGAAAATCAGGAGGTGCACGACGAGCTCTCCGAGGGGCTCGGAAAGTTCCACATCGGAAAGGGCGTTCCCTGTGTCCGTCTCCGTGAAAATTGAGTAGTATACATTTCGCTTAAGGAGAACCCTCGTACGTGTCTTTTAAGAACTACTTGAGAGTGGATGAGAGGCATGCTTAGGCCAACCATGGTACATGAGTTTGCATTCCCCGTGCATGTGATGGCCATGCCTTGGCTTAGCCAATAGCATTGAAGAAGGAAAGAACGAGAGGCAATGACATGGAATCAATAGATAGTTGTGTTCGTATGGTGTAGAAACCACCATATAGAAGGTCTGGGAAATGCATGAAGTTGCCTTAATTTATTTATAGAGTGAATCAACTCGTGAAACAGATACGTATCGTCATGTAATCCATTGATTTCAACAATGTAACTGTATTCTAAATACCCACTATTTAAATTGTAACTGTAATGGAATACAATTACTAATAATTTGTATTCTGAATACGTAACGCCTGTACATGTATTCCGTTACTCCCCAACACTGAGTAGACAACATATGTTGATTGTTTAAGTGTCGTAATCAATCTGAGTTTAAACTTCGGCCAGCGCCCCTGATCTCATCTGTGTCTCACTATAGAGTGTGAACGAATTGAATCAGTGGCTGTCGGCTCTGAGGAAAGCCTGCAGCCACAATACTGACACTATGAGCTGCTACCACCCAGGGATTTACAAAGGGGATCGTTGGAGCTGCTGCCACCAGAAGGACAAAGCAGGTACTGCAGGACTCAGGGACAACAGCTTGCCTCTCGTTGGAACCACATTTTACATTGTCATTAAACAGTGCTTCGCCCACAATTGTCTTAAAGATTGTAAATTATTTGGGGTATTTGTTGGTCTATTTTGATAAGGAATCTGTACTTACTTGTTTTTACGTCCAGACCCAGGGTGTGACAAAACCAAGCATGGGGTGACATTGCAGGAGTGGTACGACCCCCTTGATCCAGATTTGGAATCCCAGCTCATCTACCAACACCTCATTGGAGTCAGGCAGGCAATGAGGTGACTCACTCATTACCGACTGTGGAATGAAACAAATTGAAATGTTGATGAGACTTTCATGTCATTTTGCTTATTCTGTGTATGTGTTGACTTTCGTGCAGGGACAAACACCTGGAGATGAAGCTACAGAATGATGATGACTGTAAAACTGTGGAGGGTAGGGGAATATTGTGTTTGTTTTTGCCAATTACTTTATGTAAATATGTATTGATTGATGTTCATCTCACTTGGTTATTATATGAATTAAAGCCGCCTTAATATTTTATTTATATTCAGTATGTTTGTAAATCAGGAGATGGATGTCAGGAATACTGGAAATAGATGGTTGTCTTGAAGTTGTCTAGAAGTGAACTGTTACACCTCAGAAGAATCACGGAGGACCACATCTTGGTCTGATTGTACCATTTCCTTCTGCTTCAGGTGATAAGATACTGGACGGGGTCACAAGGTTTTTCCATGTCCTCCAAGACTTGCAGGATTCTCACACTGCTGTAGAGGAGGAGGAGAAGTCCAAGAATAAAAACCTTCTCCTGGAACTACAGACATAACACAAACACTGTACAGCACTGCCATGTGTCTTTGTATTTGTATTGATTTTGCTCATAACCCCTTCTTCTTGGGTGGAAAAAAGCACTCTCTTCTTAGAATAGGGGATGCCAGTAGACTTTTGGGGGGGGTGATAACGCACTTGTTTCATCTATGTGTCTTCATGATGTATCGGAAGATGAGTCACTGTGTAGGACAGGCTTCTGTCCTAATAAAACGTTGCCGGGCTACCAGCAGCATCCCTTTAAGAGAGAACCTGGCAGGAAAGGTTTTTTGGATCAATCTGTGTTGTTGACACCACATCTAGCTTTCCACCAGCTTATCCTACCATAAGCTAGATGTTGCCGAGGCTGTGTAGGACAGGTAACTACAAAGTTTGCATAATAATTATATTTTTGTTGTGAGGGTGTAATGTACATATTTTAGAAGCTTTGATGGAGATTAAATAGTGTGCAGCGGCTACCCGTAGAATTGCTTAAAAATATCAGCCTGACAAAATAAAAAAGCAAGCTAAGCGATAGTGATGGAGCTCTCAAAAGATATATGTCGCATTGGTTGTAGTAGGCAGATGAAAACTGTACTGCACGTCTGTGAAGTGGGCACAGAATTAGATTCATTTTCCTAATAGTTTCCTAGTTTTTATATTTCACGTTGTGCGTATCCAGATTTGTTTTGTTTTTACAAGCTTCTCTAATGCCATGTGTTTCCACCTGTGTATTTGTTCATTGTGCCATTTTAAGCACAAATTGACAATGCAGCAGTGTTAAAATAATGATTTCAAATTATGCTTTGTAGGATTAAACTTTTACATGAAAGATAATATTGATGTGTCTATAGAGAATAAGTATTTTTTATATATTTTGTATAATGTATTATGAAATTACTTAATATGAAAGTATTACACTTCATTCATTAAAGTTAATTGACCTGTATTTATATTTCCATAACGTTTTTGGATGTACTCTTTGTATTGTCTGTCATTTACTGTGTCATCATATGTCAGGATAAAGAATTACATTTATATTGTGCATTTTGTTGACTTTTGAACATTTATCTCATTGTGTTCCTACGACGGCTCACGACGGCGTAGGCCTATTAGGGCCAGGTAGGTAGTATAATTTGGAATATCCCCCCCCCCTCCTTCTCTGGCTTTGTTATTACCTACTGGCCCTAATACGCCGTCGTACTGTGGTACTAATACGCCGCCGTATGTTCCTCCTCATGAATGTATTATGTTAACTAATAAAAATTGTGTAGTATTGCATTTTGAGTTGATGTGCTTGTTTGACTTTTACCACTAGATGGCTCTGTAGCATTGGACTAAATGTGGAGTTTCTCATAGTGATCTGGATCAATGCTCTATCTCTAATGTAGCGAAAATATTGTAGCATACATTTTATGAATAATAGGTTCTATATTCTGAGGTGCATAGAAGTGCTCTGTGGGTTAAGCAGGACAAGTTCATGTCACTGGATTATACTTTGTTGTATCGATTTAAAAGTATATATAAACATCTATCTACACTGTCCTGTAAATTATTCATTCAATTCCTGTGCAGTTGCAATGAATGACATATCGAGAGATGGTGAAGACAAATGGAGGAAGGAGAGACAACTTGTTGGTAATGTACAATCTAGCAGTCTAACCAGAAGTAAGGTCTCTCCTTGAGATTCCATAATGTCCATACTGCAACTACAGTTTTGCTTCATGTACTGGGGAAATATGATTAGAAATGGATGGAGAAGTGTAAAGAGAAAAAGAATGATGAACGAGCCAAAAGGATCTACACAGAGGGCACAGTGATCGACTGATAACAAATATTTGTAAAACTGTTGCTCATCATGTGACCTGAACATCAATACCACACATTTCTGAATAACAAAATATATTTGTGAACTTGTAGTGCTATGGTTATATGGTCTCAAGTTGCTTATTTTGATGGACTCTACATGTGGTATCTGTTTGCGCTCTGTGGGACATTTCCTCAGCCTACACAAGGAATGCACTTCCTGTTGTGGTCTTAAATCTCTTATGGGAACATCACACCTTGCTTCTTGGCTTTCAAATGTACAACTGACCAGTAACTATCTGTGAAATGCATAGGTCCGAAAAAATTCCCCTTGATCTGTTAATCCTTACATTTAGCTTGAGGTTCTTAGAAAGGGTAAGAAGGCACAGTATGGCGAAGGGGTGTAAGGTGTTACAATTGATGTTGTAAAGGGGCAATTGAAGGTTTTGTTACCAAAATGAGCAATGTTAACACACTGTACACTTAGAAAATAACTTAACTGAACTTTTTTCTCATGTGACCCGCATCATTCTGACACACAGGGCCACTATGAAGATTAAAGTATGAAAAATTGCCTAAATCTATTATTGTCTGTCCACATTCTATTGTCTGGTGAAATGATAGCAGAGTGCTTAAGAGGGAATCCTGTGTATTGATATATTGCGTATGTGTATTGCACCATAGAATGTTGAAGAAATTGTTTTAAATTACATGTATTATTTCCCTGAATTGTGATGCAGTTCACAAAACCCCAAAATATTTATCTTCTTTCAATAACAAGTAGGCACCTGGGGTAAATCAAAGCTGAACACTCAACTTAAAATTCAAATTTCTTAGCCATGAGGTAGATTTAGTTTGAACATGGATCTCCAAAAGTTTAGTAGCTGAACCATTGAATAATCTGTATGTGAATACATGTCAGCCCATCCGTTTTTTTCTTTTAATGCTGTATTTATTCATTTTTACTGCATATAAACAGATGAATCTTCAATATTCGATATTCAATCATCTAAACCTATGCCTGACGTGATCTCATTTTAAAGTAATTGTGTACCATTAATTTATTTCTATCGAGTCATTACCCAGCTGACACGTCCACTTCCTTGCTCTTTGTTCGGTTGAGCCAGTGTAGGGGGAGGCTGCCACCGGCAGCGAGAAGAAAAGAGGACTGAATATCTTTGCGCCTCAAGCGAAATACTCGAAACCCTACTCACAGAGTGCAATACACCACATGTGTGTAGGCTACTAGTGAACGTTGTACGTGACCCTAAAACGAATATCTAGATACTGTGTTGCTGATGCTGGTAACGTTGCATCCAAAAAAGCCGGATTTTTGACCTTTTGGTCGGACGGGGACGTGGCAGTACATTGTAGGCTACTAGGCAGCGAAAAGTGGCAAATATCTTGGTTTCCTAAAGCCACGTTCTCCATAGGCTATGTCCTGGTGTCTCAATCGCTGATACTGCGGCTAGCATCCTACCACACTCAGCCCCTTGCTCAGCATCCATAATTTGCATCCTTGTGTGGCGGTACAGGGAGTGGCAACCTCTTCTAATATATCAAACAAGCTCTGGACCCTTCTCTTGCAGGGAAATTTAGAAGTTTGCCGTCAATAGGATAGGCTACCGCTTACGCTTTTGTTGCACAAAGAAAGGTATGTGCTTCTTTCTTGCATTTTATCCTTCATAACAGATGTGCTGGACAGAAATCGAAAGGTAGACCACGCCGCAGTACAACAATGGAACAAATTTGGGTTGCATGTTCGGTTGCGCATATTGTTTCTCATAAAGCTCCTCCGAATAAAAACATTGGGTGTTTAATCAAAAGATGATTCGGGCTACATTAAACATTTGATCTGAAAGCCAAGACATGAGAACGAATAAAATATTGTAATTCGATAGGCTACCGTGTATCCCACCCTTTTAAGGAAGCTATTAGGACGTCAAATTGTTGCAATGTAGCTTTCGTCATGTCAAAATAGATGTCGATGTGTCAAATTAGATGCCTGTTATAACTATGTGAACTAGTGTTAGTACCAGTGTAAAACATATATACACAGAGAGGATTTCTCAAAATGGCCATTTAATGTCTATGCAGCCTTGGGTACAAGAAGGATGCTGATACTGGTCGACTATGCATTCTTCTTCTTATTGTACCGACATAACTGCAACATGTGCTGTGCAGTCCATGCCGACGGCTGTCTGGTTGGCCTACAACTAAGTATAGTGAACTGTTGTTAATTAGGTATATCCTAGTTCAATTAATTAAACCATGGCATAGATTACAGCATGTGTCAGGATGAGGTAAGATCTATATTTGTGTTCATGTGTTTGGAAATGTACTTTGTTCCAAACATGTTGATATACTTTTGAAATTCCTAATCATAAGGATCATCAGTTCTTAAATAATACATTAAGCTCAAGAAACATACAATAAGGTTGTAGATGTTAGTTTGATCCTCAGAACTACTACCCCGGAGGGGTGTGTAATCCTTGCAATACATGTTGATTTACATTTACATTGAAACTTAACAGATGTTTGATTGATCATGTGTACTCAAATGCAGTTCATTTTTTAAGTCAAATTACTGTATTTGAGGGTCAGCCTACATTACTAGCATGAAGTTTGAGTGAAATCATATAACCCAGCACAAAATGGTCTCCACTGAGTTTTGAACATACCAGCATCCTTGATAAAACAGTCAACAAAACTTGTCACTAATACTATAACTAATTCCCTTTCCTCTCCACTCCTGAAAGCTAAAATGGAGAGAGACGGTCGCCATCTCCACGTCTAGTGCCTCACCATCCAGCCTTTGACCGCTGAGGACGTTCTCAGCTCCTTGCACATCACCTAGTGTACACAATGAACATGCTGAAATCGAGTGGACTTAAGATCCCTGGCAGAGGTTCTAAACACTCCAGCCCAGTGGGTCGAACTTCGGCTGGGTCGACCTCCAGCACCGTTGGCCCCAAAGACAGTAAGTCTCATTACTTTCCTAGACCCCTTAAGAAAGGGAGATGGGTATCCTGGAATAAATTATATGATCTCATCAATATATATAATTTTCTTTATCTTTAGTTCATGTGTTGGATGAAACTAAGTAGGTTGAAAGCAGGGTCGGACTGGTCGGGAGATTTCCCGAACGGCCGGTCAAACGGCCGCGGCATAATGCAAAAAAATATACTATAATAATACACAGTCGTGGGCCGGTATGCGTTTCAATGTCCTGGGCTATTTTTCAGTCCCAGTCCAAACCTGGTTGAAAGCATATGGATCTAAAGTTAGCCAAGTTTGACTACCTTACTACCAGTTATGCAACATGTAGGTTATGTGCCTTGACAAATTGTTCAGTAAATGCAGGAGACATGGGGAATACATAAACCAAGTGAGATTTAAGACACACACAGAAACATACATGCATGGAAAGTTACATTGTCCTAAATATATTTATTTCAAAACATGTGGCACCATGGACCCCAAGTCCTCAGTTACAGTCAAATTACAGCCAGACTATCAGCTGCACCTAGCTGATATGAGCTTCCCGTGGAGACAAGGCAGAGTTTGGTTGCTGAGCCAGGCTAGCCCTTTTGTGTCAGTTTGAACGGGAGAGTGGTGTCAGAGGCAGCTGAAGCCATGTCATGGTTCAAGTTGACTGTGGAATGCTGTGAGGGGAGGGAAAAGAACAACAGGAAGTGAAGTCGTGGGTTAGTGTGAGTCAGGCAGGCACCACAGTAATGCCGTTAGCTGTACATATGGCTACTATTTAGGAGGGCCTCACTCTAGAGGACTATTATGTTGTTCTGCTGGAGAACTACATTGTATATACTTGCAATTATGCATGTTGAATTCAGTTTTATAGTGGGGGGACATATTGTGGAATCCACCTTTCCAAATCTCTATCCCTTCTCATTGTCAGTGTAGGATCCTAGATTGTAAAATCTTAAACAGATTTCTTAAAGATGCTGTAAAGCAAATTCCATGATTTGCTTCTCAGTACATTATGTACGTATTAATTGAGTTGCTGAAAGCATGTGCAAAGCTCCAAAACTTTGTCGCAATGAAATGTGGAGTTAGACTGTTGAACAGTTTCTCACCCGTTTTCAGCTCAGGTTTTGTATCGGCGGGGAAAAACCCAACCTATCTATGTCACAGCCACCTATCTACGTCAGATCACAGACGGTTTATATAACCTGCATTCTTGTTACTCAGCTGGTACGATGCAAAGACAAAGTAATTAACATATAAAACACAGAGACTGCAAGTAGGTCTGTTGTGATATCTGCAATTGATTTAGCTATTTGTTGCTGTTGTTGCTAAATTCAATAAATTCGAGGGGGCGGAGCTTCAGCTCCTTCATGCGACACGCCCCCCACAGTCTCAAGCAGAGACCTGCTGATTTTCTCACGATTTCAAAGCCTAATTTAACATACTTGTCTCTGTGGGTTTTTTTCATTCGAATTTGGATAGGTAGTTAACAACACATTCTTCTGTGGTGTGATGAACTTAAAACTCATTTTCAGTTACGCTTTACAGCATCTTTAAGATCTGTGCTGTAACTAGCATTAAACTATGAATATCTGTAAGAAATGCAATATTATTTAATAGCAATAGCCATGTGAACATGTTGGGATATTTGCACAAACATTAAAGCACAGCCTATGTATGGAAGATCCCAATGCAAGAGTGCTGATCCCTTTAATTGTTTGTCAGCAGTTTGCACATCAGTTTTCATCAACTGGCTGCACAAAGAATCAGGTTAGTCATTGACTATGTAGCGGTCAACTCAGTAGCTTTACTTTAACTTTACTAGATAACTAACAGTTACAGTCTGATTCTATCCATGGATTGTTAAGTAGAATGTATCTTTGGTTGAAGGCGTTTGTTTTTGTTGATCTCTGTCAACTTCACATAATCAGGAAATTCCATTGATTTGATAATTAGCTATAGGCTAAGGTGTTCTTTTTGTTCTACTATTCATATTGTGATTTCCATGAGGCATTATCTCTGTTATATTCTGCATGCCAATTAACAAAGGAGAGGGATGATTAATCTCATGCCCATGGTTCCTTGGTCATCTGAAATTCTTGCATTTTGTTTTAGCCCCTTCTCTCACATAGACTCATCCGAGGTCATATCCTCACAGAATTTCAAAACAAAGCATTGTTACTGAGAGAAGTGTGTTTAGATGGGAGTCCCCCCTTAAGGCTCTTCCAATCCCTCTGCTGCTGTTGCCACTGTCACGGAAATTCCAAGTGACAGGTCCATGGCAGTGTTAGCTGGCTGTGCAGAACCTCAAAACAATTTATCTTGACACTTGAATCTGCTTCTTCATTAGTTCCATGAGGAATCCTCTCCAAAAAAGATTGAGACAAAGAGCAAGCCAGTAGATACATGGTTTTTCTTAATAGAGATTGTCTTTCTCTTCAAGGATAGAAAAGAGGGAGGTTGTTGAAAGCAACAAAAAGAAGAACAGAGGGAGAAGAATACTGAAGGAAAGTGAGAGAGATAGAAAGACAGAAAAAGAGAAGGGGAGGGAGAGTGGTATGTGTGTGTGTGTGAGAGAGAGGGAGTGTTCCGAGGAGCTGTGCAGAGGTCATTGTGTGTGACTGGTGAATAGTGGAATTCAGATGGTTCTGGGAGGTGGCCAGGCACAATAGTGAAGTGAGGCTTGTGTTCTCTCTCTCTTCCTCCTGCCCCTGCTCATTTTCCCCTCAATCCTCCGTTGCCCCGGCAACCCCGGGACTTGGGCTAGCACTGCGCCATTCTTTTGGTGTACGCGCGGCCTGACTGGCCAGGGAGGTTTCACTGGCTCAAAGCCATGGTGTCACAGGTTCACAATAGTAATTCTCATTCACAGTGCCACCGCACACATGCTCGCATGACCTCACACTTTATGTGACATTACACCTGCTACCATGTACATGCACTTGACTACACACACACTCACACACCACACATACACACACCAAAACACACACAGATCCTGTTACCTCCAATTATGTATGGTAGATGTTTACCTCACACACAACTTCTTACACAGAAACAGTTTTTGACAACATACACATGTTCAGCTTGACACTAGTTAGTTATTCATGAGACAGATGCGCAAAGCTTTACTTAGTAGATATCCGACTCATTAAAGACCACACTTTGACGATTTCCCTAAATCTCTTTGTGATTTTGGATTATGACATTTTAACAACTCCAAAGACCATCAGTTTCAGTATCTTTTCTAAAGCAGACAGAGATATTCTGGACTCTTCAACTATGGACTTTTTCTAAAGCCTTTACAAACCCACATTAGTCATGGTGTTAGGGTATTTGCAGGGAGGAGGAGGCAAGTGCAGATTCGATGGTCCTTTAATTAACGTGCGTTTACAACGGCAGCATGAATCCAAATAAGAGAAAACCACTGACTCGACATACATCAGGAACGTGTAACATATAATAACCGACAACCAAGTAAAACAAAAACACAGGTTATATACTCTACTAATGAAACTAATAAGAAACAGGTGTGCAAACAAAAGAGGTGTGCGCAATGATGCGCAACGCAATGGACAGCGCCACCCTTAGTATTCAGGCGAATCCGAGCGTTGACGTGGAGCCGCTGGGCCAGACGTAACACATGGCCTGTGGTTATGTTAGTGTTGGGGTTAGAAAGGGGTTTCCTCCAGGATTCAGGACTGGTCGCCAACACTCAACGAAAGTTTATCTAGAGTAATTGCAGCATTCGCTGCTTACAGCAGTGTATGTTTTTACAATATACCTGCTTGAGCCCTGATGCCATTTAAAAGTGTAAGTGTGTATCTTAGAAGCAGACAAGGCATTATTTCTGTCTCTGTGAAATGTTCAGATCCATACACACCTTAAACAAAGTGAACCTTCCACAAATGAGAACTGACAGACATGTTACCTATGAACTTGATGACCTGGCAAAGGAAGTGCATGTTCCCTGTGTGCTGCATGTCACATATCCTTTGGAGTAAATAGCCAGTGTGTCTTGCAAGCCTAAAGAAAACATATTTTGTTCTGTGTTGTATCCATTTATATTGGTAGCCACGTCTATCAGTCTCACATCACAACATATGGTGGCCGTGGAGACCCCTCCCCCACTAGAGGGGTCAGGGGGATCATACTGGCACAGACAGTACACACACACACACACACACACACACTGAAAACGGTGGAAAACACACACACATGCACACACAGTGTAACAGGCCACATTGTTTTGAGCTCATGCTCATTTTGATGTTCCAGGGGAATACAGCTCATCTAAGGCAGTCTTTATCTGTGGGGTTAATCACCAGCGTATCATCTCTGTGACCCACTTTCAATAGGAACTAGAGTAATGCCTAACCTCGCAGAAACTCCACTGTTGTGCTGGATGCAGCACAAGCAGATTCTCTCTTGGTGTTTTGTGACACGGTGAAATGGGATGAATAGACAGAGTGATTATAGAAGACTGACTATGAGTATGAGAGTGACCGCAGCAGGTTGGGCATAAACATGATATTTGTAAATGTTTTGAGGATTCATGTGTTTGAAAATGTGATGTTTGTTCATTGACAAAGATTTGTCTCAATGCTAGTGATAGTTTTTTATGTTGTATGAATTATTTGACTAAAATGTGGACCTGAAATAGCCGGACATATTGATACAGAACATTTTGAAAACTGAATTTCAAAATGAGCACTTTGCTTGCATACTTCATATATTCACTTTGGTTACAATGACCTTCTGCACTGCAAGTCGTTATAACCAGTGAATAGATTACATAGATACAAATAATAATATGAATTCAGCTTGTCAAATACAGCTTTCTAAATTTCCCTTTATCTTGTCAGATTCAACACACAAGCCGACCACGCCAACTCCTAGCAGCAACGCCTCTGACAAGTCCAGCTCCAAGACATCGGAAGTAGGAGACGACGTCCTGGGAGACTATGTGGTGGGCGAAAGTGTATGGGTCAACGGGGTCAAACCGGGAGTCATCGCCTACTTGGGAGAAACCCAGTTCGCCCCAGGACAATGGGCGGGCGTGGTCCTGAATGACCTTCTGGGCAAAAATGACGGTTCAGTGGGCGGTGTGCGCTACTTCGAATGCCAGGCCCTTCAGGGCATCTTCACGCGACCCTCCAAGCTTGCCCGGCAACCAGACGGGAGCGACACTCTTTCTACCGATTTGCTGACAGCTCAGAACCTGACGCTCCATGGGGGGAGTGCTGCTCCTGGTGGCCAGCGAGTGGTGATGCCCCTTCGGGAGGGCATCCTCAACAGCTCGGTGAAGACGGGAAATGAGTCGGGTTCCAATATGTCTGACAGTGGCTCGGTTAAGAAAGGAGGGGATAAGGATCTACGAATGGGAGACCGCGTTCTGGTGAGTTCCATGCCCACATGCTCAACTGTTAGTTAACAGTCAGGTTGAGACACAGTGGTGGGGGTTTCATTTATTCTGCACCCTTTATACTCAACTTCTAAGTCTGAATCTCAAATCAGCATTACAAGTGGAATTGATTTTCATTGTTTCACAGACAAACACTAGCCTGACGTTGTCATACTCATAATTCTAGTCAGAATATGAGTCTGATACTGCTCCATTGGACTGTGATTATGGGGCGTGTTTCAACCAAACCCGGAAAAATGCATCTTCGCTCAATTGGATACACCTACATCCAATCAGAGCAACGTAGTATGTGACGAATCCCGTAGGAAGGACGGAAAAAACATATTTTTGATCGACAAATGCCTTGATCGCGTTTCTCTGTTCCTCTTTCAAAATGAATGCTCTGTCGATGTCTTCTAAAACAGACTCGATGGCAGAATCTACACATCGCAGCTCTCCAGCGGCAGCCATGTTTGTTGAAAACGAATTAAACCCAAGCGCTCTTTGGTGACGTGGTTGATTACGTTACTGTTGATCATCTGTCCATCATCGTATAAAGCCCGCCCTGACAATTTGATTGGTACGAAGAGCTCTTGTTCGGGCATAGTTTTTCCCCAACGGAGCAATGCCAGACCGAACTTCCCGACCAAAAATGTTGTGGGCGGGGTTAAGTTCGGTTGGCACCCAGGCTAGAAAAACACTAGAACTGACTGATATTTTACTAAATGTTTGGTGAGGCTTTTGGATATCTTTTCTGTTTTCTTCTCATACTAGGATATACCACATAGAAAAGTTCCTGTACATTTAAACGATAGCTTTACCCCACCAAAGCTTGATAAAGATACTATACAGAAAGCTTTTGACGTTTGTGTTTGCATTCTCACTGAAGGTTACAGACTGTCATAGAAAGGTTTTCCCACCCATTCGTGTGACTCTCCAAACAATGAATGGCCTTGGGCCAAATGGCCTTCCATTTACTGTTGACTCACAGTAAAAGCTTTCCTACATGTCAATATTCTAAACTGGATTACTGTCTGGTGAAACCACCACTGACACATTGATCAACATCCATTACCCAGGCTCCTCCACTCCTCTTAAGCTCACTGCTGTCTTCCATGAAAATGTAAATGATAATGTAGAACTAACTCAAATTGCCTCCGCTCTCTCTTGAAGTTTCTGGAATAGGTTTTTGAACTAATCTTTGGAATCAATCTTTGTCTTTGTGTCCCTATTCAACCCCAAATCTATAATACAAAAGTTTGTAAGTGTTACTTACAGATACTAGCCGTAGCAGCATCTCAAAGTTTGCAGTAGCAGTATCTGTACAAGTAGAATAATGCTATGCTGTGCTTGACAAGAGGTCAAGGACACTCACCACATCCTCCACACCACATCTTATTAAAACTTTTTGAACTGCAGTGCACTGGACAGCTACTGTACTAATACGTTTCTCTGGAGCCTTCTCAACATCCTCAACTGCCCTCTTCCTCTCTGTCTCACCATGACACAGCAAAATCAAGGTCCTAAGCTTGCGAGCTCACCTCGGTGTGTTAACATTTGACACAATCATAAATATGCCTCTTTTTGACGCTGTGAGCAATCAGTCGATCCTCCTCTGATGCCACCCCTTTGGCATTGACATTTAATAGCACCAGCTATAGCTTATTCTCTCTGAGGTGGTATGTGTGTGTGTGGGGTGAAGGCCTAATGGATGCTCAGTCACTGACAAGGAACATTAGTGTTGCTTCTAGGTATAAAGGCCTAATTATGCTTCTGCGTTTTTCGAAAAACGCAGAGGAGGGAACGCCCTCGTCTCCGTGGAACGCCCTCTGCGTGCTCTCCGTCAGCCCTCGGAGAGCTTTTGACGGATTGACGTGCACCTCCTGAATTTTCTAACTATCCGTCGAAATTACGCAGAGCGACGGAGAGCGACGGAGACCCCCTTGGCTGTGATTGGTCCGTATTAAGAAGTCAGGGGCGGGTTTGCCGCTATGGGTTGCCGTGACCAACAAGACCAGGGGTGGGGAACGTCCGACCTGCGGGCCATATGCGGCCCAAAAAATCATTTGGTCCAGCCCGCCATGGCATGGCAGGCACCATATTATTAGGTGCATTATTCGTTGGCAGCAGGACTATTTTAATATGTGGAAGAGGACCGTGGAGGCGCTCATCGTCGCGTTCTTGCAAATCAAGCCCCAATACGTTGTTGGTTTGGGCTATACCCGGAATGTTTACAACGTCTGGCTCCGCACCTGATTAACACTCGGATCGATAAGCAGTCTCTAAAATGGTAGCAATATAAAAACATATACGATTCCTTTCCGTAATCATAATAATAACCCCCCAGAAATGTTCACTGCACACCCAGTCAAAGCAGGCTGCCCTTCCAGCTAGCATCACAAACATCACCAAAGAGATCGAAGCAGTTTTTACAATTCATATTTCAGCTAAACAGTAGCCTACATGTAAATTGGCATTTGAATTCAAATGTGACGAGAAATGGGCAGTGTAGTCGCTGAAACTGTGCATATTTTATTGATGAAACGGCTCATTTGTAAATTTGCTCCGAGTTTTCGATAACCTATAGCTAGCATCGCAGTGCAGCGCCACCTACTCTTCTGGCGGTGAATTGTTTTCAGCACCCACAGCCTACGGAGAACTATAAACGAAGTCTATCCGTGTGTATCCGTGTGTATCCGTGCGTATCCGTGAGCCCGCCCACCCGAAAACGGAGACGCAGAAGCATATTGAGGCCTTAAGAAGGATCACGTTCTGACGGGCTGAGGTCACACTTTCCGACAGAGTCATCATCTGATTGAAATTGGAGATGGCCTCGGGATGATATCCCTTATCGCATGTTATTAAAGAGAAAACAATTTTTAACAATGTTTTTTAACAATGTTAACAATGTTTTTTTCCCATAGTTTTTAACGACACGTATCTCTTCAAAGAAACTTTGTGTTAAATGCAGATAGGGCTTGATGTCATTTCCTAGTATAAAATTAAAGAGAGCTCACACCAATTAAGTACACTTTAACACATCTGCTGTTTGGAGTTATGGAGAACTGCTCTTACAGCAGGATGGATCCCTGTTGAAGCCCATTAGAAAGAATCTTTCCCAGAGAATTCCCAGTGCTACTGCTGTGTATCCTATTTCCCTGACTACTCTGCCTTACACCAAGGACACCTCAATGTCACTTAACTCCATGCAATCAAATTCCTCAGTATTGCTCTTTCCATCTGGACTCCAAACAATACCTTCTCATGGGACTGGTGCAATTCAATAAGATGGAAAAATGTCAGAGCAAGATTGGGGTGATCCTGAGACCTTCCCATTAGTGGTGCATCTTTAGAGGTTGAATGTGAATGTGAATGAGAGTTTGCATGTATGTCCGCATCAAATCTTGTCTGTTGCAGAATTACACAACAGTAAATATCGTCACTAGCCTTCACGCACATCCTGGGCTATAGTAATGTGTCACCTTGGTGCTGAATTTCGCAAGCAGTGAAATTACTGCCAAAGATATCAGTGCCTAATGCTCTGGTGAAGCCCTTGGCATTTGTATTGAATCTGTCTTAGTCATCTCTCGGTCCAACTTCCAGAGAAACAGGAAGTTGAGGAAAGCAGTAGCCAAGATGAGGCTTAACGCTGACTCGCTATCTTGGCTCTGAGGAGAAGCCCACTCGGTCTGTAATCCATGGTGCCTTCTGCAGTCAACGGTCTTAACAGCTCTGCAGTACGCCCACTCAAGTGTTTTATGTCAGTTTCAGTTTTACTTTGCAGTTTTCCATACTGATTTCTCCAGCATGGTTTGCAGGTGGTCTTGTTAGTAAAGGAAAGTCAGGGCTAACTCTGATAACCGTTATCCAGGAATGTCTTTGGTCAGGACAGCTTTCAGTTTAGTTGTATCTGGTCTCTGTGTCTACCATGCGTCATGCTGTTTCGTTTAGATAAACACTGTGAGGAAGGAGCATCTGGAAGTTTTCAAGATGGTTTTCCCCTCAGTTTTTTCACTTGTTATCTCTGCAGAACGTCATGAGTGATGAATGTGTCTGTTTGCTATGCTATGCTGTGCTGCTGAGCTGTGGTAGTTCTCTCAGCCCGTAGGAAACTCATGTGAGTGTTCATGTGACAGTACTAATATTTCACATTCTTATGCTCACAATATGGGTTGGAAGAGTTCAAAAATGTCTGTTGGTTACTGCACTGACTATGAAATGGTGTCTTCATCTAAGAACAGGGTTTCCCGCAGAATGTTGCAGCTAAGGCGGCCGCCTAAGCAACATCCTTTGACGACCACATCGTCCCAAAATGTTTTCCATTCCAAACAGTGTTAAGGTGGTAGGGTGGGGTTTGCCGTAAGCTGGGGCGCTAGTTTGTGCGATAGACTAATGCGTTCGGGGTTAGGGTTAGGGTTAGCTAGTTTGTGCAAAAGACATGCGTTCTGCAGTGAAGGGAGACTGGCGTTGGTCACGGTTTGGAATGAAAGGGAGAAAACAGGACAGAGTAACACAGAGGATATCGCTATTCGCGCTTTTGACAACGTAGTTAAGGCGGCAGGCGTGTTTTGCTTAGGGGGCCGCCTTAGCTGCAAAGTGCTGTGGGAAACCCTGGTCTCAGGATCGGTCTGGAGAAGTTGGAGCTCAAACAAATACTGTGACAGTAGTCATGAGTCAGAAGCTCAGTGAAGAAAACAAAGAGCTAGTCTTTCTCTATGAAGTAACAGAGACTCATTTTCTCCCATCTGATACATTCACAAAAATCTAATTATCTACAACACTCTAGTAGAAATGTCGTAAGATAAGCCCCTTTCTCCTGTATAAACCTAATGGAGCAGAAACATCAGTCTTTCATTGGGTCTTTTTATGTTACCATGTCTTACCATTTAGCAAATAATAGCTCCAGCAGATCAATCAATATGGTCTGTGAAAAAGTAATCATCTGGGAGGTTTTGTGAGCGAAAGCTATACCAGGTTCCAGGTTTAGCCATCAGCTTGAGCTAGTGTACACCCACATATTAACAACATTTCATTGTCCTTTGCCTTGCAGGGTTTAGAGTAAAATATGTTCTTACATGCTTGTTTAGCTGGGTGATGTCATCATTTTGAACCCCTCAGGATTGCATCCACGATGACATAATATGCAGTGTTTCCCCTATCATTGTTTTGGAGGTGCACTCCGCCCCATTCTCCTCGTACCATGCATTTAATTGGCTTTGACGGCCATCAGGTCTCGGCAATTCCTCATTCGCCCTCTCACATCTAACAGGTTCAAAATGATATGGCTGCGGGCCATCATACATACTAGTGGTTCTTGCCACCTCATCCCAGTCAGTCGCCATAGTTCTAGTACTAGGCTAAGGCTAGTCTCCTCCACGTCTCCCCAACGTGACGTCATCACCGAATTGCGTTTTTTTTAACACTAAAACCAAAAACGACAAAAAGTGGCCGTTAACACCATTTGGAGACACCATTTGGAGATGTTTTAAATGATATACATATCTTGAGTGCTTTATGTACCCATTAATCAACAATGGTGGTTAACCTGCAACATGGCCTTCAACGGGTTATATAGCATTCTCGGAAAAAGTTATTTTACTGTTGTTTTGTTATAAGAACGTGCTATAAGCCGCATCGAAATATAAGCCTCACCATTAACATTTACATTACATTAATGCATTTAGCAGACAATGTTAAATTTTATCCAAAAGCGACTTCCAAGAGTGCATAGGTCACGGAACATAACAACGAGATAGCCCCAAACATTGCGGGTAGCCAAACATGAAGCATACATTGTGAAAACCAATTAAGTCCCAAAGGGAAGAACAATAACATGTAGTTAGACAAGTTACAATTAAACAGCAAGAACTTCAAAAGTGCAAGAGTGTACCTGTGGAAAAAGCAAGCAACAATAATATATTTCACGGCGAGTACAATCATTTTAAGACAGTTACAACAAACCAACAAAAGCAACAAGTCTCTCAAGAAGAGTCATTGTGATCCTGGAGGAAACTAACATCAGGTCCAGCCAATCATTCCTAAGTGCCGTTGTACTCTCTCACCACCACAATAATTTTTTTTAATCGGGGTATGAACCACGGCTTTATTTCCGAAAAATAAACGTAATAAACTTGTTCTAGCTCGGCAAAGCAAGCTAAATTAAGCCTATACCTATGTCACTATTATAATGATGATGAGTGTTGCTATTACTAGCTTACAGTTATTGTTAATGCCATCGTTGTGGTGTTAACTGACATAAAGTTATAACAATATAACAACCATAACAATATTGTGGTATCGTCTTTGCTCCAGAAACACATGTCAACAATCTATAATGATGCCATAACATGCCATGATATTATAACTAATTATATTAGGCTATAATTACGTTTGTCATGCCATGAGCATAATAACGTTAATTACAAAATAGTTAAATCTGCTTTAAAATAAGTTAATAAGTTATAACTCCATGTTAACTGGAGTTAATAGGATAAAAACGACCGGACGAGTCGGTTAGCAAATCGGAAATGCAAAACCACCTTCATCCACCGGGGCCGTTGCCTCAAGCCGAGGGGTGGGGGTCTGGGTCATGCACAGGCATAACTTTTTTCGGGAGACCATGCTGGGCCGCTCACCCTAGAAGCTTCCAAGATGGCGGTAGTCTTCCTGACCATCCGTCACGCTCAGAACCTGCTTAGCGCCTCGCTGTCTGTCTGATTACACCAGCGTAGCCATAGCTGACCTCTTTTCAGACTCACAAATGTAGGTCATATCAGCTTTTCCAGTCATGCACGATGACACTTTTGGCAGTGCAATGTTGTCGCCTCTGTGTCTCTACACATCCACCCCACCCCCCTTGCAACACCGGGATTCCTGTCTGATTTTACCCTTTAATGGGACTTCCTTTACCGTCACTTCTGGAGGTATGCTCAACAACAACAATAAAATTGCCCAAAGGGAACTACTGTAGTGTTTTTCAGAGGACAACCCTGAAATGGAATGAGTTTAGAAGGAAGGATTTTAAAGGGGTCATTGACTGTGAAACCAAATGTACCTTGTCAAAGTTGAATAACAACAGGAACAACTTCTACGGAATTACAAAGAAAAAGCTTTTTCAAGGATATTGAGGACAGTTTTGAAAACCTGGGACAATGTAAAGTGGGATTTGCTATGAAGCTGTTGCTGAAAAGAGGTGCTGTTCCAACCTCATGTTCATCACAACTGCAAGCTGTAGTATGATGTTGTCGCTAACAGTTATTAGCCATGCTAACATATTCTGCCTGCATCTAGCATGCTTAGGTAGAATGTGTGATGATTTCGTTTATTGGCAATGGGGCGTTATTTAATATTCCTGACTGTGTTTCATTCAAATAAATAACCTGTGTTGTCATGTAAGTCACGATGCATGTTTGTCCAGATCTATTTTTCAGCAATATAGCTAGAGCTAACTGACACTGAGTTGAATCACGATAGTGTGGTTGCTAAGCTGTAGCTTAACGTTACCCTTCTAAATCAATCCTGTTTGCTTCGACAACAGAAGTGGAAACAACTGACGTTATAATTTAAAATAATATCTAGTCAATCTGTTGAAAACAGTGTTGTTGACACAATAGATTTATTTGTACGTTTTTATTTCAAGTCTCCACCTTCGATGTTTCAGTGAGTGCTGTTGGCCGTGTTGCGTCTTTGCTCCGCAGCTTCACTCGTTGTAAACCAACCAATCAGCGCGCAGCTCATCTATATATTCATTAGCATACCATAAAAGGGAGAAAACCTCTTGTTTTATTCCAGGGCTATTTCACAGGGTACATTAGGGCGCATAGAACAGCACCAGGGCCATTTTCAGCCCAACCAATGTTACATACCCTATTCGGAGACCTCAAGGGCAGTGTGAAATACCCTATAAAATCAATAAATGACCCCTTTAAAGAACATATAAAAAGTATTTTGTCTTTGTTCTTGTTACTATGATAGTAACTATGACAGTATATACTGCATATACTGGGGGGGGCAGATGGCTGAGTGTTTAAAGAAGCAGGCTATTAATCGGAAGGTTGCTGGTTCGATTCCTGGCCGTGCTAAAACTACGTTGTGTCCTTGGGCAAGGCACTTCACCCTACTTGCCTAGGGGGAATGTCCCTGTACTTACTGTAAGTCACTCTGGATAAGAGTGTCTACTAAATGTAATATACTGTAAATATAATCGTATATATTTTTTCATACAATACTGTCACTTTTGACATGATTGTTGACATAATTACTGCTATTCTGTAGTTGTTTATTCTGCTCTTTTGTCTTGTCAGGTGGGGGGCACTAAGACGGGGGTTGTGCGCTATGTGGGGGAGACTGACTTTGCCAAGGGCGAGTGGTGCGGTGTGGAGCTGGACGAACCCTTGGGGAAGAATGATGGAGCAGTAGCTGGAACCAGGTACACAACACCATCTGTAACTTATCTTTTTGCCCCCCCACACACCAGGCACACAGCTTTCTCTGACAGATATCGCTGCAGTTTTTTGCTTTGCCTCAGAAATTGATCATGTGTGGTTTTGTGTCAGTCCAAATAGGATGATTATATCAGGGCAGCTTTTCCACAGCCAGTGGAATGTTTATTTTAGATCAAAATTACCCCTTCACTTTTTGATAAGCCAGACCCACTGGTTTCCGCATTCAGTAGAATCTTTCTTCAACGTAGATGGAAAACAAATGACTTGGTAGACCGCAGATACCTTTGTCCATCTCACTAAAAAACCAGAGTAGAGATATAGTCCATGTCTCCATTTCTTCATAAAACAATAATTTATCAAAGTATGACTTGAAAGATTAGTTTTTGCATGGAAAATACTCAAGATGCAATTGCAAACCACTTAGCCAGTAGCTTTCACTTTCTCTGCATGGAGGTTTTTCACTACAGTATATTTACTGCTGTCAAACTGCAGCGAGGAACATATCCTTGACACACATCACATGTGCCTCACATGACAGTTTAATGAATAGCATATTACATATTAACACTGCATTTAAACATGTGTTTCTGCTTGCATTGGTTTCCTGAGAGGCTTTTACAAAGCATTCAGTAGAAAGTGCTAAGTGGTCTGACTTATGAGGTCTGTGTGAAATGCCTAATGGGCAACTAACATCAATTTTAATACGGTTTTGTAGCCCAGATGCTAGTCATCTCTAGGATTTGTTTGTTTGCCTAGGACTTATGAAATACTCATGTAGAAGAGAGTTAAAGGCGTGGAAAACATGTAAGTGTTTGACCAACCCAAGTAGCTGTATCTTAATGAGCACATATAACTTTGTCCCCTCCTCACCTTACCTTGAACTGAGATGCCAAGAGGAGTTCATAAAACATCAATAATCATGAACATTAAAGTCCTTGTTGAAGTCTGTGATTAATATTTACCCCCTCCCAGTCCTTGAACTTCAAGAACAAAGAAAAGGAGACAAGGACAAGGAGACGTTCTAGCCTTGACATGACATTGTCTCTCATTGTCCACTCCACCAGGTATTTCCAGTGCCCGCTGAAGTTTGGCCTTTTCGCGCCCATCCACAAGGTTATCCGTATAGGCTTTCCCTCCACCAGCCCAGCCAAGGCCAAGAAGAGTAAGCGCATGGCCATGGGCGTGTCCTCTCTGGCCCATAGCCCCAGCTCCTCCTCCATCAGCTCCGTCAGCTCTGTGGCCTCCTCTGTGGGCGGCCGACCCAGCCGCACTGGACTGGTGAGACACACACATACACACAAACGCACATACAAACGTTTACAGAAACAGACAAATCTGTCACACTTTATATCCAGGTGCTTGTAATAAGCCTTAATATGTTTTATATATGTCTTACACATATTAATATTATAATAAGCATCTTATCAGGGTCTTATTACCTACTAATGATTATCTCATCTTACAATAACACTAACCCTAACCCTTACTAATATTATTAACACTTCTAGTCTAATGAACACATCCTAAAGTTAATTAGCATTTTATAAGACACTGATACCTGTTAACTAATGCATATTAGCCTGTTAACTAAGCACCTGTATCTAAAGTGTCACCAACAAATCCATTCACACACAGTGAAAGTGACTGACAGATCTTAGGCTATGTATTGGCATAGCCTACAATATTATACTGTACACATCATCTTATTGACACAAAGATGTGTCTACAGATGTGACACATCTACTTGATTTAGACACACCTGGACAGGGAACTTCCTCCTTGATCCTGAATTAGGATGCCCCATTTATCACTCTGATGTGCTCTCAGCTCTTAGTTTATTCTCATCTTAATTATATAGGCTTCATGGCTATGTAACCCAATTCACAGACACAGTCACCAAAGAGAAGCATCTGTCATTGTGTTACTCTGTCCCAGTGACAACTGCTGCCTCAGCTGTACATGTGCATGTTTGAGGGGGGCACCAGTGTGACCCAGTTTTGGATTGGTTTGTCCCCTTCATTTTAAACCCCCTCATCCTCCTTTTCACTTCTCCCCTTTGTCCTCTGACCTCTTTCCATCCACCCCTCTCCTTTTACCCCTGTAGTTGACAGAGACGTCTTCGCGCTATGCCCGTAAGATCTCGGGAACCACAGCGCTGCAGGAGGCCCTGAAGGAGAAGCAGCAACACATTGAGCAGCTGCTGGCCGAGAGAGACTTGGAGAGGGCCGAGGTGGCCAAGGCCACCAGCCACATCTGTGAGGTGGAGAAGGAGCTTGGCACTCTCAAGGCCCAGCACCTGCAGGTACTCAAGAAGGCAAAAGGGAACAAACACAAGCAGGGAGTCAGGAAGTTAGTGCAGAAGGAACGTTCCTCTGGATGTTGAAAGACTGAAATTACCCTGAGGGTTGAACGCTTAGAGGTGGACGACAAGGAAAAGAGGATCTGTCAATTTGTGTTAAAGCCTGGTCCAACGATATAGAAGTCTGCAAGTACTTTTGTTGGAATGGAATTTGAGACTTTGTGAGTTTGTACAAGGTTTGGTATTTGTGTTTGTTTGTGCAAGGTTTTTGGAGCATGCTCATGAGGCTGTAGCTTTGTAAACAGACAAACTTGGATCTACTGGTTACCCAATTTATTTATTCATGCTTTGGTTTTTTTTGGGACTTATTTCCCACGCTCTATCCCAGTTGTTTTTTTATTAACCGTAGGTGTGTCACAACAAGTGTTGTTGAACAAAACATATCTTTAAATAGACAATCAGTCTGCTGATCGTTTCAAGGAACAGCATTAAAAACTCTTCTTTGGGTTGGTTGTACTTTATTATGGATGGAATAATTTGTGGAAGTTCTGTCAGAGGAAAGGCTTTGATGACAATATCATTTTTAACACTCCATGGAAAGCATATTTCAGGCAATATGTACGACTTCGCAAGGCACATGGCTCAGTGTGACAACTCAGTTGTATTGAAATAGCAGCCAATAGGGTCTGGTTACTGTTGGCCAGGAAGACATCAAACTATTATTAATTCTCATGTAAATTTGCACAGCATTAGATACTTACAATTTTTTGTTTGTTTGTTGCAAACTGTATGTTAATGTTTCTTTGTGCCTTTTTCTGCAGTACATTACAGAGACCGAAGGCAACCTTCAGCAAGTGCGAAATCTATTGGCCAGCACTCAGAAAGACAAAGTAGAGCTGTCAAATCAACTAGAAGAAGAGAAAAGGTATGCTGCATGTGTATTTCTGACTATTTCAATTTGAGTATTGTAATTTATTGTTTAAGACTTTTCTTGTAATTGTTCCTGGCTCATAAAACATTTTGTAGCATTTTACTGACACCAAGTGGCCAAAATGTTTCCCTATAGGAAGGTTGAGGATCTTCAGTTCAGAGTGGAAGAAGAATCCATCACCAAAGGAGACCTTGAGGTACAAAGCTACCTTCAACATTCGGGGTTTCCAAGGCTTGTTAGTAACTTGTAATGACAAACGGATATATAGATACATTATACATGTAACAATCTGTTTATCTAGCCAGATAGTAATACATGATATTTTCTCAATATTTAATATACTGTCTGTCTGTAAAATGTTTGTGCTCAACTTTTCTTTTGCAATCTATGTGAACTTTACACTTTTCTTCAATCTTGCCCAGTTTCTTTCTGTCCTTCTGTCTGTCTTGTATTCTATTTATCCTCCTCTACCTCTTGTCTCTCTTCTTCATTTCTCTCTTTGTAGACTCAGACGAAAATGGAGCATGCCCGTATTCGGCAGCTCGAGCAAAGTCTGTACCTTGAAAAGTCGAGAGCAGAAAAACTTCTGAAAGAATTAGAGGAGAAGAGGGTAACCATGATGTAGACCCCCCTTATAGAAGACTCTCTTGCTGCCCTTTTCCTTTGCGCTTCTTCCTTTTATGATTTAGTAAAATTGTATTTTACTTTTGGTATGAAAGCAATGCTCATGTCCAGATTGCACACCATTCTCCAAGGTCTCCAAGCTCATGGCCACTAATAGACAAAGCACAATGATTATGTGAACGTATGGCATCCATTGGGATGCTCTCTCTCTCTCTCTCTCTCTCTCTCTCTCTCTCTCTCTCTCTCTCTCTCTCTCTCTCTCTCTCTCTCTCACAAAAAAATTCTAATGAATATGGCATACAACCATGTGTTTCTGCTGTCATAGCCTGAGTCACAGCTGGGCTGTAACTACTCCAGCACTAGAGATTCCTTAGAACAATTAACTCCTATTATGCACATAGGAAGCAGTCTGTTCTGGCTCTCAACCCTTCTGTCTCTTTCTTCATTCTGTGTCTTGTGGACTGAGTGTCGGAGCCTTGGAGATCCCGGCTGCTTTTGCAGTAGATCAATTCTGCTCGTGGCTGCAGACAGTCGGCGTTGACTTTTGCCTCTTATTCGTCTCACCCTTTCCTCTTCATTTTGCAGATGTTTCGCAAATCATATCAAGGATGGTAAAGACCAGCAGTCAGCATACATTAGTATAAACAGCCTAATATTCATAGAGCATTCTTGTTTCTTCAGTAGTTTAACCTGAGGATATACATTTCATCAGCACCATTATCATCTCACCTCATGTGATGGTGAAATGATTTTGGTACACATTATGTGGTTGGGCTTGATACACAAAATAGTTTAATTTAGGAACAAACTGAAAAATTTTATTGGTACATTTTTAAGGATAACCTGTATCTCAGAGCTTCAAAAATAGAGTGAGGTCTGCTTTCACCCACAGGGCAGACGCAGACTTGATGCAGTACCCTTGAGGTTGGGTAAGAGAAACCAGGTGAAAGCATGGAGTAGTTTGCTCCACTGTCAAACGACCAAATCGAAACTGTTTGATTCAAATAAATCTACAATGTTGCTGTTGAGAAACTCAACCCTGCACAGCCAATATTTTCTCCTTGTGTCTTGCATTCTTACCTGAATTTTCTCAAATCTTCTAGTACATACATAGTGCTTTCAAAATCCAGAATTTTGAATACGGTTTGTCTTCATGTGTTCAAATTAACATCTTTGCACTGCCTGTGTCAAGTTTGCTCTGTCAGTCATGAAATCCTACTGTTGTGACTGGGTGTCTAAACTATCAACTTCACTGTCTCTCCATGAATACCTTAGTTATGTCCAATGTTTGCTGTGGGCTTTTTTGTATTTGCCTGGCTGCTTCTAAAAAGACAATCAGAGAATGGCTTGCTCTTCTTTCGTTCTCCAACAGACCCCATTTATCTCATATGTCTACCTGCACCTGTTAAGAGCTCAGCACCCATTCACCTGCAAAGGAGATTACTTCCACAACCCTTGGAATCGTGTCTTTCTTACTAGCCTACAGGCCCAGCTTCTATGCTTGTTTTAGCTCTATGCTTGTCTATGCTGTTTATTTTCCCCCTCTGTTTTTCCCTCTGGGCCTGTATGAGTAGTAAACACCACAATGTATGGTGCTTGGGCGATGTCACCCCTTTTTAATAAGGGAAGTCAGCCTGTTGGAGGATGCCTCATCCTGTAACAGGAATTCTCATTAATTAAGAGGGTTGACATCACCCTTCAGATACAGGAATTCATGTGTTTTCTCTCTGTGTCTACCTGTCTCTCTCTCTCTGCAGCAAACCACGGTTGAGGAGAAGAGCCGTGTCGCACAGTTGGAGGACGAGCTGGCCCTGCGGCGGGCTGAGATTGTGGACCTCCAGGGAAGGCTCAGTAGTCCTAGCTCAGGGTCCCCCCGGCCTTCCGAGGATGGGGAGGCCAAGCCCCCCGGCTCCCACCTGGACACCCTGCTCCTGAGGGAGCAGCTGCTGACGGCAAGCCGCGAGCACCACAAGGAGAGCAGCGAGCTGAGGGAGAAGTTCGAGGCGGCCCTGGAGGCCGGCCGGCAAGAGGCGGACAGGCTGAGGGCTACGGTGGAGAAGCAAAGCCAGGAGATCAGTGAGCTGAAGCAGAGGGTCCAGCAGGCCACCAAGGAGAACATGGAGATGATGGACAGCTGGAAGGTAAGACAAGTGTCTCAAAAGAAACGATTGAAAAAATGATTGGATGTGAAAGGGGTCCAATACAATATGTACTGTGTTTGTCTTTTAATGATGTGTCAGAAGAGTAATTATCTCCTTTTGGCAGGTGAAGCTGGACACCTTAGTTAATGACCACCAGCGTTCCCTGGTCGACTTGAAGGCCTCCATGGCTAGCAACCACAGCACAGCTGAGGGCCAGCAGCAGGACCCCCAGGAGCTGCGCACCGCCCTGGAGAGCCTGAAGATGGAGCATCAGCTGGAAGTGGAGAACCTGAAGGCCAAACACGAGATTGAGGCGGCGGTGGCGGCCAAAGAGCGTGAGGAGCTCCGAGCTCGTTTGCAGGAAGTCAAGAACCAGCTGTGTGAAAGCAGCCGGAACTGGAAGAGCCAGGAGGAGTCCATCGGCAACCAGCACACCCTGGAGCTGAGGGGGGCCTTTGAGAAGCTGCAGAAGGCAGAAAACAGACGGGGGGAGCTTGAGAGGCTGCAAGCAGAGCAGGAGGGAGCCAGGGACGAGCTAGGGGAGAAGCTGGAGCTGGCCCAGAAGAAGATGCATGACTACGAAGCCCTGCAGAAGGCAGAGGCTCAAAGCCGAGCCGAGGTTCACAGCCTTGAGGAGAAGATAAGGGTGACGGAGAACAGGCTGCAGGCCATGCAGTCTGACTACCACACCTCCCAGGATGCTAACGTAAGAAATATAATGTGGATGCCATGTTGTGTCAGTCTTAGTGACATAGATGACTTATCCTGCAAATGTCTTCCTCTACACAGGTGATTGAAGACAATGAGATCTCTGAAGAAAAGATGAAACTGAAACAAAACATTGAAGGTAATATATTTTTGTGGGGGATTTATGAGACATAGCTTGATGACCCTGACAAAATGTTATCTTACTTTTCTTTCAGAAACAATGGAGAAGCTGATAAAAAGAGAAAAAGAGGTCTCCACTCTCACGTCACAGGTTGATGCCCTCAAATCACAGATTACTGGTAAACAGAACACCGTTTATACTGTAGCTGACATTTTGATAGCATGTTCACACCTGCTGGGTTTCATTTGTTTAATGCATAAATGTGGGCCACTGACAATAGAGTTGCACAATTAAGTAAGGTAAAGTATAAAGTATACCTCATAAAGTAAGGTAAAGTAAGCATAGCATCGAAGGCAAGCAAAAATCTAATCTTCACTCTCTTACCAGCCTTGGAGGGTAAAGTTCGCTCAGGGGACAAGAAGGCCGATTCCCTGGTCAAGGAAAAGATGCGCCTGGAGGCGGACCTTGATTCCATGACCAAGAAGTCCCATGATGCCTCAGGACAACTGGTCATCATCAGCCAGGAGCTGCTGAAGAAGGAAAGGTAAATCTGCACTCCCCCCTCATACGACATGCCGACACAGCCACCTCATTCACAGCACTCCTCAAGACACACTTCATCCCTACTTCCTATAACCTCTAGCCTTTCCTATCTTTCCCAGTATTTTTGTTTGATCTGTTCCCAGATTGTTTTTACCTCCACAGTTTTTAACCTATATGGGCTCATTATCTGTAAGATGTCCTTGAATGTTCTGAAAGGAGAACTCCAAATAAAATGTATTATTATTATAAATCAGGAAGACACTGCTATGGATTATTTGTGTCTCAGATCATCGTGTTTCCATCTCAAATATGAATTAATATATATATATATATATATTGCAAGTCTTTGTACCTACTGTCCAGTTGTGTCATCCACAGACATATAGAATGTTTATTCAGTGTCAAGATTGAAGGAGCTTTAAAAACAAACCTCCTCTAATGTTAAACAGTCACCATTAACTGGTGTATATCTTGCTTTACTGGGATCAATCCACTTAGGTTAAAAGCAGGAACAGCATTGACAGCAATTAGCCTAATTGAACTAAGGGCCAAAACACAAATTCCAAGTCACGTCTAAGAATGCTGCGTAACTGGAAAAAAAATAAATCTTTGGGAAAGTACAATTAATTACAAAGTAATTATTAACCTTTTGTGCCTGTTCAGGAATCTTAATGAACTTAGAGTGCTCCTGCTCGACTCCCCCCGCCATTCCCCTGGCCTGGACCGGGACCTGGGCCGAGAGGTGCACAAGGCCGAGTGGAGGGTGAAGGAACAGAAGCTCCAAGACGACATCAAAACCCTTCGGGAGAAACTGCTCTTGCTGGTGAGACGAGGGGGGCTACTGGGATACGTCAATCACAGAGTTCTACATGTCTCATCTAATCGACATGTCATATGTCAATTATTTGATCTCACACACTATATTAGAGGCAAGCATGGACTTTTAAGCCTGTTTAGTGTTACAGTGTTAGTATTACACCAGTGTTACACCAATTTGATATACAATAATCCTGATGAGGTTCACTCTTTTTTTATAATCTGACCGAAAGTTTCTACACTTGTTTCTACACAATGTTAAAGAAATACTTTGTTGTGTGTGTGTGTGTGTGTGTGTGCGCGTGTGTGAACTCTGTCTCAGGGCCGGGATAGGGCATCCCCTGACCACCGTCGTTACTCCATGCTGGATCCGTCTGCCCTGGACTCTGAGGTGACTCGTCTGCGCCAGAGGCTCTTAAGCACCGAGGAGGCCCTGAGGAACGCCCTGGAACACAACCAGGAAGTGGACCAGCTGGTGCAGGCCATGCGCACACACCCAGACAAGAGCCCGGTAAAATAACGCGTCCAAGAGACGTCAAGCGTCCTAGGCAAATCTTCCATTCTGGGTTGCATCTCAGGTTGTTTAGTTTACTTTCCTTTAGCCTGGGAAACAGACCAGTCTGCAAGCTCATTATTTGTTTGCTCTGGCAGATGGGTCTGGCTACCCTCCCATTCAAACAGATTTCTCTCCGGCATGAAAAGTTCCTGGCCAATCACAATCGTTTATCTGATAAGGGGCGGGATTAATACGATGACTGTACAGAAGAGGGCTCTTGAGGCCTTTGTGTAAAACAACCCAGGATTACGTTTCGTTGCTCTCATTGGTGGTATCTATCTTATTCTATCCAATTGCACCCAGAGGCATTTTGGTCTGCAACTGAAAAATGAACTGAGGGGTTCCAGGCCCAATCGTATTTGTGTATTGGTCTGGTGATGCCAGGCTAACTTTCAATTGCTCATCTCCTTGCTTGACTACTTATTTGCTGCTTCCTTTGTCTCTTAGGTACATGGTGGGGCAAACTCATCCAATGGGATTCATCAACAGGATTCCCCCTTTGCTCAAAATGTATGTATTTATCCATCATATCTTTACAGTGTTTGTTGTATTTGTCACTTACATTAAGTAAGGAATTTGCTTGCAAATTAAACCTTTTTCCAAAAGCAGTAAAGCTGAGGTGATCTCTTCATGCTCAGGTCTATGATCTCTTTCCTTATCCTGAGGTAAATAATAATAGCAATAGTTCAATAATAAATGTAGATATTGACATACATGATAATATACATATTATATAAACAGACATGTCTGTTTATATAATATACTGAATACAAAATGTCAACTCTTGTTATGTAACTCTGTACAGGCCAAGGGTAGGGTAGGCCTTGATTGCCACTGAAAAAATACATATTTACATATAACAGATAAAACTGGGTTAGATAAAAAATATTTGTTTCTATTTCATGGTTTCTCCAGGAGCAACACTGATCAAGGATAAAAGAAGACTGGGGACAAGACTTTGGGACAAGCAGAGGTCAAATTTAAAGAAGATGCCAGTAATGCTGTTAAGACTCAGGACTAATGCTACACTGGACTGCTCTTGATGAACTTTTCTGTTTACAGTTACTACCAAAACAATGAATCTCAATCTCAACAAGTAAAATCAATCTGTTGCAAAAAAAGTCTTCTTGATCTTAAAAACAGCTCAAGGTACTCTTTATTGGTGGATGTGGAGGTGAACAATTACATTGGACAATTGATACTTACTCTGCATAATACCTCCAATAATGGCATTGGACATGAGAGAGAATGGTAGTTTATCAGAGAGTTTCATTGCATCCTTGAGGAATTCTTATAAGATGAATTAATTTTAAGCCAGAGGATTTCAAGAAAGGAAGGATTTGGCTTTAGTAGACACTTTTTGGTTTTATTTATTCCCCATGCCGCTTTTAATCCCTCATTCAGAACAACTCGCTATGCTACTCATTGATAAACTATTGCTTCTTTGCGAGCGAACATGTGACTGCTACACTCACTTCAGACTGAAATTGTGTGTATATGAATAAAACGGTGTTATTCTGGATCTGTGCAAACTGTATGTAAAAGTGTATTCGGAAATCTGTTAAACTGGTGCCACTCCACCTAAAGTTAATGGGAGACTAATTTGGCCCAGGTTTTCCATTGATACCACCAAGGCATTATTAAAACATGTTTAAAGTATAATTTCCAGTGTTTTTTTATGTGCATTGGATAAATGCCAGTAATAAATTAAAATCAGACATGAGTTATACTGTACCAAAAAACATATAGCTTGGCCTTTAGTTCATGCTAGGAACTTGAGGGCTTTCAGCAAAACCCAAACAATTATTATGTTCCTTTTCTTTCCCTTCCTCTGTTGGACAACATCTGGACAACATTTGCAAATCCCTGACACATCCTTAATATACATAGAAATGTACATGTTCAGTCTTCCAAATTATGTAGTCTCCATTGAAAAACAATATACAGGTCACAATTGCAGCCCATTACTGTATTAAATGGGCTATTGATGATATTTGGTCTGAAACATTATGTGTGAATAATGTGGAATGTAAGTCTTGGGGATGACATTTAATGGGTCAAAAGTAGGGCTGGCCCCAGTCAACAAAGCTATAGCTACATAATTGGCATTGGATACTGTATATTGCCTTTTTCAGATAGAGAACACTTCTTTCCCCTGATTGCTGTAATGATTTCTGAGATGTAGTCATTAAATATTAACAACACAGGAGAATTGTCCTTTCTTTCATGATAAAATGTAATTTCTGTGATGCTGTGATTATCCTGTGACATTTTACATATTCATAGGTCACAACACAGGCTTATTCACCTCGATTGTGCATGCAAATTAGCGTATACATTTACTAGGAAAGAAGGGTAATAAAACAGTTGCTTGAACTGTATTTCTGTTAACGGCAGCAGATTGTAAAATACTGATCTCCAACACTAGGGGCCCCTGATTTACACTCTTCATTGTCACCAAGTATAAAACGGGTTACCAGGATCACATGCAAAAAGACATGTCATTACAGTTATGACTCCGGCTCATGTGGTTGACTAAAATTAGTTCACAATTGAAGTCAACTTAATATTATAGAGGTCATCCATTGTAAACATAGACCTGTATGTGTTCATTTTCCATAAGCCTACGTGAATCAGTTTCAGAGTAGGAGGATTGAGCTACAGTTGAATAAGAACCAAAACATTGCAAATTAGCCTATTTCAATTAACAAAGGTTAATTTTGAACGTTAATTCAAACACATATGTTTGTACTTCAGTGAGCATATAGTTCAGTGCCATATGATATATTGTCAGCAATGTATGCTCACTGAGGTATGTTTGTTTAAATGACAGGTTTATCTGAATATTATTAAATATCCTGTTTGTTTTGTCGCATCACGTCCTCTGGGCAAGTTTTCACCATCGTTTTCCCAGAGGTTCCTTAATCCTATATGTAAATTACAGCCAATAGATGCTGTTGTTGAGTTGGGCTGGGATTAGCGGAGGCGAATGAGTTTCAATTTTACTGGATTACAGAACAAAGAGAGGGGAAAGGGGACACACTCCAGTGTTAAGGAAAAGAGAAAGAAACGAGGAAAATATACAAATAATCTCGGCAATAACCTTTTGCAAGCGATATTGGTAAAGTAATGTTCCAGATTACAATGTTTCGGGTTGACGATATCATATTATGTTAGATGGGAATTCTGTTGCAATTGGATTAAACGGGGAATAAACCTATTCCGGGATTGGCATCAAAAAGAAATCGTAACGTTTATTTAGGTAAGGACAACCATATGCTGTTGTTGTATTTAAGAACATTGGTATAGAAAAATGTGTTTTTTGAGAACACGTGACTTTTTATGGTTGTACAAATGTGAAATTACAGATTATAATTCTGGGGGAGGAGATGATCCAGTTGCTAGCTAACATCGCTAGCTAGCTAGTTAGGATAGCTGTTGTTAGCTATAACCTAACATTATCTTCATATGAATTGTCGTACTATTATATTGCCCTTTTGTTGTTGTGACATACGACCTTGCAATACTTTTAAATGCAATAATTGGTGGGTTCGAGCTATATAGCTAGTGATAGCTAGTAATATGTTTAGCTCCGTAATTTTTACCAGCCAACCAACCCAACGTTAGCTAGCCATGTAACGTTAGCTAGCACCCTGGGGCCAGGGACACTTATTAGACACTAGCGAGTGTTTTGTGTCAAACGTTAGACTAGCTATCTAGGCTACACTACAATTCAATTGAAAATGTCTAGCTGCTATGCTACTAATATAGCTAGGTAGGCTAGCTCTAGCTAATGACATTAGTAATGTTACTGAACTAGCCATATACGGTTTGCTAACTAGTAGCACGACAGAAACCTAATTTTGAAGGTTAGCTAGCCAACGCTGGGGAGACCGAAACGTCTAGGAGTTATGTTAGCAATTGATTGCCATAGCTAGCTACTAAAGGTAACAATGATATTTCCTGACCCTGACTCAGATGTCTCAACCTGTAACAAATGCTAGTTTGGACTGTTCTAAATTAGCGAACAAACATAAGTAGCCTAGGTAGTTGCATTCAACAACTGTTGAACATTCGGAAGGTTAGGTAACCAACTATCACAATAACATTAGAATGACGGTGTCTCGAGTCATCTGTGATTTTAACATTTTGTCTGTGAGAGAACTGGTATATAAAGTAATATGCGCATGATGCTGGATTCCTCAAACCAGAAGTATAGATCCTTGTATTTGAAACTAATTAGGATGTAGGTTAGTGAATGTGTTTAAAGGCGCCTGTGCAATAAAAAACACAAATAGTTAGTCAGACCTCTGCATTGGGAATCATGATTTAAGACTTAACTAACTGTATCCATCTAGATGCGAGTTTATAAGACCATTGATCATTGACTGATGGAGCATTCTGAACAGACAGTTCTTTGAGCATACAGACATGTTTTGCTCAACTACTCACTCAAACTTTCCAGTATCTTTCATTGCCATTACCTCCACAAATATATTTCACCATGCTGCTTTCACAAGCCTTAGTTTATGTTAAAAATGTGTGTAGTGTCTGTACAACAATTGTGAAACATTTACCACAATAAGGTAATTTCTCATATCCAGTCTACTTCCAAAATGTAGGCCAGGTGGTTAGGGTTAGGGTTAACCCGCTGAAGTACTGCATATCAAGGTTTATAAGCAATTATAAGTCTAATGATTTAGATACAGTTGTGTTCTTCAAAACAACTACGACAGGGAATCACTCTTTAAAGAGTATTAGCAACGTATTGTGTATCAATGACCCTGAGAGCCTCAAGCCTCTTAGTGACAAATCAGCTCAGAAATCCATGATACCCCCTTTGGGAACGTTGTAATATATCTAAATACCACTTGGGCAATCTTTCAACAAGTTCAGATCAGCATTGGTCTCTAGCCTGGCAAACGTTAGTGCAGGCAAATACAAGCGTTTCCTTGGGGAAACTCAAATGGGTTAGGATGCCATTAGTTGGAGCACTTGAGCATATCAGCCAGAGGAACTTTTTATCATTCAAGATCAGGGTGCACTCACATTCCAGGAAGTGTTGTTTCTGATTGTTTGCTAGTTATCATCATTACGGTCAGCACAGAGGAAGTATGCGATAATAAGGTTTTTGCTATTAAGATGAGAAGAAATCCATTCATGGTCTGCTTGAGATAATTTTCTTTTGAAGAGCAAAACAGCCAACCCTTGTTAAATAGCAGAACCTGCCCACATGACAGCAAGCATTTTATGACTGATAACTGAAGGCCTACATCTTTGACGTGCTTTCTCAGAAATGGTCAAAAACCATGACCCAGACTAAATCATTTTCAGTTTTCAAATGGAAAATAGTGGAAATACTCCCTAAACTACTCTCTATACTGATGAAGTCAAAAGCTGAAGCCTTTCCAAGTGTAAGTTGTAGTTTGTAATTTGATAGGACTGCTGTAACAAAAGTATCACAACATAGACCATAGTCCCAAGTTTAAAGATGCTGTAAAGCACAACTGAAAATGAGTTTTAAGTACATCACACCATAGAAGAATGTGTTGTTAACTACCCATCCAAATTCGACTGAAAAAAACACAGACAAGTATGTCAAATTAGGATTTGAAATCGTGAGAGGGGCGTGTCGCCTAAAGGAGCTGAATCTCCGCCCCCTCGAATCTATTGAATTTATTAACAACTAGCTAAATCAATTGCAGATATCAGAACAGACCTATCTGCAGTCTCTGAGTGTTTTATGTGTTAATTACTTTGTCTTTGGATCGTACCAGCTGAGTAACAGAATGCAGGTCAGGGTTTCCCGCAGGACTTTGCAGCTAAGGTGGCTGCCTAAGCTACATATTTTTCAATATATATATATTTTTTATTGTGATATCCGCCGTGTTACTCTGTCCTGTTTTCTCCCTTTCATTCCAAACCGTGACCAACGCCAGTCTCCCTTCTCTGCAGAACGCGGGAAACCCTGAGATAGGTTGGGTTTTGCCCCGCCTATACAAAACCTGAACTGAAAACGGGTGAGAAACGGTCTAACTCCACATTTCAGTGCAACAAAGTTTTTGCGCTTTGCACATGCTTTCAGAATGCTTCCATGCTTTTCATGGAATTTTCTTTACAGCATCTTTAAAGTTACGTGGACACATCTTATTTTCTATTTTCCATGAATGTGAAGTTGTAGTGTTGACAATAAAGGCCTTGTTTAGCCTAGGCCTAGATTACACCAGAATTCTTGCCTACATAGATGTTCACTGTCTAGTCTCTGTGTCATGACATTTGAGTTTATGACAGTGTAATACACTCAGGGCTCGAAATTGGCACCCGCCAAGCGCCAATGGCGTGTAGATTTTTGGGCTGGCGGCTAAATTGTGTCCGATGCCCCGCCATTTGGCGAGTGAAATTGCAGAGTACAGCTCCCGACTACCGCGCCCGTCATGGTTAATAAAAGCATGCAACGCCAACACGAACAGTTGTGCGCGCATCTAGGTGAAAGAAAACTGGGAAGATAGCCTTTATAACAGCTAGAGAATGACACGGATAATACAAATAGTTAGATTTAAAAAGACAAAAAAGGTCGAGGATGACAGCATTTAAGAGAGAAAACTTCCCCATTGATCTGTCACATCAGAATTTTGATTTGGGTCACGAAAGTCTTGAAATTTGAGTGAGTGCGTCGCCAGATAGACCGCACAGTCTAGGCGGCAGCTAGGTTTGTTACACATAACTTTTATTTATTTATTAAATATATATGTATTAGCTATGTTGGATGCTGTCCTCCTCTCCTACTCTTTCTTCAATGACTAACGAATCTATCTCTTGACCCTGTATTTATGCTTGAGCAGCACTGGTTGAAGCCTGAAAATATTGTAAACAATTTCTGCATATGTGCAGGTAGCAACGCTAGTGCTTAATAACTATTTAGCTGGTCGGCTCCACGGCCGGGTAAGTAGGGCTCGTGAGACACCTCACCAAAAGAACGATGGGGAAGCTTGTCTAGCAGATTAAGACATGTTCGTAGGTACCTAGCGAAAAGTAACCTCAACTTTCCTAGATTTAGCTACGATGCTAATGCTGAAGGGTCGCTGATATCGCATAGCGTCGTTGCTAAAGTGTGATGACGTTGTGACTGTGTGTGTGTGTGTATGTGAGAGACACGTGAATGACAGAGTCGGAGGGAGAGCAGGGAAAGGAAATGCAGCTGAACGAATACGCTGCGTGTTTTAGATAGCGTTAAAAAAAGTCAGGATAAAGTGTCTAAATTAGTCTTTGTGTGGGAAACACTGGATGCGAAGACCAAACCTCATGGACAAGGACAACCCATCTCACATTGAGCAAGAGTAGGCCTAGTAGTAGGCCCCTGGAACCCCCTGAATATATACATTATTTCAAAAAGTAAAATTGGTTGATTTTGTCCATTGAGTGATTTAGAATGATATTTAAATCATAGGTAAAGGTTGTTTATGTCAAACAATGTTAGAGTATGTCTGAAATGGCAGGTTTAATTTTGGCTGGTAAAAAATATTATTGGCTGGTAACTTTTTTCATCTACCAGCCATTTTGGCTGGTAAGCCAAAAAGTTAATTTCGAGCCCTGCACTTAAGCCCAAACCACCACTCCCAACAAAGGTCTTTTGTGTTTGGCCAGGGCTGTCTTTAGCAGGAAACATAATGACACTGCCCTGCTTGTCTCATTTTTCCCTGCTGCTCTTTGCCTTAAAGATATGAGAGAAAGAGGCCATCTATTTCAAGGCTATAATAGTTTTTGAGGGGGGCTTATGTTTGCTGTGGACTCCAGGGAGGCATATTCAGACAGGCAATAGGTCCTTTTTTCTCTCTCTCTCTCTCTCTCTCTCTCTCTCTCTCTCTCTCTCTCTCTCTCTCTCTCTCTCTCTCTCTCTCTCTCCCTCTCTCTCTCTCTCTCTGTCTCTCTCTCTCTGTGTATGTCTGTGTCTCTCTATCAAATGTTGAGTCTGTGGTTTGGGCTGCCCTAAGGCTAGGATAATGGCTCCCAGTGTCTGGAGAGATTAAAGGCCAGAACTGCATTGTTCAAATGCCTCGAGATTAGTTTCCAAGGAGACGAATTGCAGTTGCCATGAGAACGCAGGCCTTGGAATTAGGATTGCGATTTTTTATGCCCCCTTTTTTTTCCACTTCCCTCTTGTTTACCCTTGCTATCTCTCTTTCTCTGTCATTCTAAGCCAAATACTGCTCTGTTCATTCTTCCTAGTTCACATGTCTGTCTTGTCAATGTTATCTTTCAGAGAAATTGAAGGAAACTCCTGCATGGCTGTCTTTGTGCCAAATTACATTAAACTTGAATGGTGGATCCGGAGAGGGAAATAAGATTTGAGACCATTTTTAAGCCAATTTTCTCCACATGTACTTTTGTGGGCGACCTCTACAGGCCCATGCCCTGCACACCTTTTAAGGAAAGCAAATGAAGGATGAAGGGATTCAAAGAATATAATCTGAGCCAGCTTTAATTGGCTGACAAAGGCTTATCGTAATGAGCTACTTTCACATGTGTGTGACGGATTTGGGTATTAGCATATAACATGGAGGGTATTACTGGCACCCTTAAAGCCTCTTAATGAGAAGAAACCTCCCCGTCTGTCCCTCTTCACCCCTCCTGCGCCATTCTGTTGTATCTGCTTTTTTAAAAGTTATCCTAACCCCTCCTCAAAGTCAAACTTACTTGCCTACCTATTGGCTTCTTTCCTATCAAGTGACATTATCTCATTTGTTTATTCTCAGCAAAATCCAATGAATCATGCTTTTGGTTTTCTGGCGGTTAGAGATATGCCAATGGTTAAGTGCTGTGGAACTTTGAAAGGATTTGTTACCTTTATCCCCCTCCTGATTATCACACCCCATTTTTAAGAATATTACTAAATCCTTTGTACTTTAAGCTTATTGGCTCATAATGACTTTGATCATGTATCCACAGCTTCACAGGGGGAATTGTACCTAATAACTTTTGATTTATCAAGGAATGATATCCCAGTGTATCCTGCCATCAATGTAGTGAAGCATTACTATTATTTCTACTACTACTACTGCTTTTTTATTATTTCATAAGTCATTCTGGTGTTTTGTAGAACCATGGCCCAGATGAGGAAGTCAGGAGGGGATGGGATCAGGTCCAACTCTCGGACAGAGCTGCGGGTCCCGCAGGTGTCTGCCAGGCAGGAGATCCTAACCAGTCTGGTTTCTGCCCTGGACTCTGTGGTATGTTCCAATTAATTCATTAGAGTGTTTATCTTTTGGGAACATATTATCAAACAGATGTAGTACAACAGATGTTCTCCCAGAACCTGTGTTGGTACAATCAATCTATTTTAAAAGGCATTTTTTGTTAATCGCATGCTTTCTGGCAAATGCAAATATTGTGGACAAACAACTTGGAGGATTTTGCTAGTAAATCTTCCTCCAATTTTGGTCCACTTTATGCACCTGTAAGATAGCCTGTCATAGTGTGTCTTTGTGTTTTTCAGTGCACAGCCATGTCAAAGCTCAACGCTGAGGTAGCATGCGTTACTGTGCACGAGGACAGCGTTATCGCCGTGGGAACTGAGAAGGGAAGGGTCTTCCTTAATTCGCGGCGGGAAATACAAACAGATTTCCACAAGTTTTGCCGTGAGTAAACTTTCACCTGTGTGTGGTGCAGAATTATCTGTTGCTTGTAGAGTCTAACAACTTATACTTTCCCCACACCACATGATAAGACTCTTGACATGAATCTGCCAGGAATAGACTCCTCATTCCCTGTTAGACTAGACACGCTTTACTTAATTGAGTTATGGGTTACACAAAATAATTTAAGAGCCCCATAATTCTTATAAAACTAAATAGCCAGTGTGCTTGCTCAACTTTTTCAGGGGTGCCGTGTCTACAAACACTGACCTCAGTCAATTCCCATGCCAAAGTCCAGGAGGGTGAAAGCAGCAAGATTGCCAAGGAGACCAGCCATGGGAAGCAGAGAGCCTCTACAGACACCCACTCCAACGTCTTCGTCCTGAGAAAGATGGTGGAGGAAGTCTTTAGTGTGCTTTACAGTAAGGGCTTTTACAGAAGACAGTAGCTCACCAAAAACAACTCAGTCCATCTCACCTCCAGGCTTTTCCTAATGGGTTTCAAAACTCTGTGAATGAAAGGCAGGCATGGTTTTCATTCACACATAAGAAGCAGACTTGGCAGGTAGCCAGCTAGTGTTAGTGTAGTTCTCCAGCTTGCTGTGGCTTTGAGCAATGGTGAAAGATAACATGTTAAACAAACACTGCTTGGTAAATGTATATCATTGGTACTGCTTTGGAAACACTGTTGGATTTTTTTTAATTCACACATTCTCTTCAGAAGCCCATTATCCTAAGGGTACTTAGAACATTCAAACTTAGTAAAAAATCCTCAATATATATTTAGTCAGAAATGTTTGGTTGTATTTCAGGTGAGGCTGTAGGGAAAAGCAGCCTGGTTCCTGTGCCTTATGACTGGATCCTGAAGGAGCCCAGCCCTGTAATCATCCACGGCCTGCCTGAGGGGATCGCCCTGAGGAAACCGTCTGAGTACGACACTAAGACCTTAATGAAGATTCTGGAACAGAGCAACCGCATCCACTTCACCGTCAAAAGGTGACTCCATGGTCCGAGTAGAGTGTTCGGACCTAATACAAAACAAACATTTAATCTGTGTACATTCTTGTGAAAACAAGATGTGTGATTTGAGTTTGTCTTTGCTATTTATATGTTCTTCTTTTTACAGCTGAGTAGAGTGGGAAGCTAACGGCACAAATTATATTCTTTCATTAAGTTAACTAGATGGCTTGCTTCTGCAATTAGTCAGAGTTTGTGCATTCATCTTATTTTCTTTTCCAACACTTTTCACAGATCAATGGAGGAGCCCTCCCGTGAGTCCAAGTTAAGTGCTGACGTAAACCTCAACCCCTCCTCTGGCGCCAAGAGCCTACCCAACCATGCCCCCGCCAAGGCTGCCACCGTCTCCTCTGCCCAAGAAGTGACATCATCGGCCTCCAGCAGCTCCATGCTGTCCAGCTTCCTGTATGGGATGCCCATGTCTTCCCAACCGCATCCGGATGGGAAGCTGGACCTCAAGCCCATGTCTCTCCTCAACCTGGGAAAAGAGCGCCTGGGGGCCTGGGTGGCGGGGGCTGAGAAAGCAGCATCCTCCAAGGACGGCGCTGAAAACAGTAAGAGATAGCACGTTGATCTGAGGAGAGCTTGGGGTTTTGGTGTAATGTGCACAGATGCATTTTCATGTCTTCATGTGGAAGTAAAATATGTTTGCAGTAGAATGCACATGAGTAAGGCATCACCATAAAAACAAGACAAACAATAAATACTATTACTGTTGCATGTCACATATCTACCACTGTTCATGTTCCATGTCCGGTATTGTGTTCCCAGGTGAGAGGATAGGACTGGCAGGGGAGTTGGGCCAGAGCCCCCCCAGTATCCATGTCTCCAAGAGGCTCCTGTTCTCCATTGTGCACGAGAAATCAGGTAAAGTAGACCCCCAGCACATAACCTAGACCAGCGGTTCTCAAAGTGGGGGCCCCTGGGGGGTCGCGAGACAGCGAGTGTGGGTCGCGAGATGATTTCCAGAAATCAAGGAACATTTTAATACAATTCGAAATAATATATTAGCCAACATTTTAACAAGAAAATGTTTTAGTTAAATTAATGCATGCAAATAAAAAAGCCATCATCCTTTTGATTTTCCATTCACTGTAAGTACGGCAAACCATCTGACATCCAACCAGGGCGACGCATTAGTTGAACTGTTGCATCAGTTGAAGCGCCTGAAAGTTAGAGGCAGTGTTCTCGGCGACACTGGCTGAGTGGGATTTCAGTGGAAAGGGAATACCCAAGGCCGCGGGAACTAGGGGTGATGAGGGTGCCGCAGCACCCCCTGACAGCACGTGAATTAAAAATAATATGACTTGAAAATCCACCACCGCGGCACATCCCCGCAGTAGCAGACTGGCCATCGGGAGCACCGGGAGAAAAATAACGATGGAAAACCAGGCTAAGAAACGTAAGGGTGGCGCTGAAATATTAAGAGACAAAAAGACATCACCTTCACTAGACAAGGTTTTACCAATTTAACCTTTTTATTTGACACGAAGCTCAAAAAAAAATGTGCGCTCAAATAAAGGCAAAAAAAATTCCCTTGCGCGCTCGCATTAACTATTTAACTTCCAAACTAGCATCACATCAGACTCAGAACGCATTAGCAGGTTAGCTGTGTGGTGGCGTATACGGGGGGCAGTTCTGGTGGGCCGGTCTGGATCAAAGTCCGGGGCCTATTTTTACTCCCACGACGTATATGGACGTGGATACGTGGATGCGGGGGTCGCGAGTCACTGTCACCATTATTTTAGGGGTCGTGGGCTGAAAAGTTTGAGAACCGCTGACCTAGAACATAGGGGTGAAGGGCATGATCTCTAGGGTTTTATATTCAGATAGCCTCTGGCTGTTTCTATGGCATCTAATGGGCAACACTAGGTTGAATATATAATATATAGATCCTATTGACAACATAGGATACTTTTATGTAGGGCAGGAAAATGGGGGGGTAGCAATATACACTGCTCAAATTCTTTTTGAGCATTTTCAACACATCAGATGTCAATGTGAATAAATATTTTGGTGGATATCTATAAGTACAGATATGCCATACCCTGATAAAAAAACAGTTCCTTTAATTATTTTGAGCAGTGTATTAGACGTATGTTAACTGACCAGTGGAGTTTCAATCCAAACTAGAGAGCGTACAATTTCTGGGGAAATTGTAGGGTGTGCCTGCTTGGTTGGAGGTGGGTCCGTCCCCTTAAGTTTTTCCCTTCTAGTGATATTTTCAAGCATTTAGCCTAGCTAGCGTAAGGGGTCCCATTATCGTCCACCTAGCTCTCGACGCTCGTTAGAAATGTTACCAAAATGTCGTAATAATACAAATTAAAACGTCACAGCATTGTACTTTAATATATAGATACAAACCTATATTATAACATTCGGGTTTTAAAATCCAATCAGGACATGCCTAGAAATGTTACGTTCCTGATTTTAGCAGTTAGCCAGGGGGTCCCATTATCGTCCACCCAACCACTTTCAATGGAGAAATCTCAGTTTGACGCTGCGGAAGGCAGATACGGTTTGAGAGCATATTTACATACTCAAATCTCAAAGTAAGAAGCTGTAATTTGGTGTGCAGCAATATAAGATGTGTACATATCGATGAGTTACTTTATTTCGTTGCTGTTGCATATGTTCTTTAAGAAATTAACGGAAGAAACGGTTGTGGACGATAATGGGGACGATAATGGGGCCCCATTGGAGATTTAGAGTGGACGATAATAGGACACTATACGCTACTCATATTGCATAATTCATTAAGAACCCCCTTTGAAACAAGCGAACCCCCTTGAAACAAGCGAACCCCCTTTGAAACAAGCGAACCCCCTTTGAAACAAGCTACTGTAACATAACGTTGCCACTGGCAATATTTCAGATGGAATCGCGATTCAAACAGTACCGTCTGCTAACTGAAAATATGGCCCCCAAAACGTAAATAAATTTGACATTAATTTAAGGGGAAATAGAGGCAAGCTGGCTGCTGATTGTTTGAAAGCGCCGGAAATGAGGACACACACTTCCAGTGGGCGACCGAGTCTGACTCTGAGGCTAACGTCAAAACAAGATGCGGTCTCACTCAAATTCCAAGTTTGACACAAATCACAAAAATATGCTGACCCGTTGGCTGTCTTCGCAATAATCGCCATATTTTAAGCTAAAGAATTTAAGTTAGACCGCGTCGCATAGATATATATCTATGGTGTGTACTGTCTTCGATGCCACAGCTAAACTTTATGTCAAAAGAAACGTTCTAATTTCCGGCGCTAATGTCAAACGTGTGTACGTTTTGGGGGGGCATATTTTTGTATCCACCACCTGGCTGTCTTCACAATAGTCATATCGTCATAACATTGCCCTCCTTCTGTTTTTTGGTTTAGAATTGGCCGAACTATCAAATTACGAAAATACTGACGCTTTCTAGCATGGCTGCCGCCTAAGACTAGGCGGTCTCACGGGCGACCCGCACTTGCTCAAATTGCAAATACTTTCACGACCTAAATCAAAAATCCGAGATATCAGTTCCACTCCAAATCGCTTTCAACAAACCCAACGGTTAGGAATTTTTGGGGGTGGTATTTTTCAGTCATAATCTAAACTCCACTTTGCGTGCTAGAACGTCTCTATCACTATGTATCCATGCCTCGTTGCTAGTGTTCTGACGCAGTGAAGTAGGCTATAACTGAGTACCCTTTGCCGACAAAAGACACTTTTTGCCACAAAAACGTTGTATCCTCCTAAACCGTGCAGCGGAACGTAAATTCGAATACAAGCAACTCAATCGCTACCAAGACGAAACTTTTGACACCAACGTTCTCTATGTAGTCCAAATATTGACAGAGGCTTAGGGGCGCAAAAAGAAATAATAATAAGTTTAATATATATGTGAGATAACAAAGGATGTGCTCTGCCGAAGGCGTGGCACACCCAATAACACTTCGAAATAGAGCAAAGTAACAGGTCATCCTATTTTCTTATATTTCCCTTATGACTGCATATGGAAATACCTTATTTTTAATTTGTCTAGCAACATTTGTCTGTGCTTGAAGGATTTTTGATACATGAAATGATCGCCTATTAAAGGTAAAGATGTCTCGGTAATTAGTGCCCGATTCGACAGACAGACTGTCAGATGAGGCAATTAGCCAGGACACCTAGGTTTATCACGTCTGGTCTCTGTGAAAGAACACTGTGAGATCTTCAAACACTGCTGTGAGTCAAGACCCTACTTAACGAGCATATATCTCCCTTTTCTGGACAACTGACTGGGACTATGTTGAGTAGTGTTTGGAAATGTCAAATGGTATACAATTTACCAAGCCTCCTATTCATATTATGAGGCATGTACAGCAATGTAAACCAGTTTCCCAGGCCTAAGACCAAAAACAATCCTAACAAGCATCATTGCAGTAGATTCTTCATTTTAGACCTGGGGTTATTTTGTTTGTCACATGATTACCTTTGTCTTATTGACAGAAAAATGGGACTCCTTCATCCGAGAGACAGAGGATATCAACACACTGAGAGAATGTGTCCAGATTCTGTTTAACAGTCGTTACGGTAAATATATTCCTAATAAGAAGTCAAGATATGAGTGAGATGATCAACAGTAACACTTTACATTAAGCTTACATAAGGACATACGGACAAATATTATTTTTACATATTTATTATATTATTAAATACAATAAAGTTTCCATTTAGCAACATAGCAGTTTTCATGTAACTACATTGTTGTAATAGGTATTACTAGATTATAGTGGTGGTTGGTTTGTTGATGAACAGTCTTTAAATTCTTTGGATCCTCTTCTACTCCAGCTGAGGCCCTGGGCTTGGACCACATGGTCCCAGTGCCCTACCGTAAGATCGCCTGCGATCCCGAGGCAGTGGAGATCATTGGGATCCCTGACCTGATCCCCTTCAAGAGGCCCTGCACTTATGGTGTTCCTAAACTCAAACGGATCCTGGAGGAGCGACATGGAGTCCGCTTTGTTGTCAAAAGGTAAACAGTGGTCTTGGATTACACTGAAGGATATGTGGCCTTAAGGAGAATTTGCTGCACTGCAGGGGACTAGAGTTGCAGTTGAACAAAACCTTGTTTGCGTGTTTTTAATTTGTCTGTGTTACCACAGATACTCATATAAAATAAAAAGTGCAAGGTGTAGTTCCTAACGAGAAGGTACCACAAAAATTAAAGACTAAAACAGATAGTCTTCCTGGAACCCATGCAGTCTAAGGGCCAATCCCAATACATCCCCTTACCCCTTCCCCTTGGTTTACCCCTACCCCTTGGCCCTCGAAACCGAGGGGTAAGGGCTACATAGCCCTAGGAATTGGGACGACACTTGGTTACTTGTACATCATCTAGCACGTATCGATATCTCCAAAGCAAGTAGTATTATGCACTGATTTCAAACAAAATTCGCTGCTAATGGAGTTTACTTAAAACTGTAGACATGCTAGTAAAAGAAATGCGGGACTGTTGTGCAAATTAACACTAACATTATCGTAGCAAACTAGCGATTTTTAGAAACGTTTCAATTAGGAAAATGGTTGCAAATATATATGTGCAGGACTGTGTATAGCACAAAACAAGACTCTAATAATTTTTTTATCAATTAATTGAGCCGCAAATATATAATTTATCGGACTCTCGGGATGATCTGGCCGCCATTGTTGCCGGTCGCGCAGTATTCGCATACCCCTTGGTTTCAAGTAAGGTCTCGATCTCACTTGGTTTCAAGGGGGTGTATACCCCTTCGTTTTAGCCCTACCCCTAGCTCAAAAAGAGTATTCGGACACCACTAGGTCTCACGCGAACGCGCAAAACCAAGGGGTAGGGGTAAGGGGTAAGGGGATGTATTGGGATTGGCCCTAAGACTTTGGACTTGGTTATTGGAACTGAGACATTTTTAAACCTGTTTAGCCCGTTTGGTAAATAACTGTATGACGTTATTGAACTACAATTACCAAAACCTGTAGGGATGTGCCTGTGCCATGTCCTTGATGAGAAGTTATTTCTGATATACCACGGTAAGGTTGGTAACAACCCACACCATCTGCCAGTCAAACGCCCTGCCCTCCTCCAACAGACTGTGTGTCCCGCTGACTGGTAACCGCTGCCATACACACCCCAGCATGTACCCCCCCACATTCTGGCTCATTGTGCCAGCGTCTTGCTGCTTTTCAAAGCATTTAGTTTTGCATCAAATCTTTGATTAGGCAGTGTGCCTCGCTCGGGGGGTAATCAACCTTTAAACCACGAGCACGGCCCGCTCGTCTTTAAGGCTAACACAATTAGAGAGGATTGAAAATTGTATTTATGTGAAGGTGAATTAAACTCCCCTTGACCTCGAAGACGGCCCATGCTCGAACCCTGCAGAGTTGTCTGTTCTTCTATCCAATCTGCTCAGAACTGCTATTCACATTATCAGTGGGTCTTTTGTGCTGTTGATTAACTTTCTTTTGCTCTTCTCTTCCTCTTCCCAGAATGTTTGATGAAAGGATTTTCACAGGTAAGAAAGAGTTTTGCTACTAATAATAATACTAATGGATTGCATTTATATAGCGCTTTTCTACCTTAGCGGCACTCAAAGCGCTGTAACCTCAAAACTACTGATATTCCTATTTAGCATGTTAGCACGTCCCTGTGTGAAGTGTCATCTTATCAGATCTTTTGCTGTGGGATCCCGTAGCTCGGTGTGTTTTTATAACCTGCGTGGATGTTTTCTTTTGTGAAGCTGCTGGCAAAGTGGCCAAGGAGGAGGGCAAGCATGATATGGGCTCCGCCTGTGAGGACGGTTTCCTTGACAACCTCCGAGTCCTGCCCACTGCTCTGGAGCTGGTTAGCAATCCTCATAGCAGCAGGTTAGAATGCAAAACCTATGCCCTTATGCCGAGTGAGCAGTGACATTAGGTTTAATGTGAAAAAAGAATTAGAGGAATGTTCTTGTGTTTTAAATAGGTTAGGTTAAGAATTGTACTGAATTAGCGTGTGTCATTTATACAATGTACATAACTATAGGCTTATCTGCTATAACTTTAGTTTTCTCATCTCCTTGGTTGTGTATTGAAATATTTTGTATCTGTATTTCAGATCCACAAGTGCTTGTGTTAGCCCCTTGGCTGATTGTGAAGCTGGTAAGAGCAAAGTAGCATTTTTTCCTCAGAAAATAGACTTTGCCACACAAAATAGACCCCCCACCTCACATCACAATTGCCTATCACTGGAAAAGGTTAAAAAAAAATGTCCTAGAAGTCAGCCACTTCCACCAACCACTCGAAATATTAAACACTATAAAATCCAATGTCACGCTCAGCTAGAAATATTTACAAAATGCACTGTCTATTTTGCTCCTTTAAAGGCCCCTCGGGAGATTGTATTCCTTTGAAAAAGATTAAAACGGAGCCTCCAGATGGGGAAATCATTCAGGTGACAGTACCAGGTAAGTGGTCCAGCCCAGCCATTACTTTTGAAATAGTCTGAGCCAGATAGAATCTCCTCAGACTCTGGTTTCACTACAGCAGGGGCCCTAAATAAATGTATTAAAGTTATCTTGGAATTTATTTTATAAACACTTTAAAAGAAGCCATGGATATGCTAACTCATGGTTAATGGTCTGAGTTTTACGGCAACAACGAGGACATTTGAATGTCAGAGTCGTACGAGCTATGACATGTCGTAGGAGTTTGAATGATATCCCCGTATTTACTTCCTTTATTCTCTACTGTTCCTCTGGAGATTATGTGCTCTCCTGAACCTATAGACTTTGAGCTTTCGGCCTGTTGGCTCTCACAAAAATGTACTTTTGCCTTACTCTTTTCATATTTCCTAATTTCGGCTTATTCTAGCATGATCTACAGTGACCCCTCTACAAATCCACCCTGTAGCCATACTCAGACGAGCTATTCAAACTTGTGTGCTGTCAGTCCCTCCTTCCACTGACTCAGTTCTAAATCCCATAACTAAATACAACATTACAGGATTGTGGACAAAACAATCTATAGTCTTTAGCACAACTCTTTACTATAGTACCTCCTTCTCTTGTCTACCTCTCTATTGTCAACACCTCTGAACCTTAAATCCAGTCTCTAACCTTTCACTCTCGCTGTCCTTTCTTACAAATCAGATGCCAATGTATCTGCAGAGGAGCCTAGCGACTCTCTGGCTGACCCAGCTGCAGCTGCCCCACCCTCTACTCCTCGTCGCCCCCCTGAGCCTCATGCAGGTAACTGCAGCCTCCTTCCACTCTTCCAGCTCCACCTGCTCACTGCAGCACCAGGACTGGCCAGATACAGCTGCATCCACAGCACCACCGCTGGCCAACAACTGCAACATGCTCTCCGCCTCTGTTAGGGAGCTAGCTTACCAGCTACACGTATGAACACACTTTTCACAGATACTTCTACTCCCCCCGTCTTACCCCTGTAGTCACTAGTGCCCGATATTACCACCCTGTCGTTCCACTTCTACTCCTCAACATTCTCCCACCTACCTCCTCTCAGTTCTCACTCGCACTGAAAAAAGCACTGTTTCACCGGTTTCCAAAGAATTAGCAATTTTCTTCTCTTTTCTTTCTATATTTTGCAGCATTTGGGGTTCCAGATTACCCCTAGTTACCTTTTGCATTGCATCATTCCTGAATTTTGATAATTTTCTCACTGATTTGAAACTTTTGGAATCTGATGAACGGTGCACAACTTCAGTTTACGAGTACGGGAGTTGAAGTTAAACCCCAAGTCCCTTATTCTTCCCTTGGTCTTGTTATCCTGACGTAGTGCCCTTTAAGACTCCTCTACCCCAAACTCAGATTCAGGGAGCTCCCCTCCTTTCCCATTAGCCATCTGTGCTGTAGATGCTATACCTAAACCTAATCTTCTTCTATGGTTTAATTGAGTGAGGTAACCAAGAACACTTGAGTATTGTCAGGGTTTCCCGCTGAAAATGTATTAGTTAAGATGGTAGGGTGGGGTTTGCCGTCAGACCGGATAGACTAATGCGTTCTGCAGAGAAGAGAGACTGGCGTTGGTCACGGTTTGGAATGGAAGGGAGAAAACAGGAGGCGGCGGATACCGCTATTTTAAAAAAACTACGTAGTTAAGGCGGCAGGCGTGTGTTGCTTAGGCGGCCGCCTCAACTGAAAAGTGCGGCGGGAAACCCTGATTCTCCTACACTTAATATGAGGTAGATAGCTATACTGTATATAGCAATAGCTATATGTTAGATTCAGGGTAGATGTAGAGAATAAGAGATGCGCTCAAGTGTTCGCAGTAACCTTCATATCATTCATTTTTTTTGTTTTTCTGTTGATTTGAAATTATGTTGAAGTTTTCTTTTTTTTCACAAATGATCACTGAAGGAATAAGATACTGGTAAGTGCAGTAAATATAACATTTAATATTTACTGGAATTACTTCCTTTTTCTATGCATAACCTAACTGATGTTTATTGTTCTCTAGGCAATGTAAAATCAGCAAAGGCACATCATTGCCTTGCACGTATTGTACATTAATAAACAACACTCTATGTGCCAAGACTTGGGAGAACAAGAGATTCATTTCTTATTTAAATAACATTGTAATAGATCCCCAAAAATCTCTACACTTGTTAGCTAATATTTTCCAAAAGCCAATATCTGGATACTCAGCAGTTGGGAATGTCATACTAGATGTAAAACTTCAGAATTGGCCTGCTGTGCAAGAAAACTTTTCTGGCACTTGATGAAAAACATTGTTGGTACTCTTCCAGCTGAAGCGCTGTCACCAAAATCTGCCTCCCAAGGCCCCCCAAAATCTTCTGAAGGTAAGCATCGTATATCCCATAGACTTGACCATGTGCGGTAAAAATCACATGCTTACAGTCAAAGTGGTTTTTGCACATGCCATCGAGTTGCATTTGCTATTTCTCTCCTGGTTTTACAGGAAGCCTCAATGAAGATATAGGTGAAATGATTCTGCAGCTTCGGAGACAGGTTGACAGCCTGTTCAGCACCAAGTATGGTGAGCTAACCCAGTATACCTAGACACCAACCAGGACATCTCAGACTCTGAACAGTTATCCTATCCTAAAGGGGCAAACAGAAAATTGTACTGATACCCTCACCCCCCTCTCTCTTTTCCTTTGTCTGCCTATTTATCTTCATTTCTTTCCCCCCAAACCCCTCACCTTTTTGCATGCAGCTGAAGCACTTGGCCTACCAGAGCCAGTGAATGTGCCCTACTCCAAGTTCCAGATGTACCCTGATGACCTGATAGTCACCGGGCTACCTGAAGGTATTTCTCTCCGAAGGCCCAACTGCTTTGGTGCAGCGAAACTACGCAAGATCCTGGCTATCAGCAGTCAAATTCAGTTTGTTATCAAAAGGTGAGAGGTGTGCAATTTGACGTCTGCTATCAAACTTCGATCACCCTCTAGGGTTATATAGTCAAGGATTTTGAGCCTATAAGTAAAGACATGTATTTTCAAGGCCAGAGCTGTTGACTGACCAAGTGAAGCAAGAGATGCCTCCTGTACCAGACTGCAATTCAGGTAACTGCAGCTTAATACAAAATGCACACACACAACCATAATATACAAGCCAGACTTTCCATTTGATAAGTTTTCTTTTGGAGTGGGCTTCAATACACGCTGTTATAGTGTAATATTACTAGCAAATAGGGATCGCATACTGTCATTTTACAATCAGAAATGTCTTAGGCATGTAGAAGTTCAAATCTAATCTTTAAAATTAATTCGGGGTCAATTTCTCCACAGACCTTGACTCCAAAGACACTTTGACAGAAGATGCTGCTGCATCAAAGAGACCTGGATTCTCAGGTAAATATGACATTTAAAAAAAGTTATCAATGTATTAATTAATTGTTGTGTAATATGTAGGGGACCCAGATATTGCCACAGAACACTTCCATTTCAAACCACCTGTGAACATGCTGGCCTTAAACATTACTCCCTACTCTTAAATATGTTGACACGCCACTATATCCACAGACTGCCTGGAAGCCAAGCTCTCCAGGATCGACCTGGCCAACACCCTAAGAGAGCAGGTCCAGGATCTTTTCAACAGGAAGTATGGCGAGGCGCTGGGCATCAAGTATCCTGTCCAGGTGCCTTACAAGAGGATCAAGAGCAACCCGGGCTCAGTCCTCATCGAGGGCTTACCTCCTGGCATCCCCTTCAGGAAACCCTGTACATTTGGCTCTCAAAACTTGGAGAGGATTCTTGCTGTGGCAGATAAGATATGCTTCACCATTACCAGGTGAGTGCTAGTGTATACAATGAGAAAAGTGAGACTGTTAATTGACATAGTATATACAGTACTGTTGGGTTGTTAAGACCCTCATGTTGTAGTACTGGTAGTTTGAAATGACTGACTTTGCTTTCTTCTTCCATTTATGTACAGACCTTTTCAAGGACTTATTCCTAAACCAGGTAACACTTATTATTTAGCTTATAAACTTCACTTGATTGGATCAGATGCTGCTGTGAATGTTCTTGCTTTTGGAAAATGTTACCCAACCATACATTTTCTTTTCCTCAGCTCCTCGACGAATCACCCTGTTGAAGAAAGCCTACGCCTCTATAAGTGGTATGAGGAGTGACTCACATCACAGATTTTCAGTTCACTACACTATATGGACACACTGTATTTTACATAGTTATCATATTGGAATTTATATCGATTGGGTTGCTTATCTTGAATCGACAGATGACGAGGACGTCAACCGCATGGGGGAGAAAGTGATTCTCCGCGAGCAAGTGAAAGAACTTTTCAACAAGAAATATGGTAGTATAGCACTATAGCAACTTTATTCTTAGAGTTATATACAGTGTAATCACATACTGTACTACACTCCATGCCATGCCCAAAAACGGGGTTAAAGGAACACCTTCCTCTTCAGGTGATGCCCTGGGGCTGGACAGGTCGGTGGTCGTCCCATACAAGCTGATCCGTGCCAGTCCAGATTCTATTGAAGTCAGTGGCCTTCCGGATGATATCCCCTTCCGAAATCCCAACACCTATGACATTGTCCGCTTGGAGAAAATTCTTCAAGCCAGGGATGAAATCACTATCAACGTTAAGAGCCAGCTACAGTAAGTTTTCCTTGCGTAGTTAAACACAAAGATTGTGGTTGAAAGGTTGTTTTTGTTATTGACGATGACCCCCTACTCTGTAATAACCTTTCTACTCCTTCTGTGGATAAATTATTTGATTTTAAAAGGATTATGTTACAAGCAGATAACTTCTAGTGCCAGCACCTAAGTTCTCAAATTTGTCTACACAGGCCTTTTGCAGAAATATGCACCCAAACTTGTAACACAGGTAATGGCGTTTTTTTGTTGTAAAAAATATTTTTACAGTCAGTTTGTATGTTTTGGGGTTTTAAATGGTTGTGTTTTTTAAAGAAGGGAAAGATGTCTCAACCAATCGAAGGAAACGCAAGAGAGTCCTTGAGAGCAGCCGAAGCTCCCTGCCCTCTGAATCAGGGGTGTCGTCCAATCAGATTCCTGTAATGGTATGTGTGCCAAACCTATGACCTGTACAGAACGTATGCTGTGTATCTTCGTTCCAAAAGTGATTGACTTCCGCCCTCTGTTCGGGAAGACCCTAACACACAGTGCAACTGTAACTCAATAAACTATTTGATACTAAACATATTATAGCATTGTTCAAATTCAAAAAACTAAAGCATACATTAACCATTTGCTCAGTAAGACATTCATTTATAAGAGGCCCCTAAAGTATTGTATGTGTCATAATTAGGTCACAAGTACCTCAGCAGATCTTTTTTCACCTCTGTTTTTTAGCAGTGGCCCATGTACATGGTGGACTACAGCGGAGTGAATGTGCAAGTTCCTGGGAAAGTGAAATACTAATGGAAGAAACAGAGAAACCTGATACTGCTAAATGGAGGGGCTGAAAGGAGATGAGTTTATTAGACAATGGTTATAATCATATCTCCAAGTTGCAGCTTTTGCCTGAGTGCTGTTGCTAAAACTCTACTGACTGAACATATAAGCCTGCAGGTTTGGATACTTTGAATGGTGAATTGAGTGAGAAGGAACACTAGAATAAGTCTGTACATCCTTTGTTGCAGGGTGATAAGTGCTTTGATTGTTATGTGTCTCATATGTCTTTCTCACTAGCCCAAACAGTGTTTAATGCAACTCTTTGAATGGTAGCCTGCAAAACAAGGCTAAGATAACTCATCTTGGTCATATTAGTTCACCAAGCTTATGGAATTTAAAAGTTCTTCAAATAATGTATTTCAACTTCAACTTTCAACTTTATTTATCCTTAAAAAGGAAATGAGTGTGCAGCAGGGGTCAGAAACACAGAACAGCACCGCCAAATGCCAACAATTTGCCCTTACATTGCCTGTGTACACCTTTTGAAGTTACATTATGGGGTCTGATAAATAGAGTTTGGTTATGGTGTTGGCTACACAAAATGGTTCCACAATATAAACAAATTGTATGATTATTTATTTTATTTATTTAAGAAAAATTACATTATCTTGTGCAGGGATGTAAACTACATGGTTCAGGAATACACAAGGTCTGAACCACATTTCAAACACTAATTACTACTGTATGTAGCTTGAGAAGTATATGAATGGATTTAAGTTTGCCTTCAGTTGTGCATACTGTTATTCTCAATGGTGGGAGTAGCCCAAGGTGAGAACACCATTGTCATTTTGTACAACCCTTCATGCGTTTATGTTTGTAGCACATTAACAGCAAAGTAAACTGTCTCAAACTGAATGTAACGTGTGTAAAAGAACGAATGATATGTGTTCTTCTGTAACAACTGTTTCTGGATTTACCAGTATTTATATGCTGTACCTTAATGCCATTTAGGCCTTTGAAATAAAATGTGTTGCCTTGCACTTTTATTCACTCTCTCTGACAAGTTTGTTTAATTGAAGTTGTTGATTTATGTTGCAAAAACATTTTGATGAATCACTAGCAGGGGGGTGTTCCATCAACGTCGATTAAGGAAAAGTGAGACTTATTTCGCCAAGTCTCACTTTAGCGTGAGTTCCGTTCCATTAAGGTGGCTTATTTTAGTTCTAGCTACGTAACCAAGGTAACTTATACTTCGGAACTAGCCTGATAGTGTAGACGTATAGCCTACTTAACTGAAAAACAAGATCAAGACTTCGCTCCGGACAATCCACAAACAGACACTTAAATACTAAAACTAAAATATAACTGCAAGCAGTGATAGCGGATTCCTCCAAACATTGCGAACCATTGAAAAATGTATATCCTTGACAAATTGTAAATGTATAGAAAAATCAATGCTGCAGAATTACCAATGGGATACCAAATCTGAAATGCAATACCATCAAGATCCACAAGGGCCTTTAATTCAAGCCAAGAAGTGAAAGGAGGGGGCTTGGTGAGCCTATCCATTCCAGAAAGCCTTGTATCTTTGTGCATCAGGGCGTGGCCTGTAGCGCCACCTATGGGTAATGGTGGGCCATTTGTGGTGTGGTAGTTACTCTTGGCCTATACTATCAATGTTTCAGGATTTTGAGAACTTTTTACCATTGCATACAAAATCGGAAATGCAAGACCATCAACCAACATCCACAAGGCCTTCACTTCAAGCAAGAAATGAGTGGGGTCTTGGTCAGCCCACAATCTCCTTAATTGTTGTGTGTGCGTCTTGCCAAGCTTGCGCGTGTGTCAAGGGAAGGCTGAGTGTGAGAATGTGGAGCGCGCGCGCCAGGGATGGAAATAAAAAAAATTGTCCACCGGCCACTGTGGCTGGTGGATTTCAAAATCTACCAGCCACTCAATGTTTTTACCAGCCACTTTCTTGTTTTTAACTGCATGTGAAAATGAATACTACAAGATCTTTTGACGATTCGTGGTCTTTTATGGCTTCCAGTTTTAGGTTTTTAGTCCCAACCAGGGTTTTTCCTGAGTCTTCGGTGCTCAAAAAAAGAATAATTTTTTATTTATTTGTTTCTAATCCATGTATTTATTCCCAGGTTTTTTGCAATTTCCTTTATTTTCTTCGTGCCTACACTATATAATATCATTCCTGGTGAAGAATACCAATGGAGGCTGCGTTGGAAATCGTTAATCAAACTTTTGTCAGCATTTTGAGTGGAAATTTCATTCGCATTTGTACAGGTGTATATGGCAAGCCGTTTTATCATTTAATCAATGAATTATTGATATCCATAATTAGAATTTTTGATATCAACAATTGCATTTTGGATATCAAGAATTCGCATTTTGGATATCAAGAATTCGCACTTTGGATATCAACAATTGCATTTTGGATATCAATAATTCGAATTTTGGATATCAACAATTGCATTTTGGATATCAAAATTGAATTTGGATATCAACAATTCGAATTATTGATATCAATAATTGAATTCTGGATATCAACAATGTATGCTAATGACTATCATGTGGGCGGGAGTAGGCAGGCTACGTACATTCTGTTTGCAAAGGCGTAACATTTTCTACGCTAAGAGCGTTGCCCACTGCGGCCATTGTAGACTTTGCAATCCATTGGCGTTCGGTTTAGTTCAACATTGATTTTGAAAATTGATTAAATTGGATGTTTTGAGACCCCCAAAAACGTAATCATTGTCCTAACCTTTATGAATGTAGGCTATTGTAGGCTACGTGTAACATCGTTTATCTGGGTTCAGATTAAATTCCACAAAATTGACAGAACTACGTCATCTACTGTTCAAATGTGTAGGCTACCTGCTCTGAGTGATTTAGAAGACATCTCACATAAATCACATACGCACGAAAATGTATGAGACTATACCACCCAATACGTTGAAGCATACATGAAGCTTTCAATTATTTGTAATAAAACTACTAAACTTTCCTCATCCGACTTTTTCATTACAAACACAGATATACCACAACCCGTCTGCTACGAGCAGAATAAACCCAACAGAATCTCTTGCGTAGTGGACGCAACGTTTTTTTAAACTCCCCCCACTCCCCTACCCATTGGTTTACAGCTTCAATTATGTTACATTTACACAAATGTATGCTAGTTTGATATCCAGAATTGCATTTTGGATATCAAGAATTCGAATAGTTAATATCCGGAATTGAATTGTTGATATCAAGAATTCCAATTTTTGATATCAATAATTGCATTTTGGATATCAAGATTTCGAATTTTGGATATCAAGAATTGAATTCTGGATATCAAGAATTGAATCTGGAATCAAAATTGAATTCTGGATATCAACAATTCGAATTTTGGATATCAAAAATACAATTCTGGATATCCAAAATTCGAATTATTGATATCAGAAATAATTGTGGATATCAATCATTAATTATTGATATTGGGTGCTAATTTCCATCCCTGGCGCGCGCGCTGAGGAAGAGGGGAGACTTTTCATTCTCAATTTCACTAGAAATTAGCCAAGCTAGCATTTTTCAAATATTCACCAAACATTGACTTTTCATCTTACAGTCAACCTTTTCTCAGATTTGTGTACTAAACATTCTCAAAGAGTTTTCAGATGAACTTGTGATTGAATCGGAGTATTAGTTTTTGACTGGCTGATGTGTAAAGCATTATTTTAGCGTTAGCGATAAATTTGATTTGCTTTATATCAATCCTTTTTGGAGATATGACGTTGCCTTTGCACATGGTAACATGTTGTAGTATCTTCCACCGATATACCAAGTTTGGTGTTGATATCTCAAAGGTTTGCTGAGATTTGATCCAAATTCCTGTTTGGTGGCTTTTCTGCTGAATTTGATTGGCTGTCATGGACAAACGGTTGTGGGAATCAAAATTATGTTCGAAAGTTTTTGTGAGGCTTGGTCTGAAGAGAATATTTGGTAATTTTGAAGAAGATTGTAAAAATGTTTTAGGAGGAGTAGGCTTTCAATGGTTTTTGATAAAACCGGAAATTGCGGAAAATCTATATAACCGGAAATTGACGTCATAAAGTGTGTTGAACTCGTCTTGATCCAGGGAATACAATGGTACCTAATTTTCATCGTCATACGGTTCAAAAGTTGCGTGTGGAAACAAAAGTCAAACTTTGACCCATTGGTGGCGCTAGAGTAGTGCAATGGGAAACATGAAACTTGGTGTAAGTATAAAAGGGACTTCTCCTTAATGAGTGTGCCAAATTTCACAAAAAGTTATCGAAGGGATCTAGGGGCTGCCATTGACTCCCATGGCACAAGAATAATAAGAAAGCCATCAATAACAATAGGTTCCTCCTGACGGAAGAATCCTAATATGAAAAGGTAGAAACACTTATGTGGCTTCGTCGCATTCATATGACCCAGAAAACATTTTAAACATCCTTAGAACAGGGTTCCGAGTCCCTATACCAAGTTTGGTGTGAATCCATCAAAGATTTGCTGAGCTACGACCCAATGTCCTGTTTGATGGCTGCTTAACTGCACATTTTGATTGACTGTAACGGGCAAACGGTTTCGAAAATCAAAAAACCATGTGATGGGCTTTGTGAGGCTTGGTCTGAAGACAATCTCTGCCAAATGTGGTGAAGATTTGACAACATGTGTAGGAGTAGTAGAGAAAAAACGTTTTTTTCAGTAATTTAAAATGGCGGCCGCATCAATTCGGCTGTTATCAGAAATTATCATGGTTCACACATGGGATGTCCCAAGATATCATGAGACAAAGGAATCACTTAATAAAGGCAAACAAATCAACAGTTATGGGCCAAAACAAATTTTTGCTTCCTGCCGCCACGCCCAGTGATCACATGACACAAAATTGATTGGACATCCTCAGAAGGGGGTTCCGAGTCATCACACCAAGTTTGGTGTTGATTTCTCAAGGTTTTGCTGAGATATGAGCCAACGTCCTGTTTGGTTGCTTTGTTGCCGAATTTGATTGGCTGTACCGGAAAAACGGTTTTGAAAATCAAAAATCCTTTCAAAATGTATAGTGAGGGTTGCTGTTACGATGATGTGTGCCAAATCTAGGGAAGATTGGACAAAAATTGAAGGAGGATTAGCAAAAACACGTGTTTTCTTAAAATTCAAAATGGCGGAAAATCTATATAACCAGAAATTGACGTCATAGGGTTTGTTGAACTCGTCTTCATCCAGGGAATCCAACGGTACCTCATTTTGAAAATCGTCCATACGGTTCAAAAGTGACATGTGTAAACACAAGTCCAATTTTGACCAGTTGGTGGCGCTAGAGTGCTCCAATGGGAAACATAAAACTTGGTGAATATAAAGAGGGGACTGTGCTTAATGAGTGTGCCAAATTTCTCAACTTTTTACCATAAGGTTCTAGGGGCTGCCATAGACTCCAATGGGAGAGGAAGATGATGTATAATAATAATAAGAAAAGGTAGAAACACGTATGTGGCTTCGCCGCTTTGCTGCTTGGCCACCAATAATAAAGCCACGAATCCTGACGGAGGAATCTTAAAAGACACAGGTGTAGCCGGTTGTCCTAATACTCCGGGGATGCGGAGCGTGGCAGCCAATTACCAGCTGCATAAGGCTCTGGCGTTACGCAGAGCCAGTTGTAAAGTTGGGAAGCACGGGTAAAATGCTGTGTTGACCACGGCCACGAATCACGCAGGTTACCCATTTTGGTTTCAAAAAGGTGAGGAGTTGCATGCCTGTAAATAAATCCTTAATTTCACTGGATAACAATTAATACATTTATGTAGGCCTATAATTATGCAAGATATTGAATGAATCAAAAAACTAAGGATATGTCCCTTTCTTCATGAACTTTTCAATAATTATTATTTTTAGGGGGGCTGAGATTAAATTTAGGAGCGCTTGAGCACCCCTAAAAGGGTCTACATCGCCACTGCCTAGACTACTTGTTCTAAGCAGGTGTTGTCAGTGAACCGACTGTAAAACTGCTGGTTAAGTTAGCACTACAGACACTCATGAACAACTGATGTTAATTATCTGGGAAACATTTTGTAACATTTTCTAAGTTGTCATTGTTTTTGTCAAACAAGTTGTGAATTAGTTTTAACATTAAAACAGGAGATCATGACTTACTCTGTGCTCAAAGTGATGCTCGAGCTCCAGTGGTTTGCTATCGAAACTTTCGGAAGACAGTTTTAGCAGAATCACGTGAACAATCCCATGATATGCTTTTTTTCCATTGGTTTTTGCGTTAAATCTAAATCCCCGTTTTAGTCGACCGTTTAGTAAATTTTTTATTAAAGTTAAGTAGATTTGGTAGGTCTACAATTTACGCATTTTAACGGTCGTAATGGTTTGACAAGTTCTCACTTGCAACATTGCCCTTTTTTCGTCCAAAAATATTTGCATAGTAAAAAAATGCTAATATTTATATACACAATACACGAATGGGCCCACAGAGAATGCAATGTATTTGCCCATAGTAGTAACCTATTTAGTAAGTGCCTGTAGCTTTCAGTTATTAGGGCAAATAGATCCTATTTAACTGAGGCAGAGTCTGTTAAGGAGAGCCTTGCCACTCCTCATTAAGCCCCATTGTACCGAATTGTGTTGCAGTTCCACAGGCATGGGAGTGATCGCGGTCGAGTGCAGAATGAATGGGAGTCTATGGAGCTAAACGGCTACATTTGTCTCTTTCACCTGATTGTCGTTGAGAAATCTCAGATTTTATTGTCGTTTTTGCATGTTCAACATGGATTATAGCCTAGGTCAAAAATTGGATGAACGAGTACTTATGTCCTTTCGATTTCTTACAGGGTGAGTCGTTGTTGCCCATAACACGCTAGCATTCTGCTAATGAATGCTGATTGGTTAGTGATGGACTGACTACGACCAGAGATCCCGCTTGATGGCATCCGAAGTGGAATCGTAATGTCAGAGCATTAGCAACATTAGAAACAACATTAGCAAGCCAAAACTCTTTCTAGCATGTGTATTGACAGGGGGAGCCTAACCTGTCAGCTGTGTTGTCGATGCCTCGAGAGATAAAAGAAAGTGACCGGAGCTTGCCGTAATACGGTATCTCTGGTCGTACAATTTGTATGACGTCTCTGACATTGTAAAAGTCTTTTTAGAACAAAAAAACGACTTTAAAAAAATCTAACACCCAGCAGTTAGTATTTTTTTTGCCTCCCCTTTCGAATTCCAAATTAAAATTACTAGAAAGAAAACTATTTCCTGAGAAAATTAGATTTTTAGGGGTATAGCTCCATAGACCTCCATTCATTCTGCACTCGACCGTTAGCGCCATCATATGGAACTAGTGTGGAACTGCATGCAACCAGTTCAGAACCCGAAGTATCCCGAGTGGGAGTTCTCTTAGATTATAAATTCTCTGACTGAGGTTTTTTTGCGTGTCCGTGCGCATGTCGTCATTTGCCAAGCAACGATTGATGTTTTGAGATGTGACCAGCTATGTCGGTAGAGCTAGCAGCACCTATCTACACACACTAGCCAATTGATATTGCCAACTGGGATTCCTTTATTCGCCAAAATGGATTCGGGTACCTTCTTTGATTGTCTGACACCCTAACGTAAATCTGTCGCGTTTAGAAATGTTTTAGTATGGGGCATTATAACAAGCCAAGCTAGTTAAGCTAGCTAGCAATCTAGTTTCAGGAAGCTCCAGACCCAAGATCGAAAATGCAAGCTACCAGCTAGCCAGACGACGTGTTTATCTAGTTAGACAAGACTGGGGCGGAGGGGTTTTATCAACTAGCTTAAGCAAGCGTTGTGGCCTGGAACGTTCAAACTATCCCTTCGGGTTGGTTGTAACAGAACCGGGGAAAGGTCGGTCGTATAGTTTAAGATAGCCCTAAAGCAAAGTTAACGTTAAACTGTTTAGCTTGCTAGCTCGCTAGCTAATCTACATTAGCTGGCTATCTGGATTAGACGCACTGCTAGCCGGCTGATATGGCCACTGCCTCTGGGTCTTGTGTAGGGATAAACGGATCAATAAATGGCCCCTCTGTCTCCACCACAACCTCGGGGGCACCTGGACAGTCACAGCCTATGGTCGTGGTATGGGAATGGCAAGATGATCTTGGGTATTGGAGACCGTATAGTGGCCAGGTGAGCGGCTACATCGAACAATACTTCTCCTCTCCGCGGGGACACAGAGGTGGGGGACCTGGTTCAACCAGCATCTGCCTCGGACAATCAGACCCCAGCTTGTCGCCTTATCTCATAGATATACCCAGCCTAAAACAGTTCCGCCAGGATACAGGTATGTTTACCCACATATCATACTACCGGAGCTTTATTTTTGCAACTCATTTCACTTGGTGTCAGGATCTGTTGGGCTTTTGTTGTAGCCAGTTAACGTTAGCACACTGTTGTTTTCAACAACTGAGCTAGCTTGCTATGCTATCGTATATTATAGAGCTAGGCTGCCTGCTTTAAATCAGTAAAGTTAGCTAGATTTTGTTACACATTAACTTCAAGGTAACACTTAAATACAAATTACTCCTTCTTGTCAACTATGTGTCTCATACTAAAAATGCAGATTCGTTCATTATACTTTCTTGCTGACACTGACAGCCATTGCTAGCAAACCAGCTACCCAACTTGGGTATTATTATTTGCTCGTCTGGTGAGTGAGTCAGGAATTAAACGAGCAGGTAGGAAACCGTGTACTGTACCCCGTCTTAGGTAAGTTCAAGTCTTGTCTTAGGTTAGTATAGGTCTATAACAGGGGTGGGCAATCCTGGTCCTCGAGGGCCGCTGTCCTGCATGTTTTAGATGTTTCCCTGCTCCAGCACACCTGGTTCAAATGAGTGGGTCGTTATCAAGCTCTGTGAAAGCCGGGTAACGACCATTCATTTGAATCAGGTGTGCTGGAGCAGGGAAACATCTAAAACAAGCAGGACAGCGGCCCTCGAGGACCAGGATTGCCCACCCCTGGTCTATAAGGTTAGGATAGGTCGTTGTGTATTGAGGTCTAGTATATTGTATATTGCATACTATTTTTATATTAGGAGGTTTATTATTATGATTTTTTATTTATTTAATCATAGATGTAATATGCTCTTAGTACTTATATGTTATGCTAGGTTGCGTTGCGTTGTCTTGTCACAACAATTTCAGTGCCCAGTCTGACCTTGTGTTGTTCTGTGCACCTATCCCCCAAAAAAACTTCCGGTACTTTGTAGCTAACACTGACAGCCATTTGTGCCCATGGTTCAATGAAATGACAGTGTTGTTTGACACCTGCTCAGAAAGGTCAGGGGAAAAAGATGACAATGTTACCTTTCACTGTGACATTGAGTAAGTAGGTCTTGTAACTTGAAGAATAGGATGTCTTTTGCTTAACCTACTCAATGCTCTCCCTTCTTTTAGGGAAGACGCGGTCTGTACGTCGTACACTATTTGCCCAGTCCTCTGGCCTTGGCAGTGGTGTCTTCTGGGAGTGGGCCAATGACGAAGGAGGCTGGACCCCGTACGAGACTCGAACCTCGATCCTATTAGAGCATAGCTACCAGGCCCGGCAGGCCACGGCCGACCTGGCCTCTCATGGCTATAACTACATAGTGGACCTCACAGCTCTGGCCCAGGTCAACAAGGGCACAGGCTTTAGACGGCAGGTGCGTCGGCAGGGGAACCTCCCATATCCACTAGCCTTGGCCCCCTCGGTCATTCACTCTGGCCCTGCCTGCTCCTGTCATCAGTGTCTGAGCCACAGCAGCACAGGCCCAATGCCCAGTCGCTCGCGCCACTCCTTCTCCTCAGGGCAGCTCAGCAGGCCCAGCCTCCAGGGCCAGGGTAGGGCTACTGGAGCCCACCCCACCTCTGTGTACTCACCGTATCCAAGAAGGCCCCTGTCTGTCGGGGGAATGGCTTGGGGAGGTCCCTGGCCCCCGACACCCTCTGGTCATCCACATGGAACGCCCCTGTCCTACCCGAGCAGTAGTGCCAATGGCTTGAGGTAAGTTCCTGTCATCTAGATCACTGTAGTTGGGTTACATCTAGGTTACTGTAAGACAGATATAGTTGAGATATTCTGGCAGTTACCAGAACATATTTAGTTGTGGGCCATACAGATCCCATTTGAATGTTTCCATATCAGGGTTTCTGGCAGAAAATGGGTTAGTTTTGGTGGTAGGGTGGGGTTTTCCGTCAGACCGGGGGGGGGAAAGACAAGTTTGTGCGATAGACTAATGTGTGGGGGGGTAGTTTGTGCAATAGACTGATGCGTTCTGCAGAGAAGGGAGACTGGGGTTGGTCACGGTTGGAATGGAAGGGAGAAAACAGGACAACGGACGATATCGCTATTAAAAATATTTATATATATATATAATTAAAATGTATTATATATATAATACTAATTTTTTGACTACGTAGTTAAGGCGGCAGGTGTGTGTTGCTTAGGTGGCTGCCTTAACTTAAACGTGCTGCGGGAAACCCTGCATATGTGTATGTATTGTATAAATAGCTTGGAAATATTACTGTGAAGAGCTCAAATAGGCGCACATATTGTAAGGTATGGTGCTTTGTGTTGTTTGCGGATTGCCCCCAGCCCCCCTCCGGTCAGCTAAAAGGTGACATTACGTCAGCAAGTACGTCTCACACACTTCCTGCTATTGTAACACCAGGGGCCTGTACTACGAAGCAAGATTTGGCGTTAGCGAGGTAACTTCAGGTTCAACCCAGGGTTTTCTGTACTACGAAGGTGGATCACTTGTTATCGGGGTAGATCGCCATGGTAACATATGCTGAACGGCTAACCTGGTCGGGAGCAGGTTATAGTTGGAGATCAGAGATCAACCGGTATAAAAGCCCCGCCCACTAACTCATTTTCGAGGATAATGGCGTTACCGTTCATAGAAGATGTGGAGCTTGGTGCGCGGATATTGAGAGGTGCGCTCAGAACAGCCAGAACATCAGTTTCAGAAAGGGTTTTAATCGCCATGAAAGTTTGCACAGACAAGAAATTTGCTTTGGCAGGAAGGTGCGTCGTTAAACATATAGGAATCCTAAAAAAATAATATGAGATCTAACTATAGGAAATGTACATAGACTAGCAATGCTTAGAATGTGCATAGGCTACGCAATGCATAGCGTTGCGTTATTTCGCTACGGGTACTTTTATGTAGTGTCATGTTGATATGTTATTCCTATTCAATGGGGTGTCTCCCCTTAACCCCTTCTGCTGTCCTTGGGTTGCTTTGACCCACTTTCTAATTATTTCCATATCAAAATGTTGGGTTTCTTTCAACCAAAACATTTAAAATCAAAAAGAACAATGTGTATACGTAGCCTACAATGATCATTTCACTACCCACAAAAGACTCAAAAGACACAGCAAAAAAGCCACAAAAAGGTATAAAAACATCAAAACTTTAAAGTTTAACAAATACATCCTCATGTGTTCTCCCTTTCCTAGGAACACAGAAATATAATGTCAGTGTAACTAAGTTTAGTGTCATTCAGTCATGTACTATCTCTTCTCATATTCAAGTTTTCTATCTCCTCCTAATTAAAAGCCTCTTATAGGCCTACTCTATATCAAGCTCAAGGGTTCTTTTATACAGGACCCTCACATTGTCTGCTCCAACCTGAAACAAATAAAGAACATTGTCCCTTTGTAAGGCACACTTGGAGAAAGTTGAAGGTGTCCATTTGACTACTGTGTTTCAAGGTTCATTGCTTATACCTTGTGTCTTTGTCTTGGCCTTGAGGTGGAGGCCCTATGCTCAGGGGGAGGAACAAGTTCCTCTTCCTGCTGAGTTTAACACCATAGCAATTTAATCAATTGATTTATATTTGAAATGAGCACTTTAAGGACTTATGTCTCATGTTATGTTCAGACCACCACCATTAGTAAGTCATTACAGACACTTCAATCACAGCCACACGTTCACACACTCTCACCATCTATGTTGCAAGTGGTAAAACAAAATCAAAAGTGTACCCCCAAAATGCTCTCTGAGCAGGCAGGCACAGTTTCCTGATCATCTAGGACCTCCACTTGAGAAAGTAAATAGCATATTTGATCAATATTCAACAACCACATATGGCATACGTACCGGCGTATGACTATTAGTTTCATGGTTACCTCTATATGGCACAGTGGGACGACAGTGGATGGTGGCAGCAACACCACTATATTTCCTGTCACTGCAGAGGACAGTAATACATTCCACTTAGTATTGCTAGTTTACTTACCCTTAGTATAGATAGTCCACATATTTACATTTAAGGTTCCTATGTGTTTATTGTATGCACCTTCCTGCCAAAGCAAATTCCTTGTCTGTGCAAACTTTCATGAATAAATCCCTTTCTGATTCTACATTTCACTTCTACAATATTTATAAATAATTGTTGAATGCACATGGTCACATATATCACTTGAAACATACATATGCCTGGGTTTCCGAGCTGCTGCCACCAGTGTCTGAAGAAATGCCCCCTTCCACTCCTTCCATCATGGGGCGACTCTGATATCTTGAGAGGGCCAGCTCCTCAGCAAGAGTGAAGTCCTGTGGAGGAGGGCCCCCCCCAGTTGTCTTTGACTAATTTTTCTTCCTGTTGGCTGCAAGCAATTTCATTGCTCTATGGGCCCTTTGTAGCTCTACCAATATCCTACAAAAGGTAGGCTACTGGCAATTAAGTCAGTAAGTATTGCCTACTGCTACTTAACGTTTTGAATTCTGTTTTAATTTAATTTTTTTATTTGCTCCCACGATCGTTTGCCACTTTCAGGGTTGCAACTCAAATAATACAGCAACAAAAGTTTAACGTTATGGAATGCACACGTGTAATTATGGTCACATCTTGTGCCTGGGACAGTGATATCAATAAGTCATGTACCTTACGCATTTACAGCGTCTGCTATTTTCTACCAATTTAGCAGCAGAGAATTCGTTGATTTTTGCCTGTATCATGTCTGTATTCCTGATATGTTTGTGTAACAATATTTCACGCAGGAGGAGTAGACAAAGTTTGTAAGATTATTGTCCGGAATGTCCGCTCCTCTTCCGTGACATGCGGCTCTTGTTTTGTCCGTGTTTGCGATTGGATATACGGTGCAAACACCGCCCCTTTATGTGAACGCGCACATCTCTAGATTAGAAAGATCTGGTTTGAGTTAAAGAGTTGATAACCGTCGTCGTGATACCGTTTATCGTGATTGCGATTGTCTCGCTTTGTGTAGCCGGGTAACTGAGAGTAATCCAGAGCATGTTGATCTTGATTCGTAGTACAGGCCCCTGGTGCCCCCTGCTAGCTGTATGGTGTTAACCCATGGGAGGACCAGGGGAAATTAAATCCTGTGTCATAACCTCGATAGGTTTTATAACACTCAGATCCTCAAACAGACCTTTGTGTCAGTATCAGCCTTTATTTATTTTTGGTTATCTGGTTCACATTCTTTAAATAATGCAAGTTTTTTTTATTGTATCAAAGAACACATCATTGATGAGATATACAAGACCATAACCGGATGGAAACATTCATATCGGCACTAAAGCACTGATGTAAAAAGAAACATCATCTTTGCGAGATGTGACAGAACATTGAGGGGAGGGTGTTCTCCTGAATGTCTTTGTCCTTCATGCTTGCGTCTCTTGGGTGCTGTTGAACAAAGATGTGTCAGCAGAATAATATGACACTAACGGAAACCAGGAAGAAAGAGCTAGCACAGAGGGTTGAGGTCATGTTCTGATGTAGACCAGGAAGGCCGTATATAGACTCCCATTGTTCATAAGGTGAAAGTAAAAACAGACTCTTTAATTATTGTATTTTTTAAAAGCAAGGCTACAGTGCATTTGGAAAGTATTCAGTGCGTTTCACTTTTTCCACATGTATGTTACAGCCGTATTCCAAAATGTATCCAAAAAATATTTTAATTGCATTTTAATTGAATTTATTAAAATCACATTCACATTATTCACAGCCTTTGCCATGACACTCAAAATGTAATAACTTATAAAAGACACATGACAGCCTGCCTGGAGTTTGCCTGAAGGCACTTGAAGGACTCTTAGACCATGAGAAACATAATTCTCTGGTCTGATGAAACAAAGCTTGAACTATTTGGCCTGAATGCCAAGCGTCATGTCTGGAGAGAACCAGGCACTGTTTTTCAGAGGCAGGAACTGGGAGACTGGTCAGGATCGAGGGAAAGATGAATGCAGCAATGTACAGAGACATCCTTGATGAACCTCCAGAGCGCTCTGGGCCTTCAGACTGGGTCCAGAGGTCATCGATTCAAGGTTCATCTTACAACAGGACAACGACCCTAAGCACACAGCAAAGATAACAGAGTTGCTTCGGGACAACTCTGTGAATGTCCTTGAGTGGCCCAGCCAGAGCCCGGACTTGAACCCGATTGAACATCTCTTGAAAGATCTGAAAATGGCTGTTCACCAACCGGATGGAGCTTGAGAGGTCCTGCAAAAAAGAATGGCAGAAACTGCCCAAAGATTTGTGTGCCAAGCTTGTAGCATCATACTCAAAAAGACCTGAGGCTGTAATTGCTGCCGAAGGTGCTTCAATTAAGTATTGAGCGAAGGCCGTGAATACTTATGTACATGTCATATTTTTATAAATGTACTAAAAGTTTTCATTTTGTCGTTATGGGGTATTGTGTGTAGAATTTAGGATTTTTTATTGATCTAATCCATTTTGGAATAATGCTGTAACATATTAGCCTGGGTGCCAGCCTAACTTATCCCCGCCCACAAAATAATTTGGTCGGGAAGTTGGGTCTGGGGGGGGCTCAGTCCGGAAAACACTATATACCGAACAGGAGCTGTTCGGACCAATCAAATTGTCAGGGCGGGCTTTATACGATGATGGACAGATAATCAACAGTGACGTAAACAATTACGTCACCAAAGAGCGCTTGAGTTGAATTCGTTTTCAACAAACACGGCTACCGCTGGAGAGCTGAGATGTTATGATTCTGCCATTGAGTCTGTTTTAGAAGACATCGACAGCGCATTCATTTGAAAGAGGAACAGAGAAACGCAATCAAGGCATTTGTCGATGGAAAATATGTTTTTGCCGTCCTTCCTACGGGGTTTGGTAAAAGTTTAATTTATCAGGTCTATCCAATTGAGCGAAGAGGCATTTGTTTTCCGGGTTCGTTTAAAACACGCCCCATACATAGTCACAGCCTACCGGAGAGTTTTCAGACTCATATTCTGACCAGAATTAGGAGGATGACAACGTCAGGCTAGTAACATATCAAAGTGTGGAAAAAGTAAAATGCTGTGAATACTTTCCGGATGCACTGTATGCTATCTCTTAAACAGTCATTTGCTCAGCAGAAGTATGTCTGAAATTTGCAGCCTTTGTAAACACTGAATCAGTATTTGAGGACAGTTTAAACCAAGCCAGGTCTCATTACACACACACTAAGATCAAATAGTGTAACTGCTATTCATCCAATATAATAGGCGACTCCTTTCATGCAACCCTGTGGCATCCTCAGTGATTCTAATGCATACCTTTTGCTTGTCACTCGCCTCCATTAATCTCCTGTTTCCTGTATGTCCTCCCACAGTGTCCCTGCCATCCCAGTTCAGCTGAATGGATCCACCAGTGTGAGCTCAGCCTTGGCAGGTAAACAGGTTTCTGAAGAACTCAGAACGTGCTATGTCTCGGAAGTCTCTATCCTCATCCCTGTAAACTCATCACGTACAAGGTTTCATAGCGTGTCTTTGTTTTTGTCGTTTTACTCCTCGGTAGTGGATGGGAAAAATAAATCATTGTGTTTTAAGAAGATGGTAAGTTGTCTTGTGTCAGTGTGAATCGAGAGCAACGTATTGTCAAATACACAAACACATTTATCAAATTGAATAATTTCAGTCAACATTCTCTCAGCGTTTTTATTTATTTATTTATATTGGCTTAAGTTCCTCAGCTTTTCTTGAAAATACAGTGGGCTAGTCACCTTGGAGAACTCGGTGCAAAGGGAATGCACTGTACAGCCAACAGGTTTATCTGACACAGATTTCAGCCATAAAAGCTTTTGTCTACCAGGGATATAAAGCTCCTTTGTAAAGTCAATGGCAATAGCCTTGTCACTGTCTAAGGAACAAGCCTCTTTGTACATCTGTGGACAGCTGGCTTATCCCTTCCTGTATCTGGAATATACGCAAACTGATGCTGTCAGTCATGGAAAGCCACACAAAGCTCAAATTTCAGTTTTCAATTCACAGGCTTGATTGGAGAAGCCTTGTTAAGGGTTACTTCCTCTTCTGTCATCATGGCATCAGAATGTTTTGTATGCATGTCTGACAAGCACTAAATACATTCTCTCTCTTTAGGCTGTCCCATACTTTGACAAAAGGTGCTTTGTTATAACGGCATATGCTCATATTTATCAATGCCTTTTAATTAGTCAGTCTCCTTATCGCATATACCAACTTATATACCAACCTACCAGGATATCTGTTGGGGATGAATTCCAGCTTCTTCCCAGATGCAAGCCCCAGCCCAGCCTAGTACCTGGCACTCTCTCCGTCACTGCTGTCTCCTGCATATCTCATCCCTTTGGTTTCTCCTTGCTGCATGTCTCCACCAACCCCACCCCACCACTCTAGGCATGGCCTCCATTTTGATGTCAGCAGTGGGGCTCGGAGTTCGCTTCACCAGTGCCCCCCTCCCCCAACAACAGCAAGCTCCTCCTCCTCCTCTCTTCCCCCACACCAACAGCACCACCAGCAGCAGCAGCAAAAACCCCAGCAACAGCTCCGTTAGGAGGGCAAAGAGGCAGCACAGGACAGGTAGCTACGCCACCCTCCTCTGGTCATCCCCCCCCCCTTCCATCTGCTGCTTCAGCCCAGCCTCCACCACCCCACTGCCCCCTAACTTGTGCTTCTCACCGTGTTTCTCTCCCTTTTTGATTCATGGCCAGCCTGTTTGAGGAAAAGTTTCTCTTGTTTACATGCTTGGCTCACTTCTTTGGAGACTTCAGTGACAGGAGAGAAAAAAGTAATAATATCCTTAATAATGGCATGGCTACTTTTACTACAGTAGGTCCAAACTCTTGAAAAACTCTCAATTACTATCTAGCCTACATGGAATCTGCCACTTCCCCAGACATGATTGGCAGTCTAAAGCAAAAATATTTGCCTCAAAGTTTGTCTTCATCCAAAGAGACTTAAAAGGCAGTGTGTTTGGATTTCTCTGTGGGCGATTTTTCTGGGTGGGCCAAATTTCTTACTGCATCCAATTGCTTTGTTGTTGTCTGTCAACTGCTTATAATCCATTGATGAGCCATAATTCATATTCACACCATCAGTTTGCATTCCTTCTTCTGCAGTATTGACACACATTTTCCTCAAATGACAGTTTATAATGTAAACCAGTTTTCAGGTAATGACACAACGTATTATGGACAAATACTGACTGCTTGGGCCTACTGCTTGTCCGTTATATTGTTCTAGAACAAACTGGTACTCACAAAACAAACTCCGGTTGTAAGAGTGGGACTTTGTGTGCATGATTTTTTAGGGTTAGAGTATTGGTGGATTAGTCAGTTTCTAACCCCCCTTCCTTTTTCCTTCCAACCTTGACTGTCAAGCTGTTCAACTGCAAGGTGCTCACATTAGATCTCACATCTGAAAATGCCCTAGCACCGTACAGATTTTACCTATTATGGAAGTAGCTGCTTGTACAGTATGTGATGAAGGTGTGTCAAGTACTGAGAACATCCATTGTTTGCTTCCTTTTTTATTTGATTTGTTATTGATAAAACACAACCGTTTCACTCCTATCAGGAAAACAAGGGAGTTGACAAGGTCCCCCTATATATTCTCCTCCTCTCATCTGGTTTAGTCATCGGTGTGGTTGTCGCATCTAATTCTGAATGTGGTCTGTGTCTCGGTTTGTGTGTGTGTGCCTGGCAGCTTTCCAACAGTGTTCATTGTAACTTGTTCCCCCAGCCACGGCTCAGAAACCAGAGGAGGTGATTCACCGCTATATGGAGGAAGTAGCCTCGGCCCAGGACGAGGTGCGCATCTCAATACCTGCTCCTCAACACTGTTCTCAATATTCCCTTCCTCCTCCCCCTGCTCCTCAACACTGTTCTCAATATTCCCCTCCTCCTCCCCCTGCTCAACACTGTTCTCATTATCCCCTCCCCCTGCTCCTCAACACCTTTTCAATATCCCTTCCCCTACTCCTCAACACTGTTTTCAATATTCCCTCTTCCTCCCTGCTCCTCAACACTGTTCTTGATATCTCTTCCTGCTCCTCAACACTGTTCTCAATATCCCTCCTCCCCCCTGTTCCTCAGGCTAATCTAACCTCTGTGGATAGAATTTAACGTCTGGATTTAGACAGAATCCCCCCCAAAGTCAACCTACTGCTCATAATCTCATTCCGATGCCTTGTCCAGGACTGCAGCATCTGTATGGACCGCCTGTCCTGTCCCTCAGGCTATGACACTGCCTCCGAGGACGGGGGCCCGTCCATCCCCCCCGCCGCCGTGGGGAAGTTCACCAAGTGCGGACACACCTTCCACATGCTCTGCATGCTGGCCATGTACAACAACGGAACCAAGGTAGTCCACCAGACTTCCACAAAGATTATTTTTATCTGCTCATATATTAACATATAAAGAAAAAGATGCGATAATGCTGGTGCACTGCTGTGGTTACGTGGAGAGGGGAAAACTGAGCATCATAGTGGTTGGTTCACTGTGTCTTAAGGACGGTAGCCTCCAGTGCCCTTCGTGCAAGACAATCTACGGGGAGAAGACAGGGACTCAGCCCAAGGGGAAGATGGAGATCTACAGCCTGTCCCAGTCCCTCCCAGGCCAACCGGACCACGGCACCATCCAGATCATATACAGCATACCCCCTGGAACACAGGTCAGAACCCTATCTTGGCCTGGCTCCCTGTCTTACCACTATGTCGCTCTCTGGCTCTGGCCTGGTCCCCTGTCCTACCTCCGTGTCCCACTCCCGCTCTGACTTGGCCTCCTACCTCCATGTTCAGCTCAGGGTCTCACTTCCCCTCCCCTCTTTTGTCCATTCAGGGTCCAGAGCACCCTAACCCAGGTCAGCCCTACACCTGCAGAGGCTTTCCACGCTTCTGTTTCCTTCCAGACAACGACAAGGGTAGAAAGGTAAACACACACAAGATGTCATTCAACTCCCACACAACCCCTGAAAGTGTCATTACACTAAATAACACATCAAGTCCGAATGTGTATTAACTGAACAAAATGTATAACTGAATCATTCAAAAGGTGCAGAAATATTGCCACCTTCCCTCCACCCAAATGTAATGTGTGTTCAAAATGTCAGTGTTTTATGTACCACTGCAGTGACAAATTAACTACACGGAATAAAATATGTCTGTGTTCTGAACGCTTTACTCCAGTTGGTAATTGAATTCTGTTAAGAGGAGCTGTTGAAGGCCTCTCAATGTTTGCAGACTTTCTGCCAGGCTTAATATAATTATAATTATAATAAGACTATTTGTATAGCACATTTCAGACAAGAATTGCAGCTCAAGGTGCTTTACATAAAAACAATAATATAAGTAATAAAACACAGGCCGCAGTCTTTGCGGTAATCCAGAACACACAAGCTGGGTTGTGTTCCAAGCTGCATCTGACGGTTGTAAGAACGGTTCTGCAATGTTTAATTCCCAATGGGAATCCGTGAATGTAGAAATGGCACATTTATATTTAAGTCAGCTAATATCTGAATGAATAGCACTTAGAGATGCAGTAATGGTTGATATGGAAGATGATTAAATAAGCATCAGTCGATTTTGACGTTGGCTTCTATCGAGGGGACAACTTGTACTCACACAGGCTTGTTTGAGCCCAACACCTGCTCATGCTCATCCTACTTCCTCCACTTTCTGCCTTCCTCCTCCCACCCCCTTCCTCTTCCTGTCTTCTCTCTATCCTCCTCAACATCCTCTCTCCCTCCTGCTCCCTTTCTCTCTCCTTTCTACTCCCTTCTCCTCCATGTCCCTCCTCAGGTACTGGAGCTGCTGAAGGTGGCGTGGACCCGACGCCTCATCTTCACCGTGGGAACCTCTAGCACCACAGGCGAACGTGACACAGTGGTGTGGAACGAGATCCACCACAAGACGGAGATGATGTCTAACGTGTCGGGCCATGGCTACCCTGACCCTAATTACCTAGACAATGTACTGTCAGAACTGGCCTCTCAAGGGGTGACCGAGGACTGTCTCACCAAACAACCAGGATCCAACCAAGCAGCACCAGGCTCCGGATTCTAAAAAACAACAACACCTATATATTCATATACATTCTGCATATATGAATCATGTATGTTCATACATGGTATGACTTGATAAGGGATAAACGAACTAGTCACATTTCCCACCTACTGATGTGGTTTAGTTGCATTGTACCGGTTCAATTTCGGTTGCATGCCGAATGCGATCTTAAAGTCTTATAGATCCAGAGATGTTAGTGGGGGAAATTAAAAAATGTGTTTTAAAGACTGGTGAAAACAGTCATTGAAAGACTATGCAGACTTTCCACAATACAGTTCTGGCACGTCTACTGAATTCAGTCCTTCAAAATAAAGGTCCCCCCTACTGCATCCCTGCTTGCTACGTATTCAATGCAAAATATTTGTATGGTATATCAAGGCACAGTATATTCGTACTGTGGATACAGATGTGAGGGTTTTGAACCCACACTTTTGTTTACTGTACCTCTACCCGCTCTTGGGTTAGTTATGTAAATCCTTAGAAAAGGAGCGTGCTTTCTTTGGAAGAAGCCTGCTGACTTGTATGCCTTTGGGCCAATGCCATGAAAATGTCAGCGCTCATGGGGAACATACAAATGTCTGTAGCACTTTAGTTTTTACAGTGCATCAAATTGAGTATTAGAATTGCCAAATTAATATCTGTGGGTAATTGTTCTGGAAATTGGTAATTAATGCAAATTCTCAAAGTGTAATATTTCAGATTTAAAAGCAATGTACCTACAAGGCCTCAGTAAAAATGTAGTACATGTTTGATTAAGCCTGAAGGAGAGACCACAATGTCTTGTTGATTTCATCAAAAAAGTATGAACAGCACTGTAAAAACACTGTAAAAACAACAAAGAATATGACTATAAATGCCAGTCAATATTAAGGTTGTTTTTAGAGGTGAACCTCATCTTCTGCCACCATCACTTATACATAACTATTGAAACAATAAATCAGAATGGCATATTATTCAACTATCTGTTACTTGATTGTCACTTGGAGTAATTTTTAGTTGTTAGAAACAAAAACAAAAAAGCTTTCAATGAAGTCTGGCAGCAAAAGGAACTCAAGACTAAGTAGCTGCTTCAATTCTTTCATCCACTTTTTTTTGTTCCATTGTAGAAGTGATTTGTGGACTACTTTGCTATCTTCACCAGTCCGCTGAAAACCCATAAAGACAGGCACATCACCACAGGTAGAATAACAGTGTAAAATGGGTAAATACATTCTGTTCCTTTTGTCAATGCTCAACACCTGGATGTCCACATCTCTGCCACCTCTAAAACCATCATTGTACCTTCATGTTATCCTGTTGAGTATTCAGGTGTATGCAAGCATATTGAAATGATCTCTGCAATAAAGAAATGTTGATTAAGACCCTCCTTCCTCTTTGTCTCCCTCTCCCTCCCTGTTATAGTTCACCAGAGGTCATTTAAGGTATTCGATTAAGGAACAACATCTAGCCCTGAATACTTTCCACATGTAGTTCTAAAAGAATGTTCAACTCAACAGTCTTGGGGTAACACAGAGTAACACCCATCTTGATGGAATGTATCCATCTGTGCCAGAATGGGGATCTTCCTGATTATGGTGAAGTACTACTAATGCTCTCTAGAGGGCAGCATTGTGCTGTGAAACATGTTACACCAGAAGTGAGGCTTTCACTGTAAAATCATAAAAGACTCCTACCAGGAACACCGTCCATCATGTTAAAATAATTACAGACCAGTCTATAATTTTATGTAAATCTATAGCTACTTGACCCCGTTTAAGAGGTCTTGATTGGCCCTCCTCTGCTCTAAAGGATAACTGATCCTGGCCGACCCCTCCTACCCTGGACACGCACTGTTCCAGCCACTCCCCTCCGGCAGGAAGCTGTGGTCCATCAGGAACAAAACCTCACCCCATAAGGACAGTTTCTTTCAATCCGCAGCTGGCCTCATCAACAAGGCTAAGGACTCCTGCTGTCATTCACACATTTATTTATAAAGTCCATCACTTATTGCACAAAAGCTTATTTTATATCTTATTTTAAATTGTATATTTTACACTGTATAGTATTGTTTAGAATTATTTAGACTGTTGTACATTATATACTTTTTATATATAAGATTAGTATAGGCTATGTGTATCGTATGCACCTTCCTTCAACAGTAAAATCCTTGTTTGTGTGAACTTACGAATTAAGCTCATTCTGATTCTGATGCAGATAAAAAAGCATTCACTTTTGAGCATCAATGACTGTTAATTAATAATAATTACAAATACTTCTCCCATCCTATGAATAATATACTGGCTGGTGCGTATTTCATTCTAGACGTCTCAAATCTTGTTTATTATGCTTATTAATCGAGAGCCCTCCTTGTACCGCCATCTCTTATAGCATTTAGTTTGTAAACATTCAGGACATTAACAATTGCTGATTGGTTTTCTTTGTATGCATGAGGAGGAAGTGATGTTTAACAGGCACAGCAGGACAGTGTACAATAGCCTCAGCATCATGCCTCTCTGAGCACCCTTAAACTCGTGATTCATGTCATTACCAGACTCCAGTAAAACTCCTCTGGCAACCGTCAAAACGTCATTACTTATTCAGAATATTAAAGGTGAACTGCCTAGACATGATATCAAGAGGTCTACCAGTTTGACTTCCTGCTTACTGGAAATGGTTTGTCAGTGCGCATGAGATGTGTTCAGTTGTGAGAGATCATTTCATAATTCTCTGAGTCTAACTAGATGTTTGGGTACTTTGCATTGAAAATAAATCAGTGTTGCTCATTGGGTTTACAATGGAGACCGGTTTACATTGACTATTTCAATTTGAGGACACCATTAGAAACAGGATAGTTCAAACTGTTTAAAAGAACATTTTATGAAATTATTCTCAATTTGTGTTATTTAAGAGCACTTGCAATTGCAAGAGGAAGCATTGGTGTTAGGAACCAGAGGAGCTGCCAGTACAGTAGCCTATATATTCTGCATAATTCTAGTTTACCCCACATGTGAGTTAATATGGTTTCTGCAAGAAGATAAAGTTCATTTGGAAAAACAGATGAATCAGCCTCTGCTTATGCTTGCTCTTTGAAAATATGTTTTCTCTTGATCAGCAAAGACAAGTCCAACTTGTATATAACAAAATACTTTCCAAGGGAAATCCACTCTGATCAATCTTCACAGAGCTGGATTCCATCAGCATGATGTTTCCCCAGAGTGTTTATCCCACTGCACTGTAGTATTACACTGATGATAACTAATCTATTAGTATACCAGATACCGATATGCCTCTACTTTATGGCTTAACATGACTTGAAATAGCCTATGCTGCTTCCAGAGTATTTGGGAAAAAAGTGAATTAGATGCCTCTCTATCTCCATATTCTTGAAACTGAGACAGGCAAACTGCGCTGACGCTAACTTATTAGGAAACATCTATGCTGTTTGTTGTCTGTAATTAGAATGAGGAGAGATGCGACCGTAGTAAATTCACATGGCCCCTCAGGCGTAGTTCTGCCTAAGATTGAATCTCAGAACTCACTCGAGAAGATCTCCCTCATCCAATTAAAGAACCCAATACCGTCCTATCTCTGTCTATCCTGTCTCCTGGTTTCATTTTTTGATTATCTTTGCGATATGATAATAAGCATATTTTGCTCTTTCCTTCTGGGTCTCCCTAAGAACAAATGAATGAGTACTACAGTATCCTTCACAAGTGTTGTCCTCTATCTCTGAGGAAATCTTTTTAGCTATCCAAATCGTTGTAAAGGTTGTTAATGTATGTCAGCCTTTAGAGCTTGATATTTAAATTGCGGTGTCATGAAGTACAGAAGTACATAATGGCTGCCGTCAGTACTGTAATTTTGTCAGGAAGCTGACTGTAGCTCTATACTCTGTGTGTGGAAAGTCAGGGAGGATACTGATATTGAGGCTAAAAGCACTCAGTATGACCTAGCCATGTCACAGTCCTTTTTTAGTTTGCCTCGTTAGTATCAATCCTTTTATGTTCATGCTGCAATTTCCCCACTGAGGGACACATAAAGGATTATCTATCTATCTTAGTGTCTATACACGTTATATTGCTTTTGGTTTGTGTATTCGTAAACAAGAGGACAGGTAAGCTGCCCACTGGTCACACTCAGCACGTAGCTGTTCTTGTGCTAACACCTTAAGCAAGGAACGTGTGCCACCCACTGTATGTTTTTGTTAGAGAGGCATTTTGGTTGGGCAGGTGATTTAGTAGTTTTGTTACTTTCCACTTATTTTATTTGATCACATAGACCACAGACTAGTCAGAACCAGTGAGAAAAGTTAGAAAATAATGACAGCAAAAGCCTCATCACATTCCAGGATCTGCCTAATCAAATGTAAGTGAAAAGACTTCAAAGTGTCATGTTTCATCTACAAGTGTTGACTTGAACTCAACCAAATGGACAAGTAGTGTTCATAGCTTTCTCAGTCTCACTTTCACGTCTCACAACAGCTTGTCTTGAGCACAAAATAGAATCAATTTGCTCCTCATTTCTACCAACCATCGCCTCATTACTGTAGCCAGACTCTGCTCCCAACTGTCTCGCCAGGCTGAGTGCATTCAATTTGTCAGAGAGTGGCATATATAAATGTGACTGTCCATATAGTCTTTGATTGATTTTTTTTTGCGAATATCAAAGATTTCCTTATAGGTATACAGTATACCTATAGAGCTACTTAACATACTTGCTTCTAGATGTTAACACTAGCGAGTTATTCTACCCTTTTAAAACCACCTAGGACGGCAATGGTTAAGTTATTTACATTTTTGCTTAATAAGTATTTGGACACTAGTGAGCCATTACTGAGCATTAAGTGAAAGAGCGAAAGACCTCTTGTCTGTCTAGTAGATGAGGATAGTAGAGAATGCCTGACTCCAAAGCCGTATAAACCTTTGGCCCTCATTATAGTTAATTACCCCAGAGCACAGGCATAAACTTGGGCAGGCCATTAGCAAACACAGTCTCAGTGAGCTCTGCTTCAGGCATACTAACCAGGTGGAAAATTCACATAGGAGTGGAGTCCATCTCTGACCTTGCCATGCGTGATAATGAAGTAAGCAAATAAGTAAATGTTTTCTTAATTATAAGTAATAGTTTTGGTTTACTATTTGTTTGTGGTCTCAGACATTTCCACAAGCAAAAGGTATGTGGAATGTCTTGGTTCCTTTTCAAGAATGATGGCTTCTGTCTTTCTTTTCAGCAACATTTTAAAACCATTGGCAATGGCTAAGGTTCGATTTGCAGATACAAAGGCTCTTCACTGGAATGAGGGAGGGGCCCCTTCAGAGTAATAAGCTGGAGCTTCCTGTGTTTCGAGCAATCCATCAAATCAGCTATCGATCGCTGGCATCTTTAAATTGTACAGAAACCCTCCATGCCCAGACAGCCTTGGCAAAGGCATTAACTCGCCTCCTCGTTTTAATGGGCAAGATGGGAAACAGGATCATGCCCTTTCGAAGGGTGGGCAGGGAGGTGAAACATTGTGATAAATGGGTCTGCCATTCTGTGATGAAAGCTGTGCAAAATGATGGTTTAATCAAAATTGCACATTTACGATGGTATAACTGTTACAGCTAAGACTCTACATGTAGCTCAGGGCTGCTTTTAAGAGTTTTTCATATGAACACCGATTCATTAGTGTGCCCATCAGTGACATTAGTCACTAAAAACATTAACTGGTCAGTGAGAAAGTTCTGTTTTGAATTCCAAATAACCTTCATGCTGGTGCTTCACCTTTTCTGTCTGGAGGACAGGATGGAGTTTCAGTCAAAAACATCTCTTGTAGAATCGCATCACTTTGAAAACATGAAATGGAATAGATGGATAAAACACAGATTACATTTAGCAGACGCTCTTATCCAACGTACAGTAATTTCAGGGACATTCCCCCTGAAGCAAGTAGGGTGAAGTGTCTTGCCCAAGGACACAACGTAATTTTCTCGGCGGGTATCAAACCGGCAACCTTCTCATTAATAGCCGGATTCCCTAACCGCTCAGCCATCTGACTCCCCTAGATGAATGGATGTATGTAGAAATGATAAAGATGACGATGCTGCGATAATGGATGGCCCATTAAAGTGTGAAGCTGGAGCCTGCAGATGCAGATTGCCCTGGTAGAGGGTGCATGAAAAATATGAT
>CAEFZP010000566.1:0-53384 GCA_903064625.1 Mallotus villosus | reverse complement strand
ACACACACACACACAGAGCAGGGGGGTTTACACACACACACAGAGCAGAGTTACACACACACACACACACACACAGAGCAGGGGGGTTACACACACACACACACACACACACAGAGCAGGGGGGGTTACACACACACACACACACACACAGAGCAGGGGGGTTACACACACACACACACACACACACAGAGCAGGGGGGTTACACACACACACACACACACAGAGCAGAGTTACACACACAGACCAGTGTTACACACACACACACACACACACAGAGCAGAGTTACCCAGATACCAACAGCCAGGTTCAGCAGGAAGTAGGCAGCGATGACGATGATGTCAGAAACACTGAAGGACTGGGAGAGCGCGAAGAACTGGGTGGTGGAGTTGGACATGCTGACACACACACACACACACTCTAACACACACACTCTAACACACACACCACACACACACACTAACACACACACTCTAACACACACACACTAACAAGGGGTCAGAGGCTGAGCGGTTAGGGTATCGGGCTACCACTCAGAAGGTTGCTGGTTCGATTACAGATGGTGTGTCCTGGGCAAGGCACTTCACCCTACTTGCCTTGTGGCAATGTCCCTGTACTTACTGTAAGTCCCTCTGGATAAGAGCGTCTGCTAAATAACTCAATGTAAATGTAAACACACTCACAGGATCCACACACACTCTTGCAAAGTTAAATGCTGTTAAATACAAACTCTTAAACTCAGAACATACACTCAAACACTGATTGCTATTAATCTCAGTTTCTTACACTACCAACACACACTAACTAGCAACATACACTGACTAGCAACACACACTGACTAGCAATCTGATACACTGACTAGCAACATACACTGACTAGCAACATACACTAACTAGCAACATACACTGACTAGCAACACACACTGACTAGCAATCTGATACACTGACTAGCAAACATACACTGACTAGCAACATACACTAACTAGCAATCTGATACACTGACTAGCAACATACACTGACTAGCAACACACACTGACTAGCAACATACACTGACTAGCAATCTGATACACTGACTAGCAAACATACACTGACTAGCAACATACACTGACTAGCAACATACACGACTAGCAACATACACTGACTAGCAATCTGATACACTGTAACTAGCAACATACACTGACTAGCAACATACACTGACTAGCGGTCTCAACGCCCAATGCCAAAATGCTCTAAAACTGAGCACAGACTGAACACTCACTGAAACTGAGCACAGAGACTGAACACTGAAACACACAAAATAAACCTACCGCATGTCATGGACACCGCAACACACACGACTTATTACACTGCATGACAAACATGTTCCTAGACACCATCAAACTCCATCAAATCATTAACACACATCATCCCCCACCTACCACACTACATGCGTAAATCGTCCACACACCAAAAAGCTTGAATCTTCCCCCCACACACACACACACACACACACACACACACACAGAACCACCAGCCAGGTCAAAGCCCCCTCTCTCTCTCTCTCTCTCTCTGTGTCTCTCCACCTCTGTCTCTCTCTGTGTCTCTCCACCTCTCTGTCTCTGACTGAGGTCCACACCTGGGAGAGAGACAGAGGCAGTCCTGAGTGTGTGTGTTTGTGTGTGACTGGTCAGTTTGGGGGCAGTTCTGAGTGCGTATATTGATGATTAAACACATCAGTGTAATGTGGCGCATGCGTGAGTGTGTGTGAGAGAGGGAGTGTGTGAGAGAGGGAGAGTGTGTGTGGGAGAGGGAGTGTGTGTGTGAGAGAGGGAGAGTGGTGTGTGAGAGGGAGAGAGTGTGTGTGAGAGGGGGAGAGTGTGTGTGTGAGAGGGAGAGTGTGTGTGAGAGAGGGAGAGTGTGTGTGAGAGGGGGGAGAGTGTGTGAGAGAGAGGGAGAGTGTGTGTGAGAGAGGGAGAGAGTGTGAGAGGGAGTGTGTGTGAGAGGGGGAGAGGTGTGTGTGAGAGAGGGAGAGTGTGTGTGAGAGGGGGAGAGGTGTGTGAGAGAGAGGGAGAGTGTGTGTGAGAGAGGGAGAGTGTGTGAGAGAGGGAGAGTGTGTGTGTGAAAGTGTTTTGAAGAGAGAGAGGCAGTGCTGACACAGACACATACAGCTAATGGAGCGTAACTGAGAGTGTGTGAGTGTGTGTGGTGTGAGTGTGAGTGTGTTGTGTGTGTGTGTGTTCATTTAAGTAGAGTGAACCTTAGCCCATCACCTAATGCCCTGAGAACAACACACCACACCACACACACCATAGACACACACACCATAGACACACACACCATAGACACACACACCACAGACACACACACACCATAGACACACACACACCATAGACACACACACCATATACACACACACCATAGACACACACACCATAGACACACACACCACAGACACACACACCATAGACACACACACCATATACACACACACCATATACACACACACCATAGACACACACACCACAGACACACACACCATAGACACACACACCATATACACACACACCATATACACACACACCATAGACACACACACCACAGACACACACACACCATAGACACACACACCATAGACACACACACCATAGACACACACACCATAGACACACACACCACAGACACACACACCATAGACACACACACCATATACACACACACCATAGACACACACACCACAGACACACACACCATAGACACACACACCATATACACACACACCATATACACACACACCATAGACACACACACCATAGACACACACACCATATACACACACACCATATACACACACCATAGACACACACACCATATACACACACACCATATACACACACACCATATACACACACACCATATACACACACACCATAGACACACACACCATAGACACACACACCATATACACACACACCATATACACACACACCATAGACACACACACCATATACACACACACCATATACACACACACCATAGACACACACACCATATACACACACACCATAGACACACACACCATATACACACACACCATATACACACACACACCATAGACACACACACCATATACACACACACCATATACACACACACCATAGACACACACACCATAGACACACACACCACAGACACACACACCATAGACACACACACCATACACACACACCATAGACACACACACCATATACACACACACCATACACACACACCATAGACACACACACCATATACACACACACCATATACACACACACCATAGACACACACACCATAGACACACACACCATATACAACACACCATAGCACACACCACGACACACACACCAAGACACACACACCATAGACACACACACCATATACACACACACCATATACACACACACCATATACACACACACCATAGACACACACACCATATACACACAACACCATAGACACACACACCACAGACACACACACCATACACAAGGGTAAATTATTCTCTTCTAGTAAAGACAGAGGTAAGAGTCCAAATCCAACTTCACAGGAAAATCACACACTCCCTGACAGGGAACACACACACACTCTGTGAATGAATGAATCAGCTGTAGAGTGAATGAATCAGCTGTAGAGTGAATGAATCAGCTGAGTAAATGAATCAGCTGAGTGAATGAATCAGCTGTAGAGTGAATGAATCAGCTGTAGAGTGAATGAATCAGCTAGTTGTACCCTAACCCTGTGTCTGCATTAGCCAGAGGAGCACCTGACTGTCTTGTGTCGCAACTCCAGAACCTAGACTGAAGTTGCACCATTAGTGGAGACCATTTGTTCTTCAATATAACACACACTCACACACACACGCTCACACACACGCTCACACAGCCCAGTGGGTCTTGTTTATTGAGTGAAACAGATGGTGCCTGTGTCTGGCGTCAAACACACTCAACCATCAGACACACACACACACACATCCCCCTCAGGGACACACACACACACATCCCCCTCAGACACACACACACACACACACATCCCCCCCAGGTACACACACACACACACATTACATTGTTGTTGCAGTATTTACCGTTTGTTTGTGTGTGTGACTTAGAGGGGGCTGAGGTGTTTTTTTTGTCATTCTACATGAGTAATGTGTCTGATGGTGTGGGGTGTGTCTGATGGTGTGTGTGGTGTCTGATGGTGGTGTGTGTGGGGTGTGTGTCTGATGGTGGGTGTGTGTATGATGGTGTGTGTGGGGTGTGGTGTGTCTGATGGTGTGTGTGTGTCTGATGGTGTGTGTGTGTGTGTATGTGATGGTGTGTGTGTGGTGTATGATGGTGTGTGTGTGGTGTGTCTGATGGTGTGGTGGTGTGTCTGATGGTGTGTGTGTGTGTGTATGTATGATGGTGTGTGTGTGTGTATGAGGGTGGGTGTGTGTGTGTATGTCTGATGGTGTGTGTGGGTCTGATGGTGGGTGTGTGTGTGTGTGATGTCTGATGGTGGGTGTGTGTGTCTGATGGTGTGTGTGTGTGTGTGTGTCTGATGGTGTGTGTGTGTGTCTGATGGTGTGTGTGTGTATCTGATGGTTGAGTGTGTGTGTGTGTGTGGTGTCTGATGGTGAGTGTGTGTCTGTGTGTGTCTGATGGTTGAGTGTGTGTGTGTGTGTGTGTGTGTCTGATGGTGGGTGTGTGTGTGTGTGTGTCCCTGAGGGGGATGTGTGTGTGTGTACCTGAGGGGGATGTGTGTGTACCTGGGGGGGATGTGTGTGTGTGTGTGTCCTGAGGGGGATGTGTGTGTACCTGGGGGGGATGTGTGTGTACCTGAGGGGGATGTGTGTGTACCTGGGGGGGATGTGTGTGTACCTGGGGGGGATGTGGTGTGTACCTGGGGGGGATGTGTGTGTACCTGAGGGGGATGTGTGTGTACCTGGGGGGGATGTGTGTGTGTGTGTACCTGAGCAGGCCAGCACGTGTAGGCTCCTCTCCTCCTATGAGCAGTGGCGGCCTCGCAGCAGGAAGGAGATCACGCCTGGAACACGCTGTAGAGGAGCAGTACACCAGCACACACACCTCCATAACACTGCTGTTCACCTGCCTGGACACACACACACATCTGTTAACTCACCTGGAAACATACACACCTGTTAACTCACCTGGACACACACACACACACCTGTTAACTCACCTGGAAACATACACACCTGTTAACTCACCCAGAAACACACACACTGCTCCATCTCACTGCTGTTTACCTGCCTGGACACACACGTACACAAACATCTGTTAACTTACCTTGAAACACACACATGTACACATGAGGTGCTGGACAGTGATCAGAATGACCATGCAGTAACAAGTACTTTATTAAACTAAACTTGCAAGAAATGAAAGGACTCAACAACCATTCAGTTAAAACTGAAATCCTCTCAGACAACATACTAAAATGCTTTTATTTAAAAAAACGATCCATAGTAATTGTGGTTCTCCAGAGTAATTCTCTGGTCTCTGTGCCCCGTAATCTCTTAAAGGGGAAGACATTTTACTAGTATAAGTGAGCACATTTTATTAGTATAGGAAACAATTTCGATTGTTTTTTATATGAGCTTTACAGTTATGTAGGTGAGCGTATGTTTCAATTACAATTATTTAATTACTTCTTATTTGTGTGAATGTTTCAGTTATGTAAAAGCCTTTGACTTGTGTTCATGTGGTTTTCAGTATCCCTTACCAGTATAGCCCTACCCAGAGAGATGTATTTTTACAAATAGAATATAAGAATGCAGTGGCATAACTACATCTCTCATATCAGTATTTTTATTACACGGCTGTTCTTAATGCTGTAAAAACGCCCCATTCATTCACTTCCCAACGTTCTGCGGTGAACAATTTCTTCATATTTGACCGTTGCTATGCATATTTGACCGCTGTCAAGGGAAGTGGCCTTTTTGCCTCGGATTCACGTCTTTCGTAGCACTCCGCAAGTAGTCCGGTAACTTTTCAACCCCAGCGTATACTCCGTTGCTTAGCGACGTCAGCTGATTTGAAGCCTAAGAATGTTCAACGTCTATGAAGTTCAACGTCTTTGGCGAACTATTTATCTGCTGATCAACACTAGCCTACGAATGGTAACAAATAAATTGTAAAAAGACACACTGTGTTAAGTTATTTGGTAAGTAGCCGTGTAATAAGCAGGATTCAGAGCGAAACAAAACCCCTCCGCTTCGCGTCGGGGTGCTGTTCGCCCTGTCGGGGCTTATTTTCCGGATAATGACCGGCGTTCTATACATTATCCCTTACATATCTATGGTTAGCTTGAGCTAGCTACGATAATTGACAGTTTGTCAGCTGCTCTCAAGACCGTCTCGAGGGCAAAACAACATGACATGAAACTACAGTCTCGTCTTCCTCTCTCTGTGGTCAGGCTGAGACAAATACTGTAACTGTCTACATTAGTTCTGACAAACTTAGATCCAGGAAGTTGCAGTCTGCTGTCCTGAACTTGCGCGTGGACGCCATCTGCTGGTGAAATCTCCAGCCAACTGCCGTTTCATAAACTAACTCAATCCTAAGGATTTTAAACAAAAAATCTCTGTTTTAACAAGAAACGTCACCTGAAACAGACAGATGTAAACAGCTAAACTGACAACATTTTATAAAGTTTTTCTATTAAATATTTCCTCGTTTTCTCTCTAAGTGCGGGAAGGAAACTAGTAAAGGAGGCAAAGCAGTCTGTTGTTTGAAGTATGTTGTTTGTCAGCCAAAGCAGGCGACGGAAGCACGCGTAAGATACATTTACCGATCCGACCAATCAAGACGGAGAGGAACTCCTCTGACCCGGAAATGCTTTATGACAACAAAAGTTTACCGCGAATTCGTTCTCCGTAGACAGAGTGACGAAGTGAGAAGTGTGTATGCAGTCCGGTGACCTATTCACCAACACCAAATCATCACCAACCGTTCATCATTTGAAGGTCCGTTAAGGCCTTTCGTTCCCTCCGTGGTAATGGACGAGTATGACGAGATGTACGGCATAGAAGACGACTATGAGAATCAGTTTGCGGATGAGCTGGATGCTATGGTGGAGCTGGAATGTAAGTAGTTAGAAATGCTGTGAACAGCGATCCCGCAAAACTCTTTTCTAGCCCTTCCAGCGGTGTTCCGCCTTCTTGTGCTTCCAGATTTTGGATCTCTTACGATTGAGTCAATATCTTTCAACTGAATTAACTATATGTGTGTGTCTGTCCAGCCTCCTCTAATAAAAAGCCAGAGCTCCGTCAACCTCATCAGTCCTTCGAAGATGCCATCGCCGCGGGAGACGAAATGCACAAGGACCAATCACGTGTGTCAGCAGTGGATAACCAATCAGAGGTCCGGACAATGTCATGTGCGGCTCCAAAAGCCAAGCGCCTTAAGCAGGACGTTGCCAAGAAGCTGCAGTTTGAAACGTTGCAGAGTGATGACATCACACCCCCGTCCTCTCCAGAACAGGACCATCCAATCCAGAGCAGGTAGGGGCGGGGCCAGCCTGGCACAAGGACACAACAGTGTTTATATTCTCTCAGGATGGCTAACTGTGTGTGGTGTGTGTGTGTGTGTGTGTGTGTGTCAGGTCTACAGTCCTGGACATCAGTGGTTTTGGGGCACTCCAGGACTCTCCAGGGAGGGTTGCCGTGGCCACAGGGCGCGTTGCCGTGGCAGCAGGGCGGGTGCTGCGACGGCCTCCGGTGGAGGGAGACTACGTCAGTGTGACTGACACGGCAGGAAACAGAGTCTACCTCCGACAGGAAGTAGACCCGGGAACAAAGGTCAGCCTCTCTCTCTGTGAACATCTGATCTCCTCTAGCTTTCTGTTCACTGATGCTCAGTGTGTGTGTGTGTGTGTGTGTGTGTGTGTGTGTGTGTGTGTGTGTATCTGTGTGTGTGTTTGTCCAGGTAGTGGACCCTAGAGCTGTGCGAGCTACCCAGAATGCACTGGGGCTGCTGGCTGTTCCTATCCAGGTCCTGAGACAGCAGGTGGTGGAGAGGGTGAGCCAGTCACCTGCCCTCTATGTCACTCAATTATGTGTGGGGGAGGGACTAGCAGTCTGTGGCCAATCAGGGCTCAGATCAGGGCTGTGTTTTGTATTCTGCAGCGTCATCGCCAGATGGTGGAGGAATCTGAACATCTCTCAGAGCTGCTGAACAGGTAACACACACACACACACACACACACTCACACTCACACACACACCCATACACACACACACACTCACACTCACACACACACCCTACAGCACACACACTCACACACACACCCATACACACACACACACTGACACTCAAACACACACACTACAGCACACACACTCACACTCACACACACACCCATACACACACACACACTCACACTCACACACACACCCTACAGCACACACACTCACACTCACACACACACCCATACACACACACACACACACACTCACACTCACACACACACCCGACAGCACACACACTCACACTCACACACACACCCATACACACACACACACTCACACTCACACACACACCCTACAGCACACACACTCACACGCACACACACACCCATACACACACACACTCACACTCACACACACACCCTACAGCACACACACTCACACTCACACACACACCCATACACACACACACACTCACACTCACACACACACCCTACAGCACACACACTCACACTCAAACACACACCCATACACACACACACACTCACACTCACACACACACCCGACAGCACACACACTCACACTCACACACACACCCATACACACACACACACATCACACTCACACACACACCCTACAGCACACACACTCACACTCACACACACACACACACCCATACACACACCCTACAGCACACACACTCACACTCACACACACACACACACACACCCATACACACACCCTACAGCACACACACTCACACTCACACACACACACACACTCACACACACACCTACAGCACACACACTCACACACACACACACACTCACACGCACACACACACCCATACACACACACACCCATACACACACACACACGCACACACACACACACCCAGACACACACACACACGCACACTACACACACAACACACACACACACCCGACAGCACACACACGCACACGCACACACACACCCATACACACACACACCCAGACACACACACACACTCACACACACACACACCCAGACACACACACACACCACACGCACACACACACACACCAGACACACACACACACTCACACTCACACACACACACACCCATACACACACACACACACAACACACACACACACACTCACACTCACACTCACACTCACACAAACACACACTCACACTCACACACACACACACACACCCTACAGCACACACACTCACACACACACACACACAACACACACACACACACCCTACAGCACACACACTCACACTCACACACACACACACAACACACACACACACACACACACACACACACACACACACACACACACCACACACACACACACACCCCTACAGCACACACACACACACACACACACCCTACAGCACACACACTCATACACACACACACACACACACACACACACACACCCTACAGCACACACACACACACACACACACACACCCTACAGCACACACACTCATACACACACACACACACACCCTACAGCACACACACTCATACACACACACACACACACACCCTACAGGACACACACACACACACACACACCCTACAGCACACACACTCATACACACACACACACACCCTACAGCACACACACTCATACACACACACACACTCATACACACACACACACACCCTACAGCGCACACACTCATACACACACACACACACACACACACCCTACAGCGCACACACACACACACACCCTACAGCACACACACTCATACACACACACACACTCATACACACACACACACCCTACAGCACACACACTCATACACACACACACACACACTCATACACACACACACACCCTACAGCGCACACACACTCATACACACACACACTCATACACACACACACACCCTACAGCGCACACACACTCATACACACACACACACCCTACAGCGCACACACTCATACAAACTATACAACACAAGCACATACAAACACACACACCCTGTACCACACTACCACACAACCGCACGTACACACACACACACACACTACACCACACAAGCACACTCACACCCTATACCGTACACATGCATACACACTCACACATGCATACACACTCACACATGCACACACACACACCATACACACTCACACACATGATGAGCCAGTGGCCTGCTGTGTGTCAGAGGTGTACAGGAGGAGCATGTGGAGCTGGAGGGGAACCAGCGGGAGGAGGAGGGGGGGCCGGGGGGTCTCTTCTCTGGGTCGACCGCTTCTCTCCTCGTCACTACACGGACCTGCTCAGTGATGATGTGAGTGAGACACACCACACACACACACACACACACACACCATACACACCATACACACACCAGACACACCACACACACACACCAGACACACCACACACCATACACACACACACCACAACACACACACACACACCACACACACCACAACCATACACACCACACACCACACACACACCACACACACACCATACACACACACACCATACACAAACCACACACCACACCATACACACCATACACCATACACACACACACACACCACACCATACACCATACACACCATACACATACACACACACACACACCATACACACACCACACACACCACCATACACACACCATACACACACCATACACACACACCATACACACACACCACACACACACACACACACACACACACCACACACCACACCACACACCACACACACACCACACTCTTAACCATGTGTGTAGTTCACTAACCGCTGCTTGTGTATGGTTCTATGTTCCTGTAGTTCACTAACCGATGCTTGTGTATGGTTCTATGTTCCTGTAGTTCACTAACCGCTGCTTGTGTATGGTTCTATGTTCCTGTAGTTCACTAACCGATGCTTGTGTATGGTTCTATGTTCCTGTAGTTCACTAACCGCTGTCTGCTGAAGTGGTTGAAGCTGTGGGACACGGTTGTCTTCGGGAGGGAGAGGAAGCCCCGCCCCCCTGCCCCAGAGAGGCCCGCCCCCAACAACAACACAGCCAATCAGAACGCAAACCGCTTCAAGACCAAGAGTCAAGTTACCGAGGAGATTCTGGAGGCTGAGTTGGACCAATACCAACGCCCGAAATACAAGGTACACACTAGGGCGTGACAAAGTCGAGACATTCACCATTTAATGAACTGTATCAACAAGTAACTGTTGCTAAGTGCTCAGTAACTGACTGGGGTTAGGGTTAGTAAGTAACTGACTGGGGTTAGGGTTAGTAAGTAACTGACTGGGGTTAGGGTTAGTAAGTAACTGACTGGGGTTAGGGTTAGTCAGTAACTGACTGGGGTTAGGGTTAGTAAGTAACTGACTGGGGTTAGGGTTAGTAAGTAACTGACTGGGGTTAGGGTTAGTAAGTAACTGACTGGGGTTAGGGTTAGTAAGTAACTGACTGGGGTTAGGGTTAGTAAGTAACTGACTGGGGTTAGGGTTAGTAAGTAACTGACTGGGGTTAGTAAGTAACTGACTGGGGTTAGGGTTAGTAAGTAACTGACTGGGGTTAGGGTTAGTAAGTAACTGACTGGGGTTAGGGTTAGTAAGTAACTGACTGGGGTTAGGGTTAGTAAGTAACTGACTGGGGTTAGGGTTAGTAAGTAACTGACTGGGGTTAGGGTTAGTAAGTAACTGACTGGGGTTAGGGTTAGTAAGTAACTGACTGGGGTTAGGGTTAGTCAGTAACTGACTGGGGTTAGGGTTAGTAAGTAACTGACTGGGGTTAGGGTTAGTAAGTAACTGACTGGGGTTAGGGTTAGTCAGTAACTGACTGGGGTTAGGGTTAGTAAGTAACTGACTGGGGTTAGGGTTAGTAAGTAACTGACTGGGGTTAGGGTTAGTAAGTAACTGACTGGGGTTAGGGTTAGTAAGTAACTGACTGGGGTTAGGGTTAGTAAGTAACTGACTGGGGTTAGGGTTAGTAAGTAACTGACTGGGGTTAGGGTTAGTAAGTAACTGACTGGGGTTAGGGTTAGTCAGTAACTGACTGGGGTTAGGGTTAGTAAGTAACTGACTGGGGTTAGGGTTAGTAAGTAACTGACTGGGGTTAGGGTTAGTAAGTAACTGACTGGGGTTAGGGTTAGTAAGTAACTGACTGGGGTTAGGGTTAGTAAGTAACTGACTGGGGTTAGGGTTAGTAAGTAACTGACTGGGGTTAGGGTTAGTAAGTAACTGACTGGGGTTAGGGTTAGTAAGTAACTGACTGGGGTTAGGGTTAGTCAGTAACTGACTGGGGTTAGGGTTAGTAAGTAACTGACTGGGGTTAGGGTTAGTAAGTAACTGACTGGGGTTAGGGTTAGTCAGTAACTGACTGGGGTTAGGGTTAGTAACTGACTGGGGTTAGGGTTAGTAAGTAACTGACTGGGGTTAGGGTTAGTAAGTAACTGACTGGGGTTAGGGTTAGTAAGTAACTGACTGGGGTTAGGGTTAGTAAGTAACTGACTGGGGTTAGGGTTAGTAAGTAACTGACTGGGGTTAGGGTTAGTAACTGACTGGGGTTAGGGTTAGTAAGTAACTGACTGGGGTTAGGGTTAGTAAGTAACTGACTGGGGTTAGGGTTAGTAAGTAACTGACTGGGGTTAGGGTTAGTAAGTAACTGACTGGGGTTAGGGTTAGTAAGTAACTGACTGGGGTTAGGGTTAGTAACTGACTGGGGTTAGGGTTAGTAAGTAACTGACTGGGGTTAGGGTTAGTAAGTAACTGACTAGGGTTAGGGTTAGTAAGTAACTGACTGGGGTTAGGGTTAGTCAGTAACTGACTGGGGTTAGGGTTAGTAAGTAACTGACGGGGTAGGGTTAGTAAGTAACTGACTGGGGTTAGGGTTAGTAAGTAACTGACTGGGGTTAGGGTTAGTAAGTAACTGACTGGGGTTAGGGTTAGTAAGTAACTGACTGGGGTTAGGGTTAGTAAGTAACTGACTGGGGTTAGGGTTAGTAAGTAACTGACTGGGGTTAGGGTTAGTAAGTAACTGACTGGGGTTAGGGTTAGTAAGTAACTGACTGGGGTTAGGGTTAGTAAGTAACTGACTGGGGTTAGGGTTAGTAAGTAACTGACTGGGGTTAGGGTTAGTAAGTAACTGACTGGGGTTAGGGTTAGTAAGTAACTGACTGGGGTTAGGGTTAGTAAGTAACTGACTGGGGTTAGGGTTAGTAAGTAACTGACTGGGGTTAGGGTTAGTAAGTAACTGACTGGGGTTAGGGTTAGTAAGTAACTGACTGGGGTTAGGGTTAGTAAGTAACTGACTGGGGTTAGGGTTAGTAAGTAACTGACTGGGGTTAGGGTTAGTAAGTAACTGACTGGGGTTAGGGTTAGTAAGTAACTGACTGGGGTTAGGGTTAGTAAGTAACTGACTGGGGTTAGGGTTAGTAAGTAACTGACTGGGGTTAGGGTTAGTAAGTAACTGACTGGGGTTAGGGTTAGTAAGTAACTGACTGGGGTTAGGGTTAGTAAGTAACTGACTGGGGTTAGGGTTAGTAAGTAACTGACTGGGGTTAGGGTTAGTAAGTAACTGACTGGGGTTAGGGTTAGTAAGTAACTGACTGGGGTTAGGGTTAGTAAGTAACTGACTGGGGTTAGGGTTAGTAAGTAACTGACTGGGGTTAGGGTTAGTAAGTAACTGACTGGGGTTAGGGTTAGTAAGTAACTGACTGGGGTTAGGGTTAGTAAGTAACTGACTGGGGTTAGGGTTAGTCAGTAACTGACTGGGGTTAGGGTTAGTAAGTAACTGACTGGGGTTAGGGTTAGTAAGTAACTGACTGGGGTTAGGGTTAGTCAGTAACTGACTGGGGTTAGGGTTAGTAAGTAACTGACTGGGGTTAGGGTTAGTAAGTAACTGACTGGGGTTAGGGTTAGTAAGTAACTGACTGGGGTTAGGGTTAGTCAGTAACTGACTGGGGTTAGGGTTAGTAAGTAACTGACTGGGGTTAGGGTTAGTAAGTAACTGACTGGGGTTAGGGTTAGCGTACTGAGTTAGGGTAGTCAGTAACTGACTGGGGTTAGGGTTAGTAAGTAACTGACTGGGGTTAGGGTTAGTAAGTAACTGACTGGGGTTAGGGTTAGTAAGTAACTGACTGGGGTTAGGGTTAGTAAGTAACTGACTGGGGTTAGGGTTAGTAAGTAACTGACTGGGGTTAGGGTTAGTAAGTAACTGACTGGGGTTAGGGTTAGTAAGTAACTGACTGGGGTTAGGGTTAGTAAGTAACTGACTGGGGTTAGGGTTAGTAAGTAACTGACTGGGGTTAGTAAGTAACTGACTGGGGTTAGGGTTAGTAAGTAACTGACTGGGGTTAGGGTTAGTAAGTAACTGACTGGGGTTAGGGTTAGTAAGTACTGACTGGGGTTAGGGTTAGTAAGTAACTGACTGGGGTTAGGGTTGTCTGGTCATTGTTTTCCTGTTGGGTCAGTATTTACATTTAGTCAACGCTCCTGTCCAGAGTGATTTACAGTAAGTACAGGGACTAACTAAGAGACATAAGCCTGGCTTATTCCATACACTCACTTTATGCAAACAGGCCTCAGGTGTGTATGTAAGTGTGTATATTCAGGTGTGTATATTCAGGTGTGTATGTAAGTGTGTATATTCAGGTGTGTATATTCAGGTGTGTATGTAAGTGTGTATATTCTGGTGTGTGTGTACATTCAGGTGTGTATGTAAGTGTGTATATTCAGGTGTGTGTGTATATTCAGGTGTGTATATTCAGGTGTGTATGTAAGTGTGTATATTCAGGTGTGTATGTAAGTGTGTATATTCAGGTGTGTGTGTACATTCAGGTGTGTATGTAAGTGTGTATATTCAGGTGTGTATATTCAGGTGTGTGTGTATATTCAGGTGTGTATATTCAGGTGTGTATATTCAGGTGTGTATGTAAGTGTGTATATTCAGGTGTGTGTGTATATTCAGGTGTGTATATTCAGGTGTGTATGTAAGTGTGTATATTCAGGTGTGTGTGTAAGTGTGTATGTAAGTGTGTATATTCAGGTGTGTGTGTAAGTGTGTATATTCAGGTGTGTATGTAAGTGTGTATATTCAGGTGTGTGTGTAAGTGTGTGTTTGTCTCCTCTCCTGGAGGTGGCGCTGTTGTCTGGCCCCCCAGGCCTGGGCAAGACCACCCTGGCTCACATCATCGCTAAGCATGCTGGGTACAACGTGGTGGAGATCAACGCCAGGTCAGACTGTCTCCATGGTTACCCCTCGCCCTGGCCGGTTGCTGTGCTGACCTGTGTCCCTCCCCAGTTGGTCTCCATGGTGATCCCTGTGTTATTATTTCTGTAGTGATGACCGAAGCGCAGAGCTGTTTCAGAAGCGCATCGACACGGCAACACAGATGCAGTCTGTACTGGGAGCCAATCAGAAGCCCAACTGCCTGATCATCGACGAGATAGACGGGGCGCCCGCGGTGAGGACACGCCCACTGTCACCAGCACACCATATGATTGGTTGCCGGACTAACCTCTGTTTTTCATTAGCTATTCGGCTGCAGGCGATGCCACAGCAGCATGAAGACTGTCTCTGCTGATTGGTTGACAAGCTGCAATCAGCACTACTTTCTCTTTTCTGATTGGTTAAAAGGCTTCTCTCCTGTAATTGGTTAATAGGCTGCCATCAACGTGCTGCTGGCTACTCTGACTAGGAAGGAGGGGGCGGAGCCAGGGGTGGAATCAGGGAAGAGGAGGAAGAAAAAAGAGGCCCTCCTCCTTCGACCAATCATATGCATCTGCAACGACCTGTAAGACCACACACACGGAACCCCAGGAGGAGTGTTGATCCTGTAGTTATACTCTCAGACACACACACACATCCTACACACACACACATCCTACACACGCACACACACACACACACATCCTACACACGCACACACACACACACATCCTACACACACACACACACACATCCTACACACACACATCCTACACACACATCCTACACACACACACACATCCTACACACACACACATCCTACACACACACACATCCTACACCACACACATCCTACACACACACACATCCTACACACACACATCCTACACACACACACACACACCACACATCCTACACACACACATCCTACCCACACATCTTCCGCACGGACACACATCAGTAGATGGTTGTTTCTCTTGCCAGTTACGTCCCAGCCCTCCGGCCCCTGAGACAGCAAGCCTTCCTATTGGCCTTCCCCCAGACCCTGCCCTCCCGCTTGGCTCAGAGGCTGGCAGAGGTAAACACACACACACACACACACACCATACACACACACACACACACACACCATACACACCATACACACACACCATACACACCAGACACATACACACACACACACACACACACACACACACACACCAACACACACACACCACACCCACACACACCACAACACACACCACACCACACACCACACCACACACACACACACACACCACACACACCCACACACACACCACCACACACACACACACACACCACACACACACACACCACCCACACACACACACACACACCAACACACACACACACACCAACACACACACCACACACCATACACACACACACACCATACACACACACACACCAGACACACACACACACACACACACACCAACACACACACACACACACACACCACACACCACACACACCCACACACCACACACACCCACACACACACTACACACACACACACACCACATCACCACCACACACACCACACACACACACACACCATACACACACACACACACCACACACACACACACCACACACCCACCCACACACCACACCACACACACACACACACACACACACCATACACACACACCACACACACACCATACACACACCCACACCCCATACACACACACCACACACACACACACACCATACACACACCCACACCACACACATACACACACACCATACACACACACACACCACACCCACCCATACACACATGACTGCTCACACACACACACACACACACACACATAACTGCTCACACACACACACACACACACCACACATAACTGCTCACACACACACCCACACACACACATAACTGCTCACACACACCATACACACACGACTGCTCACACACACCATACACACACACACACCATACACACACGACTGCAACACACACACACCATACACACACGACTGCACACACAACACCATACACACACACACACCATACACACACGACTGCACACACACACACCATACACACACGACTGCATACACACACACCATACACACACGACTGCACACACACACACCATACACACACGACTGCTCACACACACACCATACACACACGACTGCACACACACACACACACCATGCTTGTTGTTTCCAGATCAGCAGGCTGCAGGGGATGAAAGCTGATGCAGGAGCTCTGGTGGCCCTGTGTGAGAAGACTGACAACGACATCAGGTCCTGCATCAACACACTGCAGGTACACACTCACACACACACACACACACTGCATCAACACACTGCAGGTACACACTCACTCACACACACACACACTGCATCAACACTCTGCAGGTACACACTCACAACGACATCAGGTCCTGCATCAACACTGCAGGTACACACTCACACACACTGCAGGTACACACTCACACACACACACTGCAGGTACACACTCTGCAGGTACACACTCACACACACACACTGCAGGTACACACTCACACACACACACTGCAGGTACACACTCACACACACACACTGCAGGTACACACTCACACACACACTCTGCAGGTACACACTCACACACACACACTGCAGGTACACACTCACACACACACACTGCAGGTACACACTCACACACACACACTGCAGGTACACACTCACACACTCTGCAGGTACACACTCTGCAGGGACACACTCACACACACTGCAGGTACACACTCACTCACACTGCAGGTACACACTCACACACTCTGCAGGTACACACTCTGCAGGGACACACTCACACACACTGCAGGTACACACTCACTCACACACACTGCAGGTACACACTCACACACACACACACTGCAGGTACACACTCACACACACTGCAGGTACACTCACACACACTGCAGGTACACACTCACTCACACTCAAGTTGAATTAGTGTGTGTGTGTGTGTGTGTGTGTGTGGTGTGTGGTGTGTGTGTGTGTGTGTGTGGTGTGTGTGTGTGTGTGTGTGTGTGTGTGTGTGTGTGTGTGTGTGTGTGTGTGTGTGGTGTGTGTGTGTGTGTGTGGTGTGTGTGTGTGTGTGTGTGTGTGTGTGTGTGTGTGTGTGTGTGTGTGTGTGTGTGTGTGTGTGGTGTGTGTGTGTGTGTGTGTGGTGTGTGTGTGTGTGTGTGTGTGTGGTGTGTGTGTGTGTGTGTGTGTGTGTGTGTGTGTGTGTGTGTGTAGTTCCTCCATAGAAGAGGGCAGAGCCAGCTGGATCTGAAGGCGGTTCAGGGGGTGCAGGTGGGGCAGAAGGACCAGAACAAGGGCCTCTTCCACCTGTGGCAGGAGGTGTTCCAGCTGCCACGCTGCAAACGGTACCCTGGGTGTGCAGTGTGTGTGGAGGTCATGAGGAGGTCATGAGGAGGTGTGTGTGTGTGTGTATTGATGCTCTATCTTCCTGGTGACCATATTAGGAAGCGCCTGGGTGAGGATCTGGAAGCAGGGCTGAGAGAAGGAGGCGGGGCTCAGAGAGAAGGAGGCGGGGCTCAGAGGCTGCAGCACATCCTGCACCTCTCCTTCTCCAGCGGAGAGTACGACAAGGTTACACAGGTACACACACATGATCATACACACACCCTCATGTACACACACACACACACACACAAACACACACACACACACACACACACACACCCTCATGTACACACACTCCCTCTGGTCAACCTGACACATGCTCACCTCTGACCCCCAGGGTCTGTATGACAACTTCCTGTCCATGCGTGTGCGTGACCCCAGCCTGGGCAGCGTGGTGGAGGCTCTGGATTGGCTGAGCTTCACAGACAGGTTGAACCAGGTCATGATGCAGGGGCAGAACTTCTCCCTCATGAGATACCTGCCCTTCCTCCCGGTCACCTTCCATTTCCTGTTCGCTCACACACACGTGCCCCGCATCAGCTACCCTCACAGCCAGTACGAGGTACGTACACACACACACACACACACACACACACACACACTGTTGTCCTTGTTCTGGCTCACCACCTCTGACCTGCACTCCCAGGTGCTGAGTAAGACCCAGGCCAGCAGGAACGCTCTGGCGGCCATGTTGTCTGACATCCCAGCATGCATCAGGAGCAGGGTCAGTGAGCTGAGTCTGACCAATGATGTGCTGACGTTGCTGCTGGACATCATCTGCCCCAAACTACGACCCGTATGTACCCTGAGCCAACGCATGTGTTAGTATAGTTAGTTAGTATACCTAGTATTAGTTAGTATGTACCCTGAGCCAACGCATGTGTTAGTATAGTTAGTTAGTATACCTAGTATTAGTTAGTATGTACCCTGAGCCAACGCATGTGTTAGTATAGTTAGTTAGTATAGCATGTGTTAGTATAGTTAGTTAGTATAGCATGTGTTAGTATAGTTAGTTAGTATAGCATGTGTTAGTATAGTTAGTTAGTATAGCATGTGTTAGTATAGTTAGTTAGTATAGCATGTGTTAGTATAGTTAGTTAGTATAGCATGTGTTAGTATAGTTAGTTAGTATAGCATGTGTTAGTATAGTTAGTTAGTATAGCATGTGTTAGTATAGTTAGTTAGTATAGCATGTGTTAGTATAGTTAGTTAGTATAGCATGTGTTAGTATAGTTAGTTAGTATAGCATGTGTTAGTATAGTTAGTTAGTATAGCTAGTATTAGTTAGTATGACCCTCGACCTCTGACCTCAAGGGTGTTCAGCGTGTGTGATGTGTGTGTGTGTGATGTGTGTGTGTGTGATGTGTGTGTGATGTGTGTGTGATGTGTGTGTGTGTGATGTGTGTGTGATGTGTGTGTGATGTTGTGTGTGTGTGTGATGTGTGTGTGTGTGTGTGTGTGTGATGTGTGTGTGTGTGTGTGTGTGTGTGTGATGTGTGTGTGTGTGATGTGATGTGTGTGTGATGTGTGTGACGTGTGTGTGATGTGTGCGTGTGTGATGCGTGGTGTGATGTGTGTGTGTGTGTGTGATGTGTGTGATGTGTGTGTGTGTGATGTGTGTGTGATGTGTGCGTGTGTGATGTGTGCGTGTTTGATGTGTGCGTGTGTGATGTGTGCGTGTGGTGGTTGTGTGTGATGGGTGTGTGTGTGGTGCGTGTGTGATGTGTGTGTGATGTGTGCGTGTGTGATGTGTGTGCGTGTGTGATGTGTGCGTGTGTGATGTGTGCGTGTGTGTGTGATGTGTGCGTGATGTGTGTGGTGTGTGTGTGATGTGTGTGATGTGTGCGTGTGTGATGTGTGTGTGTGTGTGATGTGATGTGTGTGTGATGTGTGTGTGTGTGTGTGATGTGTGTGTGATGTGTGACGTGTGTGTGTGTGTGATGTGTGTGTGACGTGTGTGTGTGTGTGATGTGTGTGTGATGTGTGTGTGACGTGTGTGTGTGATGTGTGTGATGTGTGTGTGACGTGTGTGTGTGTGATGTGTGTGTGTGTGTGATGTGTGCGTGATGTGTGTGTGATGTGTGTGATGTGTGTGTGTGTGATGTGTGTGATGTGTGTGTGTGTGATGTGTGTGTGATGTGTGTGTGATGTGTGACGTGTGTGTGCAGGTGAACCCCCAGCTGTACAGCAGTAGAGAGAAGCAGCAGCTGTGTGAGCTGGTGGACACCATGCTGTCCTACAACCTCTCCTACCGACAGGACAGGACGCCAGAGGGCCAGTACACCTACCTCCTGGAGCCGTGAGTACACACATCATACACACACACACACACACACACAGAGGGGCAGTACACCTACCTCCTGGAGCCGTGAGTACACACACACACACACACACACACACACACACACACAGAGGGGCAGTACACACATCATACACACACACAGAGGGGCAGTACACCTACCTCCTGGAGCCGTGAGTACACGCATCATACACACACACACACACACACACACACACACAGAGGGGCAGTACACACATCATACACACACACAGAGGGGCAGTACACCTACCTCCTGGAGCCGTGAGTACACACATCATACACACACACACACACACACACACACACAGAGGGGCAGTACACCTACCTCCTGGAGCCGTGAGTACACACATCATACATACATCATACACACACATCATACAGACACACACACACACATCATACATGTAGTCATTTAGCAGACGCTCTTATCCATTCCTGGCTGTGTGTACACAGTACCTCCACACTGCATACTAGCATGTTATGTGCCCTCTCTCTCTCTCTCTCTGTGTGTGCAGTACCTCCACAGTCCACACTGCATACTAGCATGTTATGTGCCCTCTCTCTCTCTCTCTCTCTCTGTGTGTGCAGTACCTCCACAGTCCACACTGCATACTAGCATGTTATGTGCCCTCTCTCTCTCTCTCTCTCTGTGTGTGTGCAGTACCTCCACAGTCCACACTGAATACTACCATGTTATGTGCCCTCTCTCTCTCTCTCTCTCTCTGTGTGCAGTACCTCCACAGTCCACACTGCATACTAGCATGTTATGTGCCCTCTCTCTCTCTCTCTGTGTGTGTGCAGTACCTCCACAGTCCACACTGCATACTACCATGTTATGAGCCCTCTCTCTCTCTCTGTGTGTGTGTGCAGTACCTCCACAGTCCACACTGCATACTACCATGTTATGTACCCTCTCTCTCTCTCTGTGTGTGTGCAGTACCTCCACAGTCCACACTGCATTCTAGCATGTTATGTGCCCTCTCTCTCTCTCTCTCTGTGTGTGCAGTACCTCCACAGTCCACACTGCATACTAGCATGTTATGTGCCCTCTCTCTCTCTCTCTCTGTGTGTGCAGTACCTCCACAGTCCACACTGAATACTACCATGTTATGAGCCCTCTCTCTCTCTGTGTGTGCAGTACCTCCACAGTCCACACTGCATACTAGCATGTTATGTGCCCTCTCTCTCTCTCTGTGTGTGTGCAGTACCTCCACAGTCCACACTGCATACTACCATGTTATGAGCCCTCTCTCTCTCTCTGTGTGTGTGCAGTACCTCCACAGTCCACACTGCATACTACCATGTTATGTGCCCTCTCTCTCTCTCTCTCTCTCTGTGTGCAGTACCTCCACAGTCCACACTGCATACTAGCATGTTATGTGCCCTCTCTCTCTCTCTCTGTGTGTGTGCAGTACCTCCACAGTCCACACTGCATACTACCATGTTATGAGCCCTCTCTCTCTCTCTGTGTGTGTGTGCAGTACCTCCACAGTCCACACTGCATACTACCATGTTATGTACCCTCTCTCTCTCTCTGTGTGTGTGCAGTACCTCCACAGTCCACACTGCATTCTAGCATGTTATGTGCCCTCTCTCTCTCTCTCTCTGTGTGTGCAGTACCTCCACAGTCCACACTGCATACTAGCATGTTATGTGCCCTCTCTCTCTCTCTCTCTGTGTGTGCAGTACCTCCACAGTCCACACTGAATACTACCATGTTATGAGCCCTCTCTCTCTCTGTGTGTGCAGTACCTCCACAGTCCACACTGCATACTAGCATGTTATGTGCCCTCTCTCTCTCTCTGTGTGTGTGCAGTACCTCCACAGTCCACACTGCATACTACCATGTTATGAGCCCTCTCTCTCTCTCTGTGTGTGTGCAGTACCTCCACAGTCCACACTGCATACTACCATGTTATGTACCCTCTCTCTCTCTGTGTGTGTGCAGTACCTCCACAGTCCACACTGCATACTAGCATGTTATGTAATGTTATGTACCCTCTCTCTCTCTCTCTGTGTGTGTGCAGTACCTCCACAGTCCACACTGCATACTAGCATGTTATGTACCCTCTCTCTCTCTCTGTGTGTGTGCAGTACCTCCACAGTCCACACTGAATACTACCATGTTATGAGCCCTCTCTCTCTCTGTGTGTGTGCAGTACCTCCACAGTCCACACTGCATACTAGGGATGGGCATTTTAAGAAATTTCCTTGCTCGATCATCGCTAGAATTATCGAGCAATTATCGATTAATCATTAACTTTTTCTATAGGCCTATGCGGCGCTTGTAACGGCCGAACAATGCGCCTACAGGCGCTCTTAAAGTTTTGGAAACGCTTCAACAAGACAATCTGTAGGAATAAGTAGCCTACTATCGGCCAACAATAATCAAACAAGGCAGTAAGAATGGGCATAAAACTGTATAACTCTTTGAAAAAAAGGGGGGGGGAAAAAGGCCGACATATATGCCTTGCAGCCGGCGCTCGGAAAGGCTCGCAACAAAAAGATGAGCCACACATTTAGAAACAATTGCACGAACTAGCCTATCTAAAAGCAATACCTTAGTGAACATATATAAGGCTGAACTTGTTGCTAAAATGTCACAGTTTTGACAAAATGTAACGACTCCAAGAGGCACCAAGCAGAAATAAAGCGGAGCGAGAGACAACACATTAAGAAAAAAAAAGAGCGACTTACATACGGTGGTGACTGTCCCCACTGTCCATAGCATACAGTACCTCCAGCCTACATATTTTTGTTTAGGAATATAAGCATGTTAACATGCTCGGGGGTCAGACGCGAACGCAGCCTTGTAACTGTCAGTCCAGCAGCAGAAAACACCCGCTCTGACGGGACCGAAGTTGCGGGGATACACAACGTCCTTTTGATCGATAACAATATAAATTGATCGACACATTTCTTAACGAGCAATTATCGAGCATCGATTAATTATGCCCATCCCTACTGCATACTACCATGTTATGAGCCCTCTCTCTCTCTCTGTGTGTGTGCAGTACCTCCACAGTCCACACTGCATACTACCATGTTATGTGCCCTCTCTCTCTCTCTCTGTGTGTGTGCAGTACCTCCACAGTCCACACTGCATACTACCATGTTATGTACCCTCTCTCTCTCTGTGTGTGTGCAGTACCTCCACAGTCCACACTGCATACTACCATGTTATGTGCCCTCTCTCTCTCTCTGTGTGTGTGCAGTACCTCCACAGTCCACACTGAATACTACCATGTTATGTACCCTCTCTCTCTCTCTGTGTGTGTGCAGTACCTCCACAGTCCACACTGCATACTACCATGTTATGTACCCTCTCTCTCTCTCTGTGTGTGTGCAGTACCTCCACAGTCCACACTGAATACTACCATGTTATGTACCCTCTCTCTCTCTCTGTGTGTGTGCAGTACCTCCACAGTCCACACTGCATACTACCATGTTATGTACCCTCTCTCTCTCTCTGTGTGTGCAGGCGAGTGGAGGAGGTGGCTTGGTTTCCCGGCCTGCCCTCTCGCAGACAGCTGACCTACCAGACCAAACAGACGATCAGCAGAGAGATGGACCAGGAGAGGATGAGGAGAGCAGAGAAACTGATGCAGCTACGCAACCCACACAGACAGGTCACACACACACACCACATACACACACACTCACCACACAGACAGGTCACACACACACCACATACACACACACTCACCACACAGACAGGTCACACACACACACCACATACATACACACCCACACAGACAGGTCACACACACACACCACATACACACTCACCACACATACATACCCAGGTACATACACATAAATGATGTAATGCATAGTTACATAACACAGTGTGTGTGTGTGTTCCAGAGTGCTGAAGCCAAGCCTACAGCCAGGAACCATCAGCAGAGGCTGGAGAACATCGTCAGACAGACGACCATCGAGACCAGGGTGACTCAACACTGTACACACCCAATACTATACTCCCCAACACTACACACCCAATACCCAACACTATACTCCCCAACAATACACACCCAACACGATAACTCCCCAACACTACACACCCAATACCCAACACGAGACGCCCCAACAAGACACACCCAACACTAGACGCCCCAACACTACACACCCAATACCCAACACTAGACGCCCCAACACGACACACCCAACACGATACGCCCCAACACTACACACCCAATACCCAACACGATACGCCCCAACACGACACACCCATACCCAACACGATAGCCCCAACACTACACACCCAATACCCAACACGAGACGCCCCAACAAGACACACCCAACACTATACTCCCCAACACTACACACCCAATACCCAACACGATACTCCCCAACACTACACACCCAACACTACTCCCCAACACTACACACCCAAGACCCAACACTAGACTCCCCAACACGACACACCCAATACCCAACACTATAGCTCCCCAACAAGACACACCCAAGACCCAACACTATACGCCCCAACAATACACACCCAACACGATACTCCCCAACACTACACACCCAAGACCCAACACGAGACTCCCCAACAATACACACCCAACACTATACTCCCCAACACGACACACCCAATACCCAACACTATACTCCCCAACAATACACACCCAACACTAGACTCCCCAACACTACACACCCAATACCCAACACTATACTCCCCAACACTACACACCAAACACTATACTCCCCAACACTACACACCCAATACCCAACACTATACTCCCCAACACTACACAACCCAACACTATACTCCCCAACACTACTCAACACTATGCTACATAACACCACAATACTAACACCACTTAACACACTACACTGCCCAACACAACCTCCCACTACCTAACACTGCCCTACCTTACACCACACTACCCAGCACCACCTTACACCACACTACCCAGCACCACACTACCCAGCACCACCTTACACCACACTACCCAGCACTACCTTACACCACACTACCCAGCACCACCTTACACCACACTACCCAGCACCACACTACCCAGCACCACCTTACACCACACTACCCAGCACTACCTTACACCACACTACCCAGCACCACCTTACACCACACTACCCAGCACCACACTACCCAGCACCACCTTACACCACACTACCCAGCACCACACTACCCAGCACCACCTTACACCACACTACCCAGCACCACACTACCCAGCACCACCTTACACCACACTACCCAGCACCACCTTACACCACACTACCCAGCACCACCTTACACCACACTACCCAGCACCACCTTACACCACACTACCCAGCACCACCTTACACCACACTACCCAGCACCACCTTACACCACACTACCCAGCACCCACCTTACACCACGCTACCCAGCACCACCTACACCACGCTACCCAGCACCACCTTACACCACACTACCCAGCACCACCTTACACCACACTACCCAGCACCACCTACACCACACTACCCAGCACCACCTTACACCACACTACCCAGCACCACCTTACACCACGCTACCCAGCACCACCTTACACCACGCTACCCAGCACCACCTTACACCACACTACCCAGCACCACCTTACACCACACTACCCCAGCACCACCTAACACCACACTACCCAGCACCCACCTTACACCACACTACCCAGCACCACCTTACACCACGCTACCCAGCACCACCTTACACCACGCTACCCAGCACCACCTTACACCACACTACCCAGCACCACCTTACACCACACTACCCAGCACCACACTACCCAGCACCACCTTACACCACACTACCCAGCACCACCTTACACCACACTACCCAGCACCACCTTACACCACACTACCCAGCACCACCTTACACCACACTACCCAGCACCACACTACTCAGCACCACCTTACACCACACTACCCAGCACCACCTTACACCACACTACCCAGCACCACCTTACACCACACTACCCAGCACCACACTACCCAGCACCACCTTACACCACACTACCCAGCACCACCTTACACCACACTACCCAGCACCACCTTACACCACACTTGGTTGGTGGAGGAGAGAACAATCCACCAGTCTCTCAAGCTCTTACACCAACCAGGTTCCTGAGATACTGGGTGTATTTTGGATTTGACCTGGTTCTAAATGTTATTTCAAGGACTTCCAGGATTTCTATATTCAGCCATAACCGTGTGTGTGTGTGTGTGTGTGTCTGTATGTGTGTGTGTGTGTGTGTGTGTGTGTGTGTGTGTCTGTGTGTGTGTGTCAGCCTGAGGTGGACTTCTTCGGTAGAGCTGTTGTCCCAAAAGAGAAACCACTCCCCCAGAACTCAACTACAGGGTACCGTTTTTACCCCCACACACACACACACACACACGCAACACACACACACACACACACACACACACACACACACACACACACACACACACACACACACACACACACACACCATACACACACACACACACACACACACACACACACACGCAACACACACACACACACACACACACACACGCACCTCACACACGCACCACACACACGCACCACACACACGCACCCCAAGAACTCCTCACACGCACCTCACACATGCACCTCACACACGCACCCCAAGAACTCCTCACACGCACCTCACACACGCACCTCACACACGCACCCCAAGAACTCCTCACACGCCATCCTGCTGCTGTTTCTCTACAGGCGAGGTGTGTGTGGAGGTTGCCATGGGGACGGCGGTGGGGAACAGCCACGTGTGGTTCCGCTTCAACGAGGGCGTGTCCAACGCTGTCCGGCGCAACGTGCACATCGGAGAGCTGCTGTAGCACACACACACACACACACACACAGACCACACACACACACACACACACAGACCACACACACACACACACACACACACACACACCACACACACACACACACACACACACACACACAGACACACACACACACAGACACACAGACACACACACACACAGACTCAGACACACACACACAGACAGACACACACACAGACACACAGACACACACACACAGACCACACACAGACACACACACACAGACAGACACACAAACACAGACACACACACAGACACACACATATATACACCCACTATGATGGTGGACATTCTGTCAGGGTGAATAGAAACTCCACACCAGCTCCCAGGTGAATCTTTATTGTAGTTCAAACAGCCAATAAAAAGACCTCTTTTGTATGTGATTTACAGTCAGGGTATTTATTACCATAGTAACGTCTACTGTTACCAGGAGATGGACATGCACAACACACACTCATTGTGATGGTTACTCTCATTCACACAGACACACACTGTCTGTTATCAAAACAAAAAGGGTTTATAAATAAATAGGACAGTACAACAGCAGTGTGAGTCTAGTTTGTGTGTGTGTGTAGATATATGTGTGTGTTTGAGAGTGTGTGTCCTAGAGGATCACACACTTGCCCTTCTCCACCCAGGGGTTGGCCCTCATCAGCTCAGGGTTCAGGAACGGGTCGTCACACACACAGCCCTCGATCCACTTGACCAACCTGCAAACACAGGCAGGCTCAGGGTTAGTCTCTCTCTGAAACATCATCCACTCTCTATCTGAAACATCATCCACTCTCTCTCTGAAACATCATCCACTCTCTATCTGAAACATCATCCACTCTCTCTCTGAAACATCATCCACTCTCTATCTGAAACATCATCCACTCTCTATCTGAAACATCATCCACTCTCTCTCTGAAACATCATCCACTCTCTCTCTGAAACATCATCCACTCTCTCTCTGAAACATCATCCACTCTCTCTCTGAAACATCATCCACTCTCTATCTGAAACATCATCCACTCTCTATCTGAAACATCATCCACTCTCTGAAACATCATCCACTCTCTATCTGAAACATCATCCAGATGCTTTAACCTTCAGTCTCTCTCTGAAACATCATCCACTCTCTCTGAAACATCATCCACTCTCTCTCTGAAACATCATCCACTCTCTCTCTGAAACATCATCCACTCTCTCTGAAACATCATCCACTCTCTCTGAAACATCATCCACTCTCTCTGAAACATCATCCACTCTCTCTCTGAAACATCATCCACTCTCTATCTGAAACATCATCCACTCTCTCTCTGAAACATCATCCACTCTCTCTCTGAAACATCATCCACTCTCTATCTGAAACATCATCCACTCTCTATCTGAAACATCATCCACTCTCTGAAACATCATCCACTCTCTATCTGAAACATCATCCAGATGCTTTAACCTTCAGTCTCTCTCTGAAACATCATCCACTCTCTCTGAAACATCATCCACTCTCTCTCTGAAACATCATCCACTCTCTATCTGAAACATCATCCAGTCTCTCTCTGAAACATCATCCACATGCTTTAACCTTCAGTCCCTATCTGAAACATCATCCACTCTCTCTGAAACATCATCCACTCTCTCTGAAACATCATCCACTCTCTCTCTGAAACATCATCCACTCTCTCTCTGAAACATCATCCACTCTCTCTGAAACATCATCCACTCTCTCTCTGAAACATCATCCACTCTCTCTCTGAAACATCATCCAGTCTCTCTCTGAAACATCATCCACTCTCTCTCTGAAACATCATCCACTCTCTCTCTGAAACATCATCCAGATGCTTTAACCTTCAGTCTATCTGAAACATCATCCAGATGCTTTAACCTTCACTCTCTATCTGAAACATCATCCACATGCTTTAACCTTCAGTCTCTATCTGAAACATCATCCACTCTCTCTCTGAAACATCATCCACTCTCTCTCTGAAACATCATCCACTCTCTCTCTGAAACATCATCCACTCTCTCTGAAACATCATCCACTCTCTATCTGAAACATCATCCACTCTCTATCTGAAACATCATCCACTCTCTATCTGAAACATCATCCACTCTCTATCTGAAACATCATCCACTCTCTATCTGAAACATCATCCACTCTCTATCTGAAACATCATCCAGATGCTTTAACCTTCAGTCTCTCTCTGAAACATCATCCACATGCTTTAACCTTCAGTCTCTATCTGAAACATCATCCAGATGCTTTAACCTTCAGTCTCTATCTGAAACATCATCCAGATGCTTTAACCTTCAGTCTCTATCTGAAACATCATCCAGATGCTTTAACCTTCAGTCTATCTGAAACATCATCCACTCTCTCTGAAACATCATCCACTCTCTCTGAAACATCATCCACTCTCTATCTGAAACATCATCCAGATGCTTTAACCTTCAGTCTCTATCTGAAACATCATCCACTCTCTCTGAAACATCATCCACTCTCTATCTGAAACATCATCCAGATGCTTTAACCTTCAGTCTCTATCTGAAACATCATCCAGATGCTTTAACCTTCAGTCCCTATCTGAAACATCATCCACTCTCTATCTGAAACATCATCCACTCTCTCTGAAACATCATCCACTCTCTCTCTGAAACATCATCCACTCTCTCTCTGAAACATCATCCACTCTCTCTATGAAACATCATCCACATGCTTTAACCTTCACTCTCTATCTGAAACATCATCCAGATGCTTTAACCTTCAGTCTCTATCTGAAACATCATCCACTCTCTCTGTGAAACATCATCCACTCTCTCTCTGAAACATCATCCACTCTCTATCTGAAACATCATTCAGATGCTTTAACCTTCAGTCTCTATCTGAAACATCATCCAGATGCTTTAACCTTCAGTCTCTATCTGAAACATCATCCAGATGCTTTAACCTTCAGTCTCTATCTGAAACATCATCCAGATGCTTTAACCTTCAGTCTCTATCTGAAACATCATCCAGATGCTTTAACCTTCAGTCTCTATCTGAAACATCATCCAGATGTTGCATGCAGGCAGGACAGCAGAAGATCGAGGATCAGAAGTAGAGAAGGGTTAGAAGGGCAAAGTAACCATGTCAGCTACCAAGTACAGTGCTATAAATATAACATGTCAGCTACCAAGTACAGTGCTATAAATATAACATGTCAGCTACCAAGTACAGTGCTATAAATATAACATGTCAGCTACCAAGTACAGTGCTATAAATATAACATGTCAGCTACCAAGTACAGTGCTATAATATAACATGTCAGCTACCAAGTGCAGTGCTATAAATATAACATGTCAGCTACCAAGTGCAGTGCTATAAATATAACATGTCAGCTACCAAGTGCAGTGCTATAAATATAACATGTCAGCTACCAAGTGCAGTGCTATAAATATAACATGTCAGCTACCAAGTGCAGTGCTATAAATATAACATGTCAGCTACCAAGTGCAGTGCTATAAATATAACATGTCAGCTACCAAGTACAGTGCTATAAATATAACATGTCAGCTACCGAGTACAGTGCTATAAATATAACATGTCAGCTACCAAGTACAGTGCTATAAATATAACATGTCAGCTACCAAGTACAGTGCTATAAATATAACATGTCAGCTACCAAGTACAGTGCTAAAAATATAACATGTCAGCTACCAAGTGCAGTGCTATAAATATAACATCAGGTAGCGTGATATAAACATACTCTGTGACGGTGATGGAGGATTTCTCTCTGCTGATGGACAGCTGGTACTGAAGACTCTCCACCTCTCTCCTCATCTGAGGAACATCCAGCTCCTCCATGGTGCTGCACACAAACACACAAACACACACACACATCACACAAACACACATACACATCACACAAACACATCACACAAACACACAAACACACAAACACAGCACACAAACACATCACACAAACACACAAACACATCACACAAACACATCACACAAACACATCACACAAACACACACACACATCACACAAACACATCACACAAACACACACACATCACACAAACACATCACACAAACACACACACATCACACAAACACATCACACAAACACATACACATCACACAAACACACACACACATCACACAAACACATCACACAACACACATACACACAAACACACATCACACAAACACACCAAACACACATCACACAAACACACATCACACAAACACACATCACACAAACACATCACACATACACACAAACACATCACACAACACACAACACACACAACACACACAAACACACACACAACACACACCACACAAACACACCAAACACATCACACATACACACAAACCACATCACACAACACCACACACAACACATCACACAAACACACAAACACATCACACAAACACACAAACATCACACAAATACATCACACAAACACACAAACACATCACACAAACACATCACACATACACACAAACACACAAACACACAAACACATCACACAAACACACAAACACATCACACAAACACATCACACATCACACATACACACAAACACATCACACATACACACAAACACATCACACATCACACACACATACACACAAACACATCACACATACACACAAACACATCACAAACACATCACACACACATACACACAAACACATCACACAAACACATCACATATACACACAAACACATCACACAAACACACACTAAATATGATTGTTCGTAAAAGCTACCCGCCAACACCACCAATGCAAGCGATCTGTGGTTGACATACTTCACACCTCTCATCTGCTTCTTTCCATCCCCCTCCCGCTTTCCAGCTCTAATTCTCTCCCTGCAGGCCTAACTGGGTCGCGTGCCTTTTTTAGGTCACATCAGCATCCGCGTGCTCAGTGGGGACCATCAATAACGAGCCGCGCGTGCCCCTCCTACAGTACATTAAATCGATACAGATTACCGTCAACATCCTTTCATGCTTCTCCGGTACATCCAAGTGTGGATAAATAGTGGTTCGCATTCAGATGTTTTGCTAAACAACATGACAGACATTATCCCTTCAGCATCTCAACACTCTCGACTCCGGAAGCGTCGGTTATTTAACGGAGAGGATGTTGGTCGGTATCAAAAAGCTGAAACCAGATTTGATAACGGTTACAAGACCTATTATTAACTCTTCGTCCATTCATGTCATAACCAGAGCACCCCGTGACGCTACAGATAACCGAGCTAGACAGGTCATTGAAGCGGCAGGAGTCTTACCGGGAGTCTTACCGTTAAAAGATTAAGTTCTGGTCTCGTCGGCACGTTCCGTTGGAAAATGAAGGCCTCGCAAAACGACTGGGTACAGTGCTGTTTGACTCGAGCACAACCGGGAACGATGGGGCTCCTACAAAATGAACAGGCTTCCGCACGCTAGATCAATCCGCGTCTCTGTTGTCTCTGGCACTCCCTCGCGCTCCTCCGGTAGAGATGCGCATGATGTCAGTGGGCGCTCTTGCTGCTTTGGTAGCCAAACGAGGGGAGGGGCTGGATGAGGGGAACGGGGCTGGGCGCACCTGTATGGAAATGTTTTCCGGTGCTGTACATTTCTTATTCAAATCCACTAGTCACAATGAAAGGCGTCAACTCAGTGGCAACCATAGATATAAAGGGCTTATTTAGTAAGCCGTTGTTACAACTAAAATACATTTTAGAGATTTGCCGTTATTGTTCAGATGTGTGCTAAATGTAATGCCAAGATATCACAGTAAAATCAATCTTCATACATCAATAAATTCCCACTGACTTTGAACACGGCTCATAACGTTAGTACTTCCACCCAGCAATTATGGTGTATTCTATAGTACAGTAGCCTACACAGGTCAGACTCACCCCGAACCGTAGATATCAACGTAGTACTACAACCTAGCATGGTGGCTGTTGTGAGATGGGTTTCTAGGAATAGAACGTGGCACTCAAGCAGGTAGTAAATAATGCTCTTTTGGAGAAACTCAACACTTTTATTCAGCTGTATTTAAAGCAGCAATGTGGAACAAAAATTGTTGGAACATATCTACACCACCCATATCAACACCATCCTGTTGTTTTCCCATCACAGTACAAGTTTTGGATATATGAAATCATTTCCATTACAATCTTGAACATTTTAATGAACAAACTAGTAAACAACTCCATGTTTGCAGTGGAGGGCTGCTGGTGCTCTGCTTGCCAGGGAGTGGAGGGCTGCTGGTGCTGCCAGGGAGTGGAGGGCTGCTGGTGCTGCCAGGGAGCGGAGGGCTGCTAGTGCTGCCAGGGAGCGGAGGGCTGCTAGTGCTGCCAGGGAGCGGAGGGCTGCTGGTGCTGCCAGGGAGCGGAGGGCTGCTGGTGCTGCCAGGGAGCGGAGGGCTGCTGGTGCTGCCAGGGAGCGGAGGGCTGCTGGTGCTGCCAGGGAGCGGAGGGCTGCTGGTGCTGTCAGGGAGCGGAGGGCTGCTGGTGCTGTCAGGGAGCGGAGGGCTGCTAGTGCTGCCAGGGAGCGGAGGGCTGCTAGTGCTGCCAGGGAGCGGAGGGCTGCTAGTGCTGCCAGGGAGCGGAGGGCTTTGTGGAGGGCTGCTAGTGCTGCCAGGGAGCGGAGGGCTCTTGTGGAGGGCTGCTGGTGCTGCCAGGGAGCGGAGGGGCTGCTAGTGCTCTGCTTCCCAGGGAGCGGAGGGCTCTTTCCCCAGACGGTTCTGGAACCACACCTAAAAAGCCAGAATGGAACATGTCAAACGTCTTTTACCTTCGATATGTTCATTCATCACACAAAAACACTACATTTTTCTTACACGAGTAGAGTAGCGGTTGGTAAGAGTTTGGCAAAATCTCTAAGCCATTAGATGGCAGGCCAGAACATACTCTAAAACTGATCTAAGAAATTGGTTTTTAAAAATTGGTAGGTGAGCAGTACAGAGCCTCAGAAAAGAGTTAGAATCAGGAGCACAAGGCTCTCATAGTAGGTGTCAGAAAAGTTATTTTGTTTTGTCATCACTGGCTCTAGCAGTTCGGGTAAGTAAGAAGACAGCTGGGGTACCTGGATTTCCTTCGTCACATGATGTCTCCCTCGCCAATCAGCTGCAAGCATCGGCCTGCTTCATCTGAAAGAGAGAGCTGATTTAGATGTTTCTAGTCTCCAAACAGGAGCTCTTGTACTCAGTGCAGAGCCTCAGAAAAGAGTTAGAATCAGGAGCACAAGGCTCTCATAGTAGGTGTCAGAAAAGTTATTTTGTTTTGTCATCACTGGCTCTAGCAGTTCGGGTAAGTAGGAAGACAGCTGGGGTACCGGTATTTCCTTCGTCACATGATGTCTCCCTCGCCAATCAGCTGCAACCATGGGCCTGCTTCATCTGAAAGAGAGAGCTGATTTAGAGTAGAGCCCGACATATATCGGGGGGCCGATATTATCGGCCGATATTAGGCATTTTCCGATCTATCGGTATCGGTATTTATAATGGCCGATAAATTAATGTTAACGTTATTATTAATTTATATTTTTTAATTATTATGTTTTTGTTCAAAGGAATTTGAGTTTCATATCTTAAGTTTGTATTTTTATACATTGTATTTATCAGAAACTGCATTATCATATTATTTTAGTGAGGAAATAACAGGAGTCAGATGGCTAAGCAGTTAGGGAATCGGGCTATTAATCAGAGGGTTTCTGGTTCGATTCCCGGCCGTGCAAAATTACGCTGTGTCCTTGGGCAAGGCACTTAACCCTAGCCTGGCTCAGCCCACCTACGTACTTCCGCTCAATTTTGATTTCGCTTCTGTACTAGGTCTGGATCTTCAGTACGCATTTCAGATCAGCTAGCTCCATTACAGTAGAGGTGCAGGAGTTGGCTAAGGCGAACGCTAGCTATTGGTTATGGCAGATCAGAGTGGCTCTGGGCAGATCCAATAGTTTTAAACTTCAACAGGGTACCCGCCTACAAGGAAGTCAATGTTTGTCAATGGAGCGGAGCCAGACCCTCTGTACAAATGCAGTATGTACGAAAGTCTGGTTAGGACCAGGCTAACTTAACCCTAACTTGCCTCTGGGAATGTCCCTGTACTTCATACCTGCAAACTCTAAAGGGCTGAAAAAGGTGACACATTTTATACAGCCCGGACACATGATTTACCCCCTCAACCAGCACACTACACCCCTCCCCCCCGACGCAATCAAGACGCGAGATATGCAGGAGCTGTTCGGACCAATGATGATCAAAAGTAACGTAATCAACCACGTCACAAAATAGCGCTTGAGTTGAATTCTTTTTCAACAAACATGGCTACCGCTGGAGAGCTGAGATGTTATGATTCTGCCATCGAGTCTGTTTTAGAAGACATCGACAGCGCATTCATTTTTAAAGAGGAACAGAGAAACGCAATGAAGGCATTTGTCGATGGAAAATAATTTTTTGCCGTCCTTCCTACAGGGTTTGGTAAAAGTGTAATTTATCAGGTCTATCCAATTAAACAAAGAGGCATTTGTTTTCCGGGTTCGTTTAAAACACGCCCCATACATAGTCACAGCCTACCAGAGTTTTCAGCCTCTCCTGATATACACGATTCACGTGGATGACATTTTTTTCCATTCAAAACGGCTATTTTCACCTAAAAGTGACAAGTTTGCAGGTATGGTACTTAGTCGCTCTGGATAAGAACTTCTGCTAAAAGTGACTAAATGTGAACTACAAATAACTAATGTTAGGGAAATTAGTTTGTTTTGTAACGCGTTTCTGGATTTTTTTGATAATCTTTTATATCGGCCGATATCGGAATATCGGATTTTTAAATCGCCAAATATTTTTTTATCGGTATCGGCCTTAAAAATCATTTATCGGCCGGGCTCTAATTTAGATGTTTCCAGTCTCCAAACAGGAGCTCTTGTACTCAGTGCAGAGCCTCAGAAAAGTGTTAGAATCAGGAGCACAAGGCTCTCATAGTAGGTGTCAGAAAAGTTATTTTGTTTTGTCATCACTGGCTCTAACAGTTCGGGTAAGTAGGAAGACAGCTAGGGTACCTGGATTTCCTTCGTCACATGATGTCTCCCTCGCCAATCAGCTGCAACCATGGGCCTGCTTCATCTGAAAGAGAGAGCTGATTTAGATGTTTCTAGTCTCCAAACAGGAGATCTTGTACTCAGTGCAGAGCCTCAGAAAAGAGTTAGAATCAGGAGCACAAGGCTCTCATAGTAGGTGTCAGAAAAGTTATTTTGTTTTGTCATCACTGGCTCATTGCATTGTTGTCCACATTGTTCATTTGAATGTTTATATATGCTGGATGGGGCCAGCCACAGTAACCTCAGTTGCAAGCACATTAGGCATCAAAAATAGTATGCGCAGCTCACATGTACAACACTAGTTGAGACAGGCCGCAACTGGTCAACACGTGCAGCATCAAACTTGTACATGTGGTACAAAGTTAGCTAACGCATTCGCGGGTATGGAACTTGGAAAAACCCACAGTCGTAGCAGATACTTAACTATAAGAAACTTTTTCCAACTGTAAAACATTTAAAGTTAATTCTCACGTTAGTTAAATGTGCATTGCAGACTGCTAGCAAGCACAGTGCAATGCTAACGATGTTTTGGCTTGTTATTGCCAGCTTGCAGCTCCCACAAAGCAAGCCGTCTAGCTAGCTTAGTTCGCCCAATATCTAGTTGCTTACCAGAAAACGTGTAAGATAGGTGGTTTGTTGACTGCAGTGCTGTAACAACCAGGGAAACTTCATCGCGTCGATATCTAACGGTACGTTAATGTTTAGCGTCACACTCGAGGGTGAAAAGGCAAAAGGCCGCGAAGAGGAGGGCTTTATACTGAGAATTATTCTGTGACGAAATTTCCGGTCTTGTCGGCCAATCACGTTCATCTACAGTTTTAAACTACAACAGCTCCCAGCGTTGCTACGTAGGGAGCATTGACCTGACCAGACACAGCTTCTTTTGTCTTCCAAGATTTGGCATTTAGAACTGAGTAAGAATCACATTTATTTTACAAGCTTGCAAAACTGTTCTTTCCACATTACGGAGTTTCAAATCATGTATATCAAGGTTTCAGTGTTCTGAGACCAATCTCACCTCATAAAGCTACAATGCCATTGTTGGAACATCATAAGATATGTGTATTCTTATGTTTAATGTCTACATTGTATTTTGTCTGTGTTTGTAATGGCCTCAATGACAGTAGCCTACAGTTGAACTGAACTGGACCTTCACAGTTATGATCTTGGATATTATATGATATGTTCAATCAATTGTGTGAGGTTGGATCAGTATTAGATGTAGGGTTAGGGTTATGTTTATTACATATTCAACCTGATGTGAGGCGCAATGTTGTCATATTACATAAGGCTGGTCGTAGACAGTGATGGGATTCAACTTAACTTCTTAATTTAAACATTTATTCTTGTCACAACTGTACAACTCAACAACTCACTCAAACAACCCATTCAACATAACCTTGGCTCAATGTTATTCACATTTAACTTATGATTTCAATGCAATATTTTGTACCTGTACCACACATCTGTTTTAAAGAGCCTTAAATTAAATAGTCCATCTGGTTTAGGAATGGTCACCATAGCTACTGAAATACTACTGATACTGAAGAGGACATGGGTTAGACAGAGGTCTGGGTTTGTAGGCTCTATGTATGTCTATGGAGGGGCCTTTGAGGGGTATGAAGCCTGTGCATGTTCTATCAGGGATACAGGCAGTCTACATAAGTCTATGAAGGGCCTATGATGTGTATGAAGCCTATGAGGCTGATGAAGGATCTAGGGGGTCTATGAAAGTGTCTTAATGGTCTACGAAGATCAGGGGGTCAATGAAGCATCATCAACGATGACAGTTTATGTCTATGAAGGGCCTATGGTGTCTGTGGAAGCCTTGTAAGGGTTAGGGTGTCTGTGGAAGCCTTGTAAGGGTTAGGGTGTCTGTGGAAAGCATGTAAGGGTTAGGGTGTATATGTGTATATGAAAGGTGTCTCTGGGGGAGCAGAGGATCAACCCAACAACGATAAACAAGAACCACAAACCTCAAACAAAAGAGACACTGAAGGCACAGAGAGGAGGAGAGGGCAGAGAGCTGAGGAGAGGGAGGAGAAGAGGAGGAGAAGGGAGGAGAGGAGAGGAGGAGAGGAGAGGAGGAGAGAAGAGATGAGGAGAGGGGGGTAGAGAGATGAGGAGAGGGAGAGGAGAGGAGAGGAGAAGGGAGGAGAGGAGAGGAGGAGAGGAGAGAGGAGGAGAGGAGAGGAGAGGAGAAGGGAGGACGAGGAGCGGAGGAGACGGAGGAGGAGAGCAGAGGAGCAGGAGGAGAGCATGAGGGGAGGAGAGGAGAGGAGAGGAGGAGAGGAGAGGAGAGGAGAGGAGGGGGAGGAGAGGAGAGGAGAGGGACGAGAGAGAGGAGAGGAGAGGAGAGGAGAGGGAGAGGAAGAGGAGAGGAGAGGAGAGGAGAGGAGAGGAGAGGAGAGGAGAGGAGAGGAGAGGAGAGGAGAGGAGGACCGAGGAGTGAGCGAGAGGAGGAGAGGGGTGAGGAGAGCTGAGGAGAGAGTGAGGGGAGGAGAGGAGAGGAGGGAGAGGAGAGGAGAGGGAGAGGAGAGGAGGGAGAGGAGGGGAGAGGAGAGGAGGGAGAGGAGAGGAGAGGAGAGGAGGGAGAGGAGAGGGAGGGGAGGGAGAGGAGAGGAGAGGAGGAGAGGAGAGCTGAGGAGAGGAGAGGGGAGGAGAAGGGAGGAGAGGAGAGGAGAGGAGAGGAGAGGGAGGGAGAGGAGAGGGGTAGAGAGCTGAGGAGAGGGGAGGAGAAGGGAGGAGAGGAGAGGAGAGGAGAGGAGAGGAGAGGAGGAGAGGAGAGGTGGAGAGGAGAGAGGAGAGGTGGACTGTGCTGGATGGGGCCTTCTGGAACTATTTCCTGTCAGTCATAAATAAATCTATCTAGTAATATGCCATATGTATATAATAGGGTTTTCAACAGCAGTCAGTCTAGATAGTAATATTACCATACCTATCATCACCATATCTAACTGAATCACACTGGACACTGGCCCATATACACCAGCAGCAAGGTTAGGGACACAGCACACACCCACGCTACCATGACAACAACAAACAACAACACTGACAGTGGAACAGGAGACTACAGAGGGCAGGAAGAACACACACTGTCTGTGCAAGTCCTGTGTGTGTGTGTCTGGATTTATTGTGTGTTTGAGTGCGTCTGTCCCTAAAGAGACATGCGACAGCCCTGGTCTGGGTTTATTGTGTGTTTGTGTGTGTTTGTTTGTGTGTGTGTGTGTGCGACAGTCTCTCAAGGAGGAAGATGAAGAAAAGGAAGATGCTTGTGCTTTTCAGTCCTCACAGCTGAGCTGTGATTGGCTAGGCTCTAGAGGTCAGAAGTTGTGTGTGCGTGGCCTCCAGGTCATTGAGGGATACAGAGGATGTAGTTCTCCAGCACAGTTACAGACCACCAGGCGGTCTGCCAGGGTCAGGGTCAGGGTCGACCCCCAGGCGGTCTGCCAGGGTCAGGGGGTCAGGGGTCAGGGGGCTCTAGTCCAGCATGGCATCCAGTTGGTCCGCCAGGTCGTCAAACATGCTGCCGATGTCGTCCAGTATGTTGCCTGGTAACGTAGCATGGTCCTGCGGCAGAGAACTACACACAGAGAGAAGTGGGTCACCTGACCTGTGTGTGCGTCTGCTTGTGTGTGAGTGTGTCTGCTTGTCTGAGTGTGTGTGTGCGTGTGTGAGTGTGTCTGCGTATTTGAGTGTGTCTGCGTGTGTGTCTGCGTGTGTGTGTGAGTGTGTGTCTGCGTGTGTGTACTTACTCATGGTGTCCATCATCCTGGATCTTCTGTTGCATGTCCTGAAAAGCTGCAGTCTCCATCTCTTCTCCTCTCCTCTGCACCTCCTCCTCCCTGCTCCTCTCCACCCTCTCCTCCCCCTCCCTCACGTTGGCCAGGTCTATGGAGAGGCCAGCAATGGAGGAACGGGGGGGGGTTTGACTGGGTGGTGTGTGGAGCCAGGGGTGGAGGCAGGGGTGGAGGGTGTGTGTGCGGGGGGTGGGGGATGAAGGGGCTGGGAAGGGAGAGGCGTGGGGAAGACCAGGAGACAGAGAGGGGGATGGAGGAGGAGGGATGGGAGAGGAGGGTTTGGGCGAGGCTGTGAGCGAAGCGACTGCTGCCTTGGTTGGCTTAGGGGCCGTGGGGGGGGGCGGGTTTGGGGGAGACGGGGGGAGGGACTCTCTTAATCCCTGGGGAGGGGAGGAGGAGGAGGGAGGAGGAAGGAGGATGGAGGAGGGAGGAGGAGGAGGGAGGATGGAGAAAAGAAAATGTTATTCAGAACGTAAAAAGAAATGCTAAGCATTCCAACCTTCCCATCTGAGTCTGTGTGTGAGAGTGTGTGAGGGCGTGTTTGTGTGTGAGGGGTGTGTGGGTGAGGGTGTGTGTGTGAGGGTGCTGTGTGGAGGGTGTGTGTGAGGGTGTGTGTGTGAGGGTGTGGGAGGGTGTGGGGGGAGTGGGGAGAGGTGGTGTGTGAGAGTGTGTGTGTGAGAGTGTGTGAGGGTGTGTGTGGGAGGGTGTGTGTGGTGAGTGTGTGTGGGGTGGGGTGTCGTGTGTGAGGGGGGTGTGTGGGGGGGTGTGTGTGAGGGCGTGTGGTGTGAGAGTGTGTGTGGTGAGGGTGTGTGGGGTGGGTGTGTGTGTGAGGGTGTGTGTGTGAGGGTGGTGGTGAGGGTGTGTGGGGTGAGGGTGTGTGGGAGGGTCTGTGTGTGAGAGTGTGTGTGTGAGAGTGTGTGAGGGTGTTTGAGGGTGTGTGTGTGAGTGTCTGTGTGTGGGTGTGTGTGTGAGGGGTGTGTGTGAGGGCGTGTGTGTGAGAGTGTGTGTGAGGGTGTGTGGGGTGTCTGTGTGTGGGTGTCTGTGTGAGGGTGTGTCTGAGGGCGTGTGTGTTCTCACCAGGGCTGGGCAGGGCGTCTGGGCCAGGCAGGGGGACAGTCCTGGTGGGGGTGGGGGGGGGTCCTGTCTCGTCTGGGGGGGGGGTGGAGGACGGGACAGTAGGTCTCAATGCCTTCCTGCTCTCCATCCACTCACAGCTCTCCCTGGCTGGCTCCGGCCTATCAGACGCCTGTGCAGGCGGTCGCCGCCTCATGACCACGCCCCCGTTCTGCTGTGGGGGGGGTGGGGCTTTGCTGGGCGCCCTCTGATTGCTCTGGCTATGGTTGGCTGCTGGGAGGCGTGCCGGGCTCTGGTTGGTCGGATCCTCGTGGGCGTCGCCGGATGGTGTCTGTCTCTCCATCGGAGCAGGGGAGGGGGCGTGGCCTGCGGCGCAGTGTTGCCATGCCATCCGTGATGCTCTCTGTTGTTGACGTGACAACCGTGGAGCGTGGGCGGGGCTCAGGGCGGGGCTGGGCAGGTTGCTGTGGAGACAGGATCTGGGGGGCGGGGTCAGGGGTCAACGGGCCGCTGATGGTCCGGCGGCGGTTCAGAAGGTCGTCTTCATCAGAACCCAGACCACCTGACCCAGCCTGGCGACGCAGCAGGGCCGGGCTCACCTGACACACACACACACACACACACACACACACACAGCAGGTCAACACACACACATCAGGTCAACACACACAGCAGGTCAACACACACAGCAGGTCAACACACACACAGCAGGTCAACACACACACAGCAGGTCAACACACACACAGCAGGTCAACACACACACACACAGCAGGTTAACACACACACAGCAAGTCAACACACACAGCAGGTCAACACACACACATGTAGGTCAACACACACACAGCAGGTCAACACACACACAGCAGGTCAACACACACAGCAGGTCAACACACACACAGCAGGTCAACACACACACAGCAGGTCAACACACACAGCAGGTCAACACACACACAGCAGGTCAACACACACATGTAGGTCAACACACACAGCAGGTCAACACACACAGCAGGTCAACACACACACAGCAGGTCAACACACACACAGCAGGTCAACACACACACAGCAGGTCAACACACACATGTAGGTCAACACACACAGCAGGTCAACACACACACAGCAGGTCAACACACACATGTAGGTAAACACACACACATGTAGGTCAACACACACATGTAGGTAAACACACACACATGTAGGTAAACACACACCTGCAGGTAGGTTGCATTGTGGCTCCCCAGGTTCCTGGGCAGAGTTTTGGCTCCGCTCCCCATGGATGTTTCCAACATGGCCGCCAGGCTCCTGACGCTGCCACCTGCTCCCTCTGAGCGCTGCAGCCCCGCCCCCCCCTCCCTGCGCCCCGCCAGACCTCCGCAGTCGCTTGCCCGCCTCTCCCGATAGGACGGCAGCGCCAGTAGCCCCTCCCCCTCCCCGTCACCCCCGGAGATGGAGGAGCAGGAGCGCTTGGGGGGGGTCGGGGGCCGGCCTTTGCGTCGTGGACGCAGCGTGACGGATGATTGGCTGCGGTTGACGGTGGCGTCGTTAGGGGAGGGGCTCTGGGTGGAGCTGCTGCGGCACACGTATCTAGGGGCGGAGTCAGGCGCCAGGAGGCCTTCAGTCTCCAGGGAGTAGCCAATCAGGCAGCTCCCCTCCTCCGAAGGCAGGCACAGCAAGGGTACGGACACACCACCATCACGGACCGACGAATCAGACGCCTGCATGGACGGGCGGGGGCCTGGCTTTGGGGCAGGAGGACTGGGGGGGGGTCTGGGGGGGGGGTGTGAGAGGGGGAGGCGGTGTCTGGGCGGGGCCTGGCAAGGGGGGCGGGTCTAGAGGGAGGAGGGGTGGAGCTATGGTCTCCAGTCTGCAGATCCTTCAGTCTCCTTACCGCCAGCATTAGCTTCTTCTGGTGACCTAGGAGACACACAGCATCAGTCTAGCCATCGTCATGGTAACACACAGCATCAGTCCAGTTGTAGTCATGGTTACATGCAACATCAAACCTGATTGTAGTCATAGTTACACAGAGCATCAGTCTATCTGTTACTGGCCCCAGTTAACCCTAATCCACACCAATCACTGTCTGTAGTCATGGTTACTTAGCTCTCTGTCTATAGTTTTGGTTAACCAGCTCAGAGATGCAGTATATCTGTAGTCATGGTTACCAAGCTTGGTCATGCAGTCCCAAAATGTAGTCAGTCGTTGGGGATGCTGTATCTGTTGTTGTCATAGTTACCCGGCTTTGTGATGCGGTATCTGTCTGTTGTCATGGTTACCCGGCTTGGTGATGCTGTATCTGTCTGTTGTCATAGTTACCCAGCTTGGTGATGCCGATCTCCTGGAGGTCGTCCCAGCTGAGCTCAGAGACAAAGTCCATGTTCTCATAGCCATTCTGGACCAGAGCCTGGTAGTACTGATGCAGACCAATCAGAGACAGCCATTCTGCCAGGCTGGCCTATAGGAACACACACACACATGGTGCAGACCAATCAGAGACAGCCATTCTGCCAGGCTGGCCTATAGGAACACACACACACATGGTGCAGACCAATCAGAGACAGCCATCTGCCAGGCTGGCCTATAGGAACACACACACACATGGTGCAGACCAATCAGAGACAGCCATTCTGCCAGGCTGGCCTATAGGAACACACACACACATGGTGCAGACCAATCAGAGACAGCCATTCTGCCAGGCTGGCCTATAGGAACACACACACACATGGTGCAGACCAATCAGAGACAGCCATTCTGCCAGGCTGGCCTATAGGAACACACACACACATGGTGCAGACCAATCAGAGACAGCCATTCTGCCAGGCTGGCCTATAGGAACACACACACACATGGTGCAGACCAATCAGAGACAGCCATTCTGCCAGGCTGGCCTATAGGAACACACACACACATGGTGCAGACCAATCAGAGACAGCCATTCTGCCAGGCTGGCCTATAGGAACACACACACACATGGTGCAGACCAATCAGAGACAGCCATTCTGCCAGGCTGGCCTATAGGAACACACACACACATGGTGCAGACCAATCAGAGACAGCCATTCTGCCAGGCTGGCCTATAGGAACACACACACACATGGTGCAGACCAATCAGAGACAGCCATTCTGCCAGGCTGGCCTATAGGAACACACACACACATGGTGCAGACCAATCAGAGACAGCCATTCTGCCAGGCTGGCCTATAGGAACACACACACACATGGTGCAGACCAATCAGAGACAGCCATTCTGCCAGGCTGGCCTATAGGAACACACACACACATGGTGCAAACCAATCAGAGACAGCCAGTCTGCCAGGCTGGCCTGCAGGAACACACACACACACAGTATCATGGCCTGCAGGAACACACACACACACAGTATCATGGCCTGCAGGAACACACACACACACACACACACACACACACAGTATCATGGCCTGCAGGAACACACACACACACAGTATCATGGCCTGCAGGAACACACACACACACACAGTATCATGGCCTGCAGGAACACACACACACACACAGTATCATGGCCTGCAGGAAACACACACACACACAGTATCATGGCCTGCAGGAACACACACACACACAGTATCATGGCCTGCAGGAACACACACACACACACAGTATCATGGCCTGCAGGAACACACACACACACAGTATCATGGCCTGCAGGAACACACACACACACACACACACACACACACAGTATCATGGCCTGCAGGAACACACACACACACAGTATCATGGCCTGCAGGAACACACACACACACACACAGTATCATGGCCTGCAGGAACACACACACACACACAGTATCATGGCCTGCAGGAACACATACACACACACACACACACACACAGTATCATGGCCTGCAGGAACACACACACACACAGTATCATGGCCTGCAGGAACACCACACCACACACAGTATCATGGCCTGCAGGAACACACACACACACACAGTATCATGGCCATACGTGGTGAATGTAACTGTACAGGTGTGTGTGTTTTAGGTACAGGTTTTGCATGTGTGTTTTTGGTGTATTCTTACAGGTCGGTATTCTGGCAGCCACTCTGTGGAAGGCAACTTGCTGATCTCAGCTGTCAGCTTCTTACGATGTCCTGGCTTAGTCACTCCAATAGCAGTCAGATCCTAACACACACAAGCACGCATGCACACACACACACACACACACAAGCATGCATGCACACACACACACACACAAGCACGCATGCACACACACACACACACAAGCATGCATGCACACACACACACACACAAGCATGCATGCACACACACACACACACAAGCATGCATGCACACACACACAAGCACGCATGCACACACACACACAAGCAGTCATGCACAGACACACAAGCATGCATGCACACACATGAACGCACATTCACACACACACACACACACACACACAAGCAAGCATCCACACACACGCGCATGCACACACACACATATACACAAAAGCATGCAAACACACATGCACACACATGCAGAGGACAGTTATAGTTACACACCCAGGTACAATGTGTCACTTTCGCTTGTACATATACAGAGACATCGATAGTCGCACATTACAGTTATACATTACAGACACACACACACACAAATACCCAGACACATACAGACACACACAGACACAAATAGACACACACACACATACACACACAGACACACACAGACACACCCTCACACTGACACAGACACACACCCAGACACACACACACAGACACACACACAGATACACACACAGATACACACACAGACACACACACAGACACAGACACACACTCACACAGACACACACCCAGACACACACCCAGACACAGACACACACAACTCTACTACAGGTTGTTCGTCACATGCAAAACAGGTTGCATCAAGTATATACAAATGATGCAGGCAGAATGAGAGGTGATTGGCTATCTCTGAGGACTCACACCGGGGGTCAGGTGACACAGACAGGAGGGATTATGATGACATCATCCAGGTCAGAGGTCAGGGAGTGGTCTGATAGCTGATTGGCCAGCTGGCTGGGGTGGAGCTGGACAGACAGACAGGGGGCGGGGGCTGGAGAGCAGGGCTGAGGTCAGGTGACCTACCTCAGGGCTCATGCAGCTAACGGTGTGGAGGTCATATCCTGCCGTGAGGAAGTGGGTGGTGTAGAACTGCAGCTGAAAGTCACTGAGCCACGCCACTACTGCCTCGTTCTAGAACACAGAACACTCTCTCAGCTCTAGAACTGCCTCGTTCTAGAACACAGAACACTCTCTCAGGCGGGGCTCTGTCTGTGTCTCCATGGTGACGGGCCAGTCCACAGAGCAGGAGAACTCACCTTCCCATCAGCCACCTCTGCCTCTGCCTTCCGCTCAAATGACCTCTGCTCTTGAGCACAGGAGGCTGAAAGAGAAGGACAGAGAGCAGAGAGAGAAGAGGAAAAGAAGGAGATCGAGATGGAGAGGGAGAGAGGCAAGAGGAGGAGACAAGGAGATGGTAGAGGGAGAGGAGCAGATGAGAGGAGGAGAAAGGCCGGAGGAGATGGAGAGACGGAGGAGACAATGGGGATGGAGAGGGGCAGAGAGGAGGAGAAAGGGATGGGAAGATGGACGAGAGGAGGAGAGAAACGGGAAGGGAGAGGGGAGAGGGAGACGAGGATCGGAGAAATGGGGAGGCACCCGATGGAGAGAGGGAGAGAAAGGATGACGTGGAGATGGAGACGACCGAGGAGGAGAAACGAAAGAGGAATGGAGATGGAGAGAGGAGGAAGAAAGGAGATGGAGATGGAGACTGGATTCCACGAACCGAGGAGGAGAAGGAAAGGGGATGGCGATGGAGGAGAGAAGGAAGAAGGGAGGATGGAGATGGAGAGAGGAGGAGGAAAGGAGATGGAGATGGAGATGAGAGAGGCGCGAGAAAGGGATGGAGATGGAGAGAGAGGAGAAAGGGGATGGCGATGGAGAGGAGGAGGAGAAGAAAGGAGTGGAGATGGAGCTGGAGCGAGAGGAGAAAGGGAATGGAGATGGTAGAATGGAGAGAGGAGCGAGAAAGGGATGGTAGATGGAGAGAGAGAGAAGGAGAAAGGAGATGGGATGGAGGAGGAGGAGAAGGGAAGGAGATGAGAGAGGAGGAGAAAGGAGATGGAGATGGAGATGAGAGAGAGGAGGAGAAAGGGGATGGAGATGGAGAGCGGCGAGAGAAAGGAGTAGATGAGATGCGAGAGAGGAGGAGAAGCTGAATGGGATGGAGAGAGGAGGAGAAAGGAGAGAAGCGAGATGGAGATTGAGAGAGGAGGAGAAAGGAGGATGGAGATTGGAGAGAGGAGGAGATGAAAGGAGATGGCGAGGGCAGGCCAGGAGGATGAAGGGATGGAGATGGCGAGAGGAGGAGAAAGAGGACGAAAGGACGATGGAGATGGAGAGGGAGGAGAGGAGGAGACTAAGGGGATGGCTTGATGGAGACTTGAGGAGGAGAAATAGTTGTCAGGTGGGTATAGGTGTGTGGTTGGTCTATGTGTGTTGTCATGTAGGTGTGTGTCTATATGTATCGTGTGGTCTGCTGGTGTATGTGTGGTGTGTGTAAGTGTGGCTGTGGGGGTGTAAGTGTGGTGTGTGTGTTTGTACGGTGTGGTTGTGATGTGTAGTGTGTTGTGTTAAGTGTTGCAGTGTGTGTGTAGTTGTGGTGTGTGTACTCGTGTAGGTTGTGTGTGTGTAAGTGGGGTTGGCCTGATGTGGGTTACGTGTGGTGTGTTAAGTGTGTGACTCGTGTGTGTAAGTCGTGGTCGTCGGTGTTTGTTCAAGCCATGTGGGGGGTGTGGGTGTGTGGTGTGTGGGTAGTGTGGGGCCTGGACGGCGTGTCTGGCTGGGGTGTGTGTGTGTGTAAGTGTGGTGTGTGTGTGTGTGGGTGTTAAGTGTTTGGTGTGTTATGTGTAGGTTGCTGTGTATGTGGTGTTGGTGTGTACGTGTGGGCGTGTGTGTGTGTACGGGTGTGGGTGTACGTGTGTGGTGTGTGTTACGTTGGGTTGTGTGTGTGTTTGGTGTGTGTGTGTGTGTGGTGTGTGTGGTGTTGTGTGTGGTGTGTGTGTGTGTGTGTGTGGTGGTGTGTGTGTGGTGTGTGTGTTGTGTGTGTGTGTACATGCCTTGATGACTCAACTGATCGGACTGTTCCAATTCGTAGTGCTCTTTTGTCTTTCAACTGACTTGGCCGACCACGTACTTAGTCGCCCACCGAAGCTACAGATGGACACGCACCACACAACACACACCATTCACACAAATTCCATCATCCTCACCATCCACACACACCCACACCAAACCCCTGTTAACACATGTTCCCATGAGACGTGATACGTTACACACTGCGAGGCATTACAGTATTGGAACCAGGGGAATAACCTATCATTTCTACACTTACAGCCTTTCTTCTGCCAGTGCATGGAGACCAGGCGCAGCAGTCAGCCCGTGGTGTTGAGGCCAGTGGGTGTTGCCTAGAGCCCTTTTGGTGAACTAGGGGGACTGGCGTGTTTCCCCTGTTTTGTCTACGCCCGTGTGAGCCCTAGTTGGGGAGTGCGTTTCGTTGTTTTGTTATTCGTTGTAGTTCCTAGCCTGGGTTGCTGCCTGTGTGGATCTTCACGCAAACCTCATACCGAGCCACCCACCGCGACCACCCAGCCACTCTGGCGCAGCCGGGGGGACCCACAACAGCTATAGAGGAGAACACCCACACCACAGGCACACAAACAAAGACGGAGGACACACAATAGAGGAGAAACACACACACCAGCAGAAAGACAAGGCACACACAGAGAGGGGGGGAAAGGGGAGCGAGGGGCCCGCAGGGCAGCGGGCCGCAGAACCCACAGAGGCGCCAGGCGGAGGCCGGTCGCCCATAGGTGGTGGATTCTTGGGAGCCGGGGTTGGACGGGAGCCCCGGGTACCGGAGCACACACCCAGACACACCAACACCCAGACACACTACACACCTACACATCTCCATCATTCACTATTGAAAATCACACATCCACACACACATCCACTACTACCACCACCACATCATGCCCACACTTTCATACCTATGACCTCCACACACAGACATCACACACCACCAACACACAACACACACCCACAACCACACCCCTGTACCCATCCTGCATAATTTCACAGCACACACACACATCCACTCGATGACATTTTTCCCTACCCCAGACCCCAACAAAATGCAGACAATTAACACAGTGACGAGTCCTATAACACACAACACCACACATCATACACCACACACACACATCACACACCACACAACACACACACACCATACACACACACACACCATAACACCACACAACACACACAACAAACCACACACACCCACCACACACACACACAGCCAGCACCGCACACACACCACACACACACAGGGCCACACACACAGCCACACACACACACCATCCATACACCCACCACACACCATACAACACACAGAACTCCCTACACACCCCCCATACCAACACACACATAGACACACACCAGACACACTACACACACACACACACACATCACCTATACACAGCAGCACCCTACAGCCACGCATCCACACACACTCCCATCCAACACCCACACGACACACACACCAGTACACCACACACACCATGACACACACCACCACACAACACACGCCACGACACACATACACTAGCACACATCGATCACCCACGACACACCATTTACTACACACACCACATACACACCCACATCCACACACGACACACAAGCACACACACACCGACCATACACGACACAGCACCACACCATACACTACCACACCTCACCCACATACACCATACACATCCACCATAGTCATAATCACACACCATACACAGACACCCATCAACCCACATCATATCACACCCCCGACACGTCACCATCGCAGCGCACACACATCCACTCCATCGTTAATAAGTGGACGAACCCATATCATTGAGCGTGAGTTCACCTAGCACCACACCCACAGATCACTTACTCGACAGCTAACACCACTACACACCCACACCCATTACACGACACAACATACACACACATACACAATCAGACACACACACACACAACATGGCACTTACACACACACCCACACCTACATACACAACACACCAGTCTAAGCAGCTACATAGCAACACGACACCCACACCCACAACATCACAATCAACACCCCACTACCACCTCTGACACACACACACCCACACACCATACCCACACATCACAAACTACACACTACTACACACCATACCCAGCCATACTACCCACCCATACACATAGACTCCATACACACACATCCACACACCATACACACACATCCATACTGCAACACATACACACAGCCAACATCGACGACGACCCACACTACAGTACACACACACACACACACACATCATGTACACACGCACACACATACACCCAGCGTCTGTACCTGTCAGAACAACCCCATGAAAAAGGAAGCACAGCCATTCATCACACTCATACACACACAGTAATTGTACCACACACACACACACTTACTAGGCTATACTAGAGGGGAAGGAACCAATGGCATGACAGATTGTGCTGGAGAGCCAGTAGCAGCCAATCAGAGAGCACCAGGCAAGATACTGCCTCCACTTGAAGCAGTCAAGGGTTAAAAACTGTAGAGTAATCTGATAGTTGGGGTAGTCAGGTAGTACCTGGTAGTCAGGGTAACTGGTCTGGTAGTCAGGGTAACTGGTCTGGTGGTCTGGTAGTCAGGGTAACTGGTCTGGTAGTCAGGGTAACTGGTCTGGTAGTCTGGTAGTCAGGGTAACTGGTCTGGTAGTCTGGTAGTCAGGGTAACTGGTCTGGTAGTCAGGGTAACTGGTCTGGTAGTCTGGTAGTCAGGGTAACTGGTCTGGTAGTCTGGTAGTCAGGGTAACTGGTCTGGTGGTCTGGTAGTCAGGGTAACTGGTCTGGTAGTCTGGTAGTCAGGGTAACTGGTCTGGTAGTCTGGTAGTCAGGGTAACTGGTCTGGTAGTCAGGGTAACTGGTCTGGTGGTCTGGTAGTCAGGGTAACTGGTCTGGTAGTCTGGTAGTCAGGGTAACTGGTCTGGTAGTCTGGTAGTCAGGGTAACTGGTCTGGTAGTCAGGGTAACTGGTCTGGTGGTCTGGTAGTCAGGGTAACTGGTCTGGTAGTCTGGTAGTCAGGGTAACTGGTCTGGTAGTCTGGTAGTCAGGGGTAACTGGTCTGTAGTCAGGGTAACTGGTCTGGTGGTCTGGTAGTCAGGGTAACTGGTCTGGTGGTCTGGTAGTCAGGATAACTGGTCTGGTAGTCAGGGTAACTGGTCTGGTGGTCTGGTAGTCAGGGTAACTGGTCTGGTAGTCAGGGTAACTGGTCTGGTGGTCTGGTAGTCAGGGTAACTGGTCTGGTGGTCTGGTAGTCAGGATAACTGGTCTGGTAGTCAGGGTAACTGGTCTGATGTCAGGGTAACTGGTCTGGTAGTCAGGGTAACTGGTCTGGTGTCTGGTAGTCAGGTAACTGGTCTGGTGGTCTGGTAGTCAGGATAACTGGTCTGGTAGTCAGGGTAACTGGTCTGGTGGTCTGGTAGTCAGGGTAACTGGTCTGGTAGTCAGGGTAACTGGTCTGGTGGTCTGGTAGTCAGGGTAACTGGTCTGGTGGTCTGGTAGTCAGGATAACTGGTCTGGTAGTCAGGTAACTGGTCTGGTAGTCAGGGTAACTGTCTGGGTCTGGTAGTCAGGTAACTGGTCTGGTGGTCTGGTAGTCAGGGTAACTGGTCTGGTGGTCTGGTAGTCAGGATAACTGGTCTGGTAGTCAGGGTAACTGGTCTGGTAGTCAGGGTAACTGGTCTGGTGGTCTGGTAGTCAGGGTAACTGGTCTGGTGGTCTGGTAGTCAGGGTAACTGGTCTGGTAGTCTGGTAGTCAGGGTAACTGGTCTGGTAGTCTGGTAGTCAGGGTAACTGGTCTGGTAGTCAGGGTAACTGGTCTGGTGGTCTGGTAGTCAGGGTAACTGGTCTGGTAGTCTGGTGAGTCAGGGTAACTGGTCTGGATAGTCTGGTAGTCAGGGTAACTGGTCTGGTAGTCTGGTAGTCAGGGTAACTGGTCTCGTAGTCAGGGTAACTGGTCTGGTGGTCTGGTAGTCAGGGTAACTGGTCTGGTAGTCTGGTAAGTCAGGAATAACTGGTCTGGTAGTCAGGGTAACTGGGTCTGGTGGTCTGGTAGTCAGGGTAACTGTCTGGTAGTCAGGGTAACTGGTCTGGTGGTCTGGTATTCAGGGTAACTGGTCTGGTGGTCTGGTAGTCAGGTAACTGGTCTGGTAGTCAGGGTAACTGGTCTGATAGTCAGGGTAACTGGTCTGGTAGTCAGGGTAACTGGTCTGGTGGTCTGGTAGTCAGGGTAACTGGTCTGGTGGTCTGGTAGTCAGGATAACTGGTCTGGTAG
>CAEFZP010000565.1:0-10442 GCA_903064625.1 Mallotus villosus | reverse complement strand
TGAGATTGAGAGTAGAGTTTTTAGAACTAGGACTTACCTTTATTCCTACTCCAAGGCAGCCAGACCGTAACCAGCTACGCAGGGATCTCCATGTGTATCACAGGAGACTAAAACTTTTAGACCATTTTAATTATGAGAGTGAGCATGTCCACACACCCTTTATGGACCCTTCAACCTGGGTGCCAAGAAGGGTGTCCAACACTATTGAGACCCTTATTGCAAAGGATCTGGAGGCTTTTAGGGCCTTAGACCAAGACCGGAGCTTACCTACAATTTGAGCGCAGAGGAACTCAACGCCGTCAAGACTCTGGCAGAGAACCCTGCGCTCGTAATAAAACCGGCAGACAAAGGGTCACAAATTGTGATTATGGACAGGGCCCAGTATCTATTAGAAGCAGAAAGACAATTGGCCAACAGGAGTCATTATACACCTTTGATACACTCGATGCAGCCAGAGACACAGAAGATGATTCGATCTGTCTTGGCCAGAATGCTTCAGGCGGACATTATAACACCTGGTCAAATGACTTACCTGTTGGGACCGGATGTTCCCAGGCCAAGGGTTTTTTTATCTGCTTCCTAAAATACATAAGGCCCTGGACAAGTGGACTGTACCTGGTCATGTTCCCTGCGGAAGACCAATTGTGAGTGACTGTGGCTCAGAGTCGTCCAATATTGCTGAGTTCTTGGACTTCCATATCAATCCACTCTCGCACAAACATGCATCCTATATCAAGGACACCTATGATTTTGTGGAGAAAGTTGGGTTAGTCTCAGTCTCAGCCAATGCCTTCTTGTTTTCAATAGATATCAATTCTCTATATACAAACATAGATACGACTCTGGGCTTACAGGCCATCAAAGCTGCTTTTATTAAATTTCCTGTGGAAGGAAGACCTGATACACACATTTTAGAGCTTTTAAAGATGAGCCTGGAGCGAAATGACTTTGAGTTTAACGACAAGTTCTATCTCCAGATCCATGGTACAGCGATGGGCAAAAAATTCGCTCCTGCATATGCCAATCTATACATGTGCCATTGGGAGGAATCGGCGTTTGTCAAATGTCGCTCCTTACCATCACGGTATTTTAGATATCTTGACGATATCTTTGGCATCTGGGAAGGAGATATGGACAGTTTTAAAGCATTTTTACACGTGTTAAACACACATCATCCGGCCATCACGATAACACACAACGTCCAGAGAGAGGCGCTGGAGTTTTTAGACACACGGGTTTTTTTCTCTGCGACTTTAGGAGCGACAAAAACACTAGCCACAAAGTTTTTTTTAAAGAAACTGATAGGCATGCACTCCTTCATAAAAATAGTTACCATCCGAAGCATACATACAAGGGTCTGGTCAAATCACAGCTGATCAGATTTTATCGCATTTGCACTCACCTTAGCGACGTGGAGGAAGCCACATCGGTCCTTTTTAAGGCTCTGAGACCTCGAGGTTATTCTCGAAGATTCTTGAGAGAAATAAGAAGAGACGTGAGAGACATTTTCATAGCAAATGGGAGGTATGTGGTGGAAAGAGATGATAAAAAAATAATACCTGTGGTGACGACATTCTCACTCCCTCTGGGACGTTTGGGTGGTCAATTAAGGCTCCATTTTGGACAGGCCCAGGAAACACTGGAGGACCTGGTTGATTTTAAATTGATCTCTGCGTACAGGAGAAACAAAATCTTAAAGACAGACTGGTACATTCAAACCTAAACAAAAAACCGAGGGTGCCCCTGGTACAAGACAGACAACATTACCACCAGCCAATGTCGATGTTGCAACAATATTCTTTTTGTAGTTTTTGTCTTTTTACTAGACTATATCTGGCTTTTAGTGCTTTGTTTAGTGAGGGAGTACCGATAGGGAAAAGCATTGGTTTTAAAACTCACATGTGGTATATGCCATCAAATGCTTGAGCTGCCAGAAAATGTACGTAGGGGAGTCTCAATACTCCATGGAGATCCGTTTTAAACAACACAGATATCAGGTTAGGAGAGGGAACAGGGATACGGTCCTATATCAACATTTTTTTATGCATGGGGTTAACAATATGGCGATTGAGGGTCTGGAGAGCCACAGAGAGTGGACAAAAACTCTCAGACAAAAGGCTGAGAGGACCTGGATTCATCTTTTAAGAACCATTGACCCATTGGGGTTAAATGAGAAGTATTAAAAAATCCGACAGGTTCTAAGTACAGGGAGTATTAGGAGGTTTTACATTGTTTCCTTGGAGATATCTGTACAGCGTTACAGGTAGTTGGGGTTGGCCACATGACGAGGTTTCATATATATATATAACTATGTATATGTTTTCTGTTGTAATGATATAAAACTATGTAATATTATTTCTTAGATTTGTGTTTGATGCTTGTTGCCCTGTCGTGTGGCGGATCCCAACTCCAGAATATAGTGGCACTTACCTCTCTTTGCTGTATTCAATGCTGGGGGATTCACCTGGGAAAACAAAAATGGATGGAACATCAGTTTCTTACACCCTCTGTTGAGGACAAACTGTTGGAACCATAATTAACACAATACTTACCTCCGGACCTTCAAATCTCCATTAAAAAATTATTTTCACTTTCTTATACTCACAGGAATAATAGATTTCCACAGTCCCACATGGCATGCTTGTGCCCGTGCAAACTCCAACCCTGCAGAGGGTTGAGACATCTTATCAAACCTAACCCTAACCCTAACCCTAACCCTAACCCTAACCCTAACCCTAACCGGGCATGGAGATGGGAACGGTGGCTCATCACCCCCCTCTGTTCACCAATCAGTGCGTTTACATGATGGTAGTAATTCGAATCTTGCTTAATTCGAATAATGCTACTCTCTGGCGGTATTGGATTATCCGAATGTACATGGCGGTGAATAAATCGAATTATTGGCCGAAAGCATGTCATATCCCCAGTCCGATACGTGGCGCTGTTTTCATTACAACTAGTGGTGATACAGCCATTTCCGCTTGACCTCTTCACCACTACCAACAACAACAACCATAGATATATATATATGAAGGCGTTTACATATATTTATGACAACAACATCAACATTTCGAGAAAGATGGCAAGGTGACGCTACGTCCCTCTACATTCCGTGCATGATGACAGTAGGAGTAGCCTACTGCGAATGCAAACGGCGATATTGGCTAGATTGATAAAGTAGAGAAGACGCCGCCGAAAGAACATGGATAATTTAATTCAGACCACCAATATGTGGTTGCACTTTGCCACAGTACCACAAAGGTCTCGGCGAACAGTCTTGATGAAGAGCAAACACAAAGTCTTCTGGGTTGTACATCGCGTTGTTTGTTTGTTTCTACTGGGCCAGCTCCTGGCAGCGACAACCTTTTTCGACTTCCGTGTCACGACCTGGGAGGGTGGCTCAAGCATGCGCAAAAACGCTGAATCCAGTTCATAGTCCGATTAAGCGTTTACATGCATGCGTTATTCTAATTATCAATCGAATCGGACAGAGTTATCCCGGGGTGTCGATCGGATCGGATCGGATCGCAATGATTCGAAATAAGGTGTTTACAAGAAACGGATAATTCTATTTCTATCCGATTAAGCCAGTAATTCGAATGCATGTAACCGCAGTCAATGTGGCAGTCCATATGAATGACAGTTTGCATTCATTTCCGGGCTCACAGCTAACTGAGCGACAACAGACCATGGTGGTGGTCACTAACCCTAATCCCTCCCATTTACCCCAACCCCAACCCCTCCATGAGCTTGACTATCCCACTGGGGACAGCTGAGGGTCTTACCCCCAATCTGCCCCCAGTGCCTAAACCCAATTCTTTGGGTTCTAATAGGGGTTCTACCTCTCCCCTGTCAGCTCATCCTAACCTCAACCCTCCCCCCCTCACACATACCCCAAACACCACTAACCTTGGTCATGATCCTCAGCTGCCATTGGGCACCGCCGGTAGGGTACCTGTAAGACATCCAATAAGCAAAAGAAAGATATTTGAGTGGAAATTAGAGGTCACAAAGCCCATCTTGTTTTTAGGGGATTCAAACCTTGCGAGGATCCCTATCATTGAGAGAAATGATATTCAGGTTGACAGCTTCCCAGGAGCCACGTGTGACCATCTGAGGGGAGTTATAGAAAAACTTACTCCCCAACTACAAGTGGAACAGGTGGTCCTCGCGATAGGCCTGGTAAACTGCTTGAAACAGAACACGCCTGACACATTATTGAAACAGATGCGGCGGGTATTACAAGTGTGTGACACACGATTTCCAAGGGCTAGGATCTATGTGGCTAAGATCCCCTACTCAGAACGTCTGAACTTGATTCAACAAAGCTTGGTTAGGAGGTTTAATGTGGACATAATCAAACATTGTGACTACTTACCTGTCCTGGAGGAGGACCAATTCTGCGTGATGCCGGACGATCCAGTTCACTGGACACCGGAAACTGCGGGAAAACTTTTTAAACTATGGCTACAATTTTTAAACTAGGGGGAGACGAGTGTAATAATACAGCTCCTACATGCAACATTATGAATCTCTCAAGGTCGTACAGACTTAATGAGATTGAGAGTAGAGTTTTAGAACTAGGACTTACCTTTATCCCTACTCCAAGGCAGCCAGACCGTAAACAGCTACGCAGGGATCTCCATGTGTATCACAGGAGACTAAAACTTTTAGACCATTTTAATTATGAGAGTGAGCATGTCCACACACCCTTTATGGACCCTTCAACCTGGGTGCCAAGAAGGGTGTCCAACACTATTGAGACCCTTATTGCAAAGGATCTGGAGGCTTTTAGGGCCTTTAGACCAAGACCGGAGCTTACCTACAATTTGAGCGCAGAGGAACTCAACGCCGTCAAGACTCTGGCAGAGAACCCTGCGCTCGTAATAAAACCGGCAGACAAAGGGTCACAAATTGTGATTATGGACAGGGTCCAGTATCTATTAGAAGCAGAAAGACAATTGGCCAACAGAAGTCATTATACACCTTTGATACACTCGATGCAGCCAGAGACACAGAAGATGATTCGATCTGTCTTGGCCAGAATGCTTCAGGCTGACATCATAACACCTGGTCAAATGACTTACCTGTTGGGACCGGATGTTCCCAGGCCAAGGGTTTTTTATCTGCTTCCTAAAATACATAAGGCCCTGGACAAGTGGACTGTACCTGGTCAAGTTCCCTGCGGAAGACCAATTGTGAGTGACTGTGGCTCAGAGTCGTCCAATATTGCTGAGTTCTTGGACTTCCATATCAATCCACTCTCGCACAAACATGCATCCTATATCAAGGACACCTATGATTTTGTGGAGAAAGTTGGGTTAGTCTCAGTCTCAGCCAATGCCTTCTTGTTTTCAATAGATATCAATTCTCTATATACAAACATAGATACGACTCTGGGCTTACAGGCAATCAAAGCTGCTTTTATTAAATTTCCTGTGGAAGGAAGACCTGATACACACATTTTGGAGCTTTTAAAGATGAGCCTGGAGCGAAATGACTTTGAGTTTAACGACAAGTTCTATCTCCAGATCCATGGTACAGCGATGGGCAAAAAATTCGCTCCTGCATATGCCAATCTATACATGTGCCATTGGGAGGAATCGGCGTTTGTCAAATGTCGCTCCTTACCATCACTGTATTTTAGATACCTTGACGATATCTTTGGCATCTGGGAAGGAGATATGGACAGTTTTAAAGCATTTTTACACGTGTTAAACACACATCATCCGGCCATCACGATAACACACAACGTCCAGAGAGAGGCGCTGGAGTTTTTAGACACACGGGTATTTTTCTCTGCGACTTTAGGAGCGACAAAAACACTAGCCACAAAAGTTTTTTTTAAAGAAACTGATAGGCATGCACTCCTTCATAAAAATAGTTACCATCCGAAGCATACATACAAGGGTCTGGTCAAATCACAGCTGATCAGATTTTATCGCATTTGCACTCACCTTAGCGACGTGGAGGAAGCCACATCGGTCCTTTTTAAGGCTCTGAGACCTCGAGGTTATTCTCGAAGATTCTTGAGAGAAATAAGAAGAGACGTGAGAGACATTTTCATAGCAAATGGGAGGTATGTGGTGGAAAGAGATGATAAGAAAATAATACCTGTGGTGACGACATTCTCACTCCCTCTGGGACGTTTGGGTGGTCAATTAAGGCTCCATTTTGGACAGGCCCAGGAAACACTGGAGGACCTGGTTGATTTTAAATTGATCTCTGCGTACAGGAGAAACAAAAATCTTAAAGACAGACTGGTACATTCAAACCTAAACAAAAAACCGAGGGTGCCCCTGGTACAAGAACAACATTACCACCAGAATGTCTATGTTGGCAACAAATATTCTGGGAGGGGGGTACCGATAGGGAAAAGCATTGGTTTTAAAACTCACAATGTGGTATATGCCATCAAATGCTTGAGCTGCCAGAAAATGTACGTAGGGGAGTCTCAATACTCCATGGAGATCCGTTTTAAAACAACACAGATATCAGGTTAGGAGAGGGAACAGGGATACGGTCCTATATCAACATTTTTTTATGCATGGGGTTAACAATATGGCGATTGAGGGTCTGGAGAGCCACAGAGAGTGGACAAAAACTCTCAGACAAAAGGCTGAGAGGACCTGGATTCATCTTTTACGAACCATTGACCCACTGGGGTTAAATGAGAAGTATTAAAAAATCCGACAGGTTCTAAGTACAGGGAGTATTAGGAGGTTTTACATTGTTTCCTTGGAGATATCTGTACAGCGTTACAGGTAGTTGGGGTTGGCCACATGACGAGGTTTCATATATATATATAACTATGTATATGTTTTCTGTTGTAATGATATAAAACTATGTAATATTATTTCTTAGATTTGTGTTTGATTCAGATTCAGATTCAGATTCAGAAGACTTTATTTGCCATGAAATGTGAACATGTATGGAATTTGCTTTGGTACAGTGGAGTTTACAATAGGACAGGTGCAAGACAGGACAAGACAGTGCATACCAACATATATAGTGCAAAAATGAGTAAATAATAGTGGTATAATCTATCAATGACAGCAGACCATTAGGTTACTGAGGGGGGAGGGGGCAGTGCATTAATTAGACGGATGGCCGTGGGGAAGAAGCTGTGCAAATGTCTGGATTTAAGAGTCCTTATTGACCGCAACCTCCTGCCTGAAGGGAGCGGGGCGAAGAGACCGTGGCCTGGGTGTGCAGGGTCAGCCATGATCTTCCTGGCCCTCCCCAGAGCCCTGCTGTTAAACAGGGCCCCAAGGGGGGGCAAGGGGCAGCCAATCACCTTCTCCGCCGAGCGTATCACCCGCTGCAGCTTGGCCTTGTCCTTGGCCGCTGCAGCGGGGAACCAGGTGATGATGGCAGAGGTGATGATGGACTCGATGATGGCCGTGTAGAAGTTCACCAGCATGGATTTAGGCAGCTTGAATTTCCTGAGCTGCCTCAGGAAAAACAAACGCTTCTGTGCTTTTTTAGTGAGGGCATCGGTGTTGGGCCCCCACTTTAGGTCCCGAGAGAGCGTCACCCCGAGGAATCTGCATGACTCCACTATGGCGACTGGGGTGCCTACCAGTATGATTGGAGGGGGAGGGGGCGGGTTCCTCCTGAAGTCCACTATTAACTCCACTGTTTTAAGAGCGTTTAGCTTTAAATTGTTGTGATCGCACCAAGAAACCACCGAGTCGATCTGGCTCCTGTAGGCAGCTTCATCCCCCCTGGAGATAAGCCCTACCAGTGTGGTGTCATCTGCGAATTTGAGGAGCTTGACCGACTGGTGGCTGGAGGTGCAACAGTTGGTGTAGAGGGAAAACAGAAGGGGAGACAGGACGCAGCCCTGCGGGGAACCGGTGCTGATCGACCTCGGCTCGGAGATGTACTTCCCGAGCTTCACCCGCTGGGTCCTGTTAGATAGGAAATTTGTAATCCAGCTGCAGGTGGAGTCAGGCACCTGCAGCGCAGAGAGCCCACTCTCCAGTATCGGTGGCAAGATGGTGTTGAACGCTGAGCTGAAGTCCAGGAACAGAATTCTGGCGTAGGTCCCTGCAGTGTCCAGATGTTCCAGGACGTAGTGCAGAGCCATGTTGACCGCGTCTTCCACGGACCTGTTGGCCCTATACGCAAACTGCAGGGGGTCTAGGAGAGGGACCGTGATGGACTTCAGGTGGGCAAGGACGAGGCGTTCAAAGACCTTCATGACCACAGAGGTCAGGGCGACGGGTCTGTAGTCGTTCAGGTCTGTGATCTTCGTCTTTTTAGGGACAGGAATGATGATGGAGGCCTTGAAGCAGGCTGGTACCTGGCAGTGCTCCAGGGAGGAGTTGAAGATATCACTGAACACCGGGGACAGTTGGTCAGCACAAAACTTCAGGATGGAGGGTGAGACGTTGTCCAGACCGGCTGCTTTCCGGGGGTTCTGCCTTTTGAACAGGCGATTCACCTCCCTCACTGAGACAGAGAGGTGTGGGCGGGCAGAAGGGGTAGGGTACGGGGGTGGTGAGGGGGGAAGGATGGAGAAAGGGAGGTAGGGGGGGCAGACTGTTGCTCGAAACGGCAGTAAAACTTATTCAGCTTGTTTGCAAGGGGAATGTTATCCGTGGTCTGAGGGGGTTTTGGTTTGTAGTTTGTGATTTGTTTTAGACCCTTCCAGACAGAGGAGGCGTTGCCATCTGAGAATTGATTTTTCAATTTCTCAGAGAAGAGATGTTTTGCCCTCCTGACAGCTGCCTCAAACTTATACCTGGCGTCTTTAAACCTGCTCTTATCTCCCCTCCGCCAGGCATCCTCCTTCTCCAACCTCAGTCTTTTGAGTTGGGCAGTGAACCAGGGTTTGTCATTATTATAACTGACCCTGGTTCGAGTAGGGACACACGCTTCCTCGCAGTAGCTGACGAATGACGTCACAGTGTCAGTGTACGCATCCAAGTTGTTACCAGCCTCAACCCCCGCCCACTCCACATAGCCCATATCGCAGCCAGCTCGCTCTAGCCATGCGCAGGTTCTCTCCTTAGCCTCGCTATTCCAAATCCTGTACGACTTAACTACAGGTTTAGACGTTTTTAGTCTCTGCTTATAGGATGGAATCAGGTGGACAATGTCGTGGTCAGATTTGCCCAGCGCAGCTCGGGAAACCGCGTGGTATGCGTTCCTGATGGTACAGTAGCAGTGGTCAAGCGTCCTTTCCCCCCGAGTGTGGCATTTGACCTGCTGCCGATATTTAGGGAGAGCCCGGCTCAAATTGGCTTTGTTAAAGTCCCCTAACACTATCACAGCACTATCCGGAAATATACGTTCTGCATCCATGATATGCTCGGCTAGTGCACTCTGTGCCTCTTCGACAGCAGCGTCGGGTGGAATGTAAACACAAGCAATAATAAAGGAGCTGAACTCACGGGGTGAGTAAAACGGGCGACAGTTAATGATAATGAATTCTAGATTTTTCGAGCAGTATTTATTAATTACTGTCACGTCAGTGCACCAGGACTCGTTAACGAAAAAACATACCCCTCCACAGCAGACTTTTCCGGACGAAAGTGTGTCCCTGTCGGCTCGGTACAGTTGAAAACCCTCCAGCTGTACTGCTGCGTCAGGGACATCCTCGGAAAGCCAGGTCTCCGTGATGGCGTAAACTGCTGCAGAATGGTAGTCCTTGTTCTTCGCAACTAAGCATCGGAGTTCGTCCATTTTATTGCTTAGAGAGTTCACATTTGACAGGAATATTCCTGGGAGTGGAGTACGAGAGCCGCGTGTACGCAGTCTGGCGAGAGCGCCAGCTCTCTTCCCCCGCTGGCGTCTAACCCACCTCACAGCCTGGGTGAAGACCGCGGTTCCTCTGACCAGAATATCCAGTACATCCGTAGATCGGGTGAGAAAAGTAGGAAAAATGTCCAAGGGAGTGTCCCTAAGACATAAGAGTGCTTCTCTTACATAAGAGATACCACAGAACGCAGATCCAGACACGAAAACAAACAAAACAATGCTCCACAACACCACAGCAGCCATGGGCGGCGCCATCTTGGATCTTGATGCTTGTTGCCCTGTCGTGTGGCGGATCCCAACTCCAGAATATAGTGGCACTTACCTCTCTTTGCTGTATTCAATGCTGGGGGATTCACCTGGGAAAACAAAAATGGATGGAACATCAGTTTCTTACACCCTCTGTTGAGGACAAACTGTTGGAACCATAATTAACACAATACTTACCTTCCGGACCTTCAAATCTCCATTAAAAAATTATTTTCACTTTCTTATACTCTCAGGAATAATAGATTTCCACAGTCCCACATGGCATGCTTGTGCCCGTGCAAACTCCAACCCTGCAGAGGGTTGAGACATCTTATCAACCCTAACCCTAACCCTAACCCTAACCCTAACCCTAACCCTAACCCTAACCCTCCCTCCCCCTCCCTGCCACCACTAGATGGCTCCTGTAC
>CAEFZP010000564.1:7500-16354 GCA_903064625.1 Mallotus villosus | reverse complement strand
GAGAAAAGAGGGAGAAACCGCCACAAAGAGACCGAGAGGACGAGAGAGAGAAAGAGAGAGAGAGGATGTGTGACTGAAAGAGAGAAAGAGGGATGGACAGCAGAAAGGAGGGGGGGAGGAGGGACACGCCATTTCTCCAAGCCACATACAGTACAACCCAGTACAGTAGAGCACAGTACAGAACAGAACAGGCAGAGAGACAGTGGGAATGGAATCAAATCAAGGCAGAAGTAATGGAACCTATGACCTAATCTGACACCGAGCAGGAACTACAACATGAATATAAATTACGTTTCTAAAAATAACCCCCCCTGGCCCCCCCAGGCCGACTCCCCCTCCCCTCGTCCACATCCCCGGCTCCTTCCCCAAAATGGAGGCTTCTCTCTCTGTACTCTCCGTTAAGACCCTCCCTGCCGGGGTTCTGGAATGTTCCAACTCACGGTCGGAGGGGGGTGTGGGGGATTCTTCTTACTAACAATACCGGCAAAACCGGTACCCTGGTGTCAAAGACAACCGTGTTTGTGTGTATGTGTACGTGTGTGTGCGTGTAGGACTCGACGTGTGCCAGAGAGTGTGTCTGGGTGAGTGTGCACAGAACCCTGGTTGTCATGGCGATCCTCTGTGTGCATGTGCAGGGGCAGAGCAGGCGATGGCTGGTCCGTTTGTAGTGGGGGGGAGGTGGGGGGAAGTGGGCGGAGGAAAGGACAAGGGGGCTTGGTCTGGAGGGGGGAGTGTGGGTCAAATGGGGGAGTGTGGGGGGCGAAAAGTGGGCTTAGGATAGGGGGATATCAGTGACCCCGCCAGACAGCCGTCGTCAACATGACCTCTCACCTCCAACCCCTGAACCCTGACCCCTAACCTACCAGGGAGCCTATTGTGATTACAAAGGCAAACGGTGACCAGCAGATCCCTTTAAGGAAACAAGCACACAGGCGGGCCCAAACACCAGCCGGCACCTGGAACCGATCAGGTGGGATCGCACACAGCTGGCCTGTGAGCTCAACATTAACCTGGTAATGGATCCAGCATGGCCAAGCGTGTGACTGGGCTCTGCTGAGACAAGCCTTGGACCGCGAAAGAAGCAAGTTCCAGGCTCATTCTGTGTGTGGTGTGTTAGTGTGTGTAGTAGTGTGTGTAGTGTGTGTAGTGTGTAGTGTGCGCCGTGTGTGTGTGTCAGTATTAACATAATAAAGCTGTGTTTTTATTGAGCGCGAGTTGGGATTCACTTCACTTCCTCTCTTTGTGGCAGCCAGTGAGTGAGTCACTGAAGACAGACTAAATGTGGGTCAAAAACCTGATGCCATTTTTAGTAGAAGGAGGACACCATGCCAGGGCTGCAGACCTGCAGAGCAGCTGGACACACACACACACACACACACACACACACACACACACACACACACACACACACAGACACAGACAGACAGACAGGATAGAGAAAGACAGACAGGATACAGACAGACTGGCAGACAAACAGACAGTCTGGCAGACAAACATACAGGATGGAAATAGACAGACAAGAGACAGACAGACAAGCAGACAGACAGGAAGGAGACAGACAGCCAGACAGGATAAAGGCAGATGGACAGAAAAACTGACCGGATAGAAACAGACAGACAGACGGACAGACAGAGAATGCAGAAGACACAGCAGAAACAGGCATTAAGGTCTGAATGTTCCACCTGACAGGCAGCTGTGAAGGCGGTCGGGCTGTCACTGTAAACCCTTCCACATGGCCACTCATTTACTATGAGACAGTAGAAGGAGGGGCAATCTAAGGTTACTATTTATGGTTTACTATGGTATCACGGCAACCAAATACACGCAACAACACCGTCCAGCGCGTTCACACACTGAGTGTTCACACACACACACAGACACACACACACACACACACACACACAGTCGGGGTGGGGAAGGCTTAACATAAGCACAGTCCGGTGATAAGCTTTACTTTACCCACATTTGATCAGAAATCTGCAAAGTCTGTGTAAATGTAAATGCACGTGCTTATTACGTGCGCGTGTTCACGCTGTATTTATGTGCAGCAAAATCTGCAGACAGAAAACCTGTAGTGTGTGCTTGCAGAACCACAGTAGAACACCAGTACATGCAGAGAAATGTAGTCACACACACACGGGCATTTGCATGCATATTCGATTTGCACACTGGCTCCAGTCAACCCATTTAGTAACACATCTGCAGTGCCGTTGCACAAAGACACACACACACACACACACACACACACACACACACACCACACACACACACACACACACACACACACACCCTTCCCTGTCACTCCTTACCGGGTCCTCTTTCTTGTTTTTCTTTTTTTTCTTCTCCTTCTTCTTCTTCTTCTCTCCGACCTCCGTATTGTCTCCGGTCCTCTCTCCCCTCCAGACGCCCTCACGCCTCACACCTGTTCCTCTGGTCGGTCCTCTCTCCTCCACGTCTCTCCCCCGATCCTCTCCTCGTCGCCTCGCTGCCCTCTCCTCTTCTCCTCGTCTCCTCTGCTGCCCCGTTTCCCCTCTTCCCTCTGATGCTCAGCCCCATCCACGTGCAGAGACCAGGGGGGAGGGGGGCGGCCCCACACGCTGACAGACAAGCCACACCGGCCAATGGGGGCGCTCGGAGCCTCCTGCCAATCATGTTGCACTGCATGGTAGAGTAAAGAGGCGGGGACACAGAGAGAGAGAGAGAGATGAGAGAGAGAGAGAGAGAGAGAGAGAGGAGAGAGAGGAGAGAGAGAGGAGAGAGGGAGGAGAGAGAGAGAGAGAGAGAGAGAGAGAGGAGAGAGGAGAGAGAGAGAGAGAAAGGTAGAGTGCGAGTGTGAGTGTGTGTGTGTTGGAATCAAGCCAACATAGGAATGGAAGCTATTTTTAAACCTCCACACAGCCTCCATTTTCTCCAGCAGAATCCTGTAATGTATATATGTGTTATGTACCACCACCCATGGACTTTATCTACATGCACTGTAACAGACACATCTCTGACATATCTCTAGAATCCCTTTAAATGTCTGCTTACATCTGTCTACTGTAAAAACAACAACAATAGTTCACTCTGCTTCCTTGCATATCCTATACCTCCTTCTCCAGATTTACAGCACGGAGGGAGGAATCGACACCGTACACTTTCCCATATCTTAACTTCGGTCTAGATGATTTTTTTCTCGGTCCAGAGCTGAGAGGGAGATCTAAGCTTTGGTTAGATCTGTGTTGACATCTGCGGGCCACTTTGTGCCACTGCGTGCGAGGAGAGCTCTGTGCGTCTGTGTTCTGTGCTCTGTGCGTCTGTGTGTCTGTGCTCTGTGCGTCTGTGTGTCTGGTCTGTGTTCTGTGTTCTGTGCTGTTCTGTGCTCTGTGCTCTGTGCTCTGTGCTCTGTGCGTCTGTGTTCTGTGCTCTGTGCGTCTGTGTGTCTGTGTTCTGTGCTCTATGTTCTGTGCTCTGTGTTCTGTGTTCTGTGTTCTGTGTTCTGTGTTCTGTGTTCTGTGTTCTGTGTTCTGTGCTCTGTGTTCTGTGCTGTGTGTTCTGTGCTCTGTGCTCTGTGTTCTGTGTTCTGTGTTCTGTGCTCTGTGTTCTGTGCTGTGTGTTCTGTGCTCTGTGCTCTGTGTTCTGTGTTCTGTGTTCTGTGTTCTGTGCTCTGTGTTCTGTGTTCTGTGTTCTGTGTTCTGTGTTCTGTGTTCTGTGCTCTGTGCTCTGTGCTCTGTGCTCTGTGCTCTGTGCTCTGTGCTCTGTGTTCTGTGCTTCTGTGTTCGGCATCAACAGAGGGAGCGGCGTTCAGACCCGAGCCTTTAGGAAGCGGCTCGTCTGTCACTTTGTGTTCTGGTACAGAGGAGTCGACTCGTCGTTTTTCTTTTATGATCATCCAGAAAAACAAGTTGGGCGGGAGAACCGAAGCTGTGAGAGTTCGGTCCAGTTCATTTGAACAGAGGTGATTAGAAGCCTATAGATGTGTGTGGCTGACAGACAGTTAGATATACAGGCAAACAGATAGTGGGACAGACTGTACTAAAACAGTCAGACAGACAGACAGGCAGGCATGCAGACAGACAGGTAGTAGGACAGGCAGTCAGTCGGGCAGTCAGGCAGACAGACAGACAGACAGACAGACAGACAGGTAGTAGGACAGGCAGTCAGGCAGACAGACAGACAGACAGACAGACAGACAGGACAGACAGACAGACAGACAGGTAGTAGGACAGGCAGACAGACAGACAGGTAGGAGGATGACCTCCGATGTAGAGGACACCTGAGCAGGAGGGGAGGGGACCCACAGAGCTAGGTCAGGTGACTCTCCGCTCCGCTCAGAGGGAGGAGGGGCGGGGGCAACGGGTTTATCTGGGGGAGGGTCTTGCCTACGTGACTCGTAATGCACAGCTTCCCTGTAGGAGCTGAGACCCGCCTCCACCCACCCCACCCCAGCGCCCCTCACCTCAGTCAGGATGTACTCATATACATGAGACATGCACACACACACACACACACTGAGCCCTGAGGAAGAGAGGATGAGTCAGTGAAAGCACTCAGAGTCAGGCTAGTGTGTGTGTGTGTGTGTGTGTGTGTGTGTGTGTGTGTGTGTGTGTGTGTGTGTGTGGTGTGAGAGAGAGAGAGACGGACCGAAGAGAGACTGTGTGTGTTCACTATTAGGAGAGAGAGAGAAAGCAGATTGCACAGAACACAGCTGACTTGCCTTAGCAACAGCCCCTGTGCTGGGCCGACCCTATTGGCCAGCCATCTGTTCTCAGCACAACCCCATGTGGCTGTGCTAGCCAATCAGAGAGTCCTGCAGCAGAACTGGATTCCATTTTCACCATGGAAACAGAACATTAGTCTCCATGTGTGATTCAGAGCAACATGGACCCCTACCCATAACACACACACACACTCACAGACACTTATCTGTCCCTATAGCTGCTAGTGTGTGCAGTGTGGTGTGTGGCTGACTGGCTGTGCAAGGTCCACTGGTGATCTACCGGACAAAACGTAATTGAAACTTGTTTTGTGTAATTTTCAGTTAGGGTTACAAATGTTCGACTCAACCCCCAATTATTTCAAGAAATATATTACTTATACTTCAAAATAATAATGTTTTGTAAATTTCTTTAATTTAAAATGAATAATATCATTTTTTGTCATGAACGTACACACAAATCTGGCTTTTAGAAATGTGTCCTCGATATTCAGTTATTGTGAATGATGAGCTATCTTTTTAATGGACACACCAAATCTATCCCTTGGGAGATGCTACATCTGTTCCTATTGGCTCTGCTGATGTGAGTCCTGCCTCCTCTCTACAGCTAGCATGTGTGTACTCTGTGAGTCAATCAAACTTTGATCGCCCCACAGTTTATTATTGCGCAATATCAACCATTGATTGACATGTTTGTAGTCTTCTCGTCTGGTGAATCTGCGTCGTTCGTGGCGATATGGGTTTGATATCTTAAAAATAGGCGCCCTATCCATGTCCCCACCGAGTGTTAATAAAGGATAGATAGTTAAATGAGACTGAGCAGGAGCGATAGCGGGGTAGCCTACATATATGTAGACCCACCGTATACAAATATAAATTGATGACCGTAACGCGAAACCGGCTGGTAAAACGCTTAACACAGTTTATCTGTGAATCTTCAAATCCTCTCTGAAACATCCAGTATATTCGGAGCCAATATATTGTTAATGGCATGGCAGTAAATTAGATCAACGTGAGTGACAATCGCGCTACGCTTTTCTTCCTTGTTCTGCAGAGTATGACTGTAGGAGAAGTTATACGCATATTGCCATCTAGTGGCCAATAAACGATACTTCATCCAAAATACAAAATATTCGATATAACTTCGCGAAACCCACTCATTACTCTTATACAGTACACATCTGTCTCAGTACGGTGCATCCATCTTCTAGCCGGTGTCATGTCAAATTGACTTACTTTGTCAGATTTTACAGCTGTTGCACAAAAAAAGCGCTAGCTCCAACCCCACATTAACCGAATGATTTATTCTAACCGGGGCCTAATGGATCATTCCTTTCGTTGACCATTTGACGGCTAGGATAAAATAAATATATATATAACAACCCAGAAATCTAAATAACCGTTGCTTTCTCAACTGTAACCTACACAGCAAGACGTACGTGAGGTGTACACGACTGGACAGGCATAGCCTGAGGAAGGCCATTTAGCGACAGAGGCCATTTCATGTCATCAGCCGCCAGCCTTGTTTCCCAGAGCAGAATGGGCTTGGGCGATCCAAACAGAGCAAATTAGTTTCTCTTCACTATTGCCTCATTTGCAAAGCAGTTTGAGTGTTTGGTGTGTGCGTGCATGTGTGTGTGTTTGTGTAGCCTATGTGTGTTTGGCGTGTGTGTGTACTAGGAAGTGTGTGTGTTTTGTCTGTGTCTGTGGTGAAGGTCAAGTATATCTCTACATGCTGAGGGGGTTCCTTTTCTCATTTCCTGAAGCCTTTGGCATTCCTCCCTCTACACACTACCATGACAACGGCTCCAGCCAGCCAATGAGGCCTCGTCTTTCAGGAGATGAGCCAGAGCCTTGACCTCAGCGCTGTTCAAACATGCACACGCACACACACACACACACACACACACACACACACACACCACACACACACACACACACACACCACACACACACACACACACACACACACACACACACACACACACACACACACACACACACACACACACACACACACACACACACACACACACACACACTCACACTCACCCCAACCCTCATTAGATTCACAGACTGAACTATGTAAGAAGTTATAAAAAAAAATATATGTTTCTTTCTAACTCTTTCTCTCATCATTCCCTCCCTCACTCGCGCTCACAGACACACAAACACACAATCGCTCTCTCTCTTTGAGAAGTGCCTATTCAGACCAGCAGGGGGCAGCATTGCTCTTTGATGACACCTATACATCATGCAACAGCTCACTGTAAAAATTGGCCAGAACAACATTTAAAGTGCAGCCGGGAGATGGATCCGTCAGCCCTTATCGCCATCATCGTAATAATGATTTATGTATGTATTCATTACCCGTTTAGAGCTTGTTTGTTTTGCCTGTCAACATCTCTCTTTTGGGATTCTTAAATCACAGAGACTTCACGTTTAGTAGAATGGTTTTACAGCTAACTCTGAATGTCCAATCACCCCCAGCACACCAAGGACACATGAAAGCCCTGTTTACGATAGGCTGTATATCAGATAATCTAATACACCAATTACATGGTAAAGTTAATCAGGGCAGTTTGTGAGGAGAGGAATGTGAATCTGGCCTGTGGTGAGACCTCTCTTAACGCATTGGGGTTCCTCTAAGGTTGTGTGTTGGTGTTCCAGTTCTCTCTATTGGTGTTATTCTTAGGTTCTGCAAGGTTCTCTATGTGTTTTTTTTCCGGAGATTCAGAGAAAATAATTTATGCCCAAATTCTCTCGCTACCCTCGTCTCTCTCTCGCTCGCTCATCTCGCTCTCGAGACGATCTCGAGCGATAGCGCTAGCTCTATCGCGATAGCACTGCGATATCTCTCGCGCTCGATCTCTCTCTAGCTAGCTCTGTCTCTACTCGTCTCATCCTCTCTCTCTCTCTAGCTCTCTCTCTCTCTCTCTCTCACTCGTCTCTCTCTCTCTCTCTACTCTCTCTCGATCTCTCTCTCTCGTCTCTCTCAGCAGGAGGAGGAGGATCTCTCCATAGATCTGCAGATGTGCGGACCCTGTCCGTCCAACTCGGGCCTTGTGAAGGATAATCCAGCAAATCCTCGTTACTGAAACCTCTGCGAACATAAACCCTCTTACAAAGGAGATGAAAAGGCGGGAATCAATTTGAGCAAGTCAGAGAGAAGCAGATGGGCCCATGTTACCAAGGAAGAGCTCAAGACTGAGGAGGAGACTGCCAGAGATCGTTCACAGCACAGGAGGGACGAGTGTTAGGAGCCAGGGTCCAGCACCAGTGTTGTGGTGGATTACGACCAGAGCCAGGCTTGTTGGAACACAGCCAGGCTTGTTTGGAGCAGAGCCGGGCTTGTTTGGACCCGGGGCTGGTGTTGACGTCCTACCACAGGTCTGACGTCCGGAGGAAACAGTGGAGGATTGGAAACAGGCAAGACGCCGACAGGATCCAGCGAGGATCCAAGGCTTTGGAAGGGATCTCCTTAACCACACACTGTATAGGACAGACAGAGACTTTCATGTCTCTTCTCCACATCAAAACCACAGCCCATACACATCTCCCAGATACACACTCACACCCAGGCACACACACACACACACACACCACACACACACACACACACACACACACACACACACACACACACTGTCGTACTCTCCATATCCGCTCCCAGATACAGATGTCCAGCTCCCACAGCAATGTATGAAGGGAGGGATCTAGAATCTATATGTTATATCTATATCATATTATATATTGAATCCCCAGCGTGTTCCATCTCACTCCAGGCCCAGCCGGTCCCCATCTCACCTCCCTGTGAGGTTCAGAGAACGATGAACTTCTGCGTCCCTCAGTGTCTAATGGCGCTGTGACTCCAGGCCAGTGTAATTTAACCAGGATTTCAGCTCAGTGTGAAGGATTCTCCTGTTCTGTCGCTTAGCCTTGGGTGGGATTACTGTTTTTAGATGAGCTCCATGTCCACCCAGACCAGGATATGACATCACCGCACACCTACCTAGGTGGGAAGTAATGAAGTACAACTACTTTGTTACTGTACTTAAGTCGATTTTTCTGGTATCAGTACTTTACTTCTCTGTTAGTTTTTCTGACAACATTTGACCTTCACTCCTTACATTTTACACAAATATTGTGTAACAAAAC
>CAEFZP010000564.1:0-2500 GCA_903064625.1 Mallotus villosus | reverse complement strand
CTTTCTGGACTGCGATGTGGTTGTGTTGCGTCACCCAGCATGGTTTGGTCCAACAGGCTTTCTGTAGGTGGAGTGTGATCAAGTTATCCCTGCCCCTCTCCATGTTCCTAAGACTGAGCGAAAAGGAGGAAGAATGGAGCGAGGGATGAGAGGGGAGAGACCACTAGAAGTTGAAGCCCAGGATGCTGGTGCTGGTGGTACATGGTAACATGCAGCATGTGGGTGTGTGAGTTTGTGTATGTATACGTGAGTGTGAGTGCTTGTGTTGTGTGTGTAGGCGTACTGTTTAGGTGTGTGAGTGTGTGTGTGTGTGGTGTGTGTGTGTGGTGTGTGTGAGTGTGTGGGTGTGTGTGTGTGTGTGTGCTGTCTGTGTGAGTGTGTGTGTGATTGTGTGTGTGTGTGTGTGTGTGCTGTCTGTGTGTGTGTGTGGTGTGTGTGCTGTCTGTGTGTGTGTGTGTGTGCTGTCTGTGTGTGTGTCTGTGTGTCTGTGTGTGTGTGTCTGTGTGTGTGTGTGTGTGGTGTGTGTGTGTGTGTGGTGTGTGTGTGTGTGTGTGTGTGTGTGTGTGTGTGCTGTCTGTGTGTCTGTGTGTGTGTGTGTGTGTGTGTGGAAGACAGCGGTCAGGTGAGGATTGATGATTATTCATAGGTAGAGGGGAGCCACTTGAAGTCTTTAACAGGATGTAACTCCTGGGTTAAAGAGACGAAACACACACAGACACATCTCACACACACACAGACTCACACATCACACACACACATCACACAGACACACACACACAGATGCTACTCATCTCCCCACCCCTCACTTCAAGCCAATTATTCTTTGTGTGTGTAGTGGATGAACCGTATGTTTGTGTTTGTGTGTTTGTGTGTGTGTGTGTGTGTGTGTGGGTGTGCGTGGGTGTGCGTGGGTGTGCGTGGGTGTGCGTGGGTGTGCGTGGGTGTGTGTGGTTGTGCGCTCCTACATATGAAAGCACAGTCGTGGCTGACAAAGAAAAAGACTAAAACATATTTAATAAAAGATGTCATGTCGAGGGACACCTCTTCTGTTTTCTGCCAATGGCACACAGTGACTCTCCTGTCTGAATTATTAATATAAGCACAGATAGAGGAGACGGTGAGGAGAGGAGAGAGAGAGAGAGAGAGAGGAGAGAGATAGAGAGGAAGAGAGATACAGAGAGAGACAGAGAGAGACCTGAGAGAGGGAGACAGTGAGTAGTGAGAGTGAGAGTGAGAGTGAGAGTGAGAGACGAAGAGAGACCGAGATAGACGAGAGAGAGTAAGAGGAGAGTCGAGAGCTATAGACTCCGCTCGCGACTCAGAGCGCGATCGAGATCAGCAGCATCGCAGCGACGCAGCGCTCAGCGCTGCACCAGAGATGTCAGAGAGACACAGACACAGGTAGACAGAAACCAAGAGACGTACATAAGACAGCTCTGAAAAAGCAAACAGTGTAACCCCAAGTTTGATGAAGTTAGTCTTGCTGGCCGGAACATTCCCTTCTTCTTCTTCTTCTTCTGTTCCTGTGTGTTCTAACTGTTCTCATCGTCTTTTCAGCGCTCATGTGACACTCCCAGACATTATAATGTGATACCTGAACGGAGGTTAGAAAGGGAAAATCTGTTCTGAAGTGACACATACCATGTCACATCATATCGCACGCACAACGCACACACACACACACACGCACACACACACGCACACGCACACACACACACACACACACACGCACACACACACCATTATTCTCACGACTACGATTTAGCTCCAATCCAACCGTAGTTTGTGACTGTCACTTCACTTCCGAAAACCCCCTTATCTAAGCATCTTTTAAACCTCACATGAACTGAAGAACACTGACCTTTTATTGCTATTTAAATCATCATTAGCAGTCCTGAGACCTGTCAGCGGCGAGCTGGATGGTGCGTGATATTGCGTGGTATTTGAGGGGCGGGTGACCTTTAGTGCACAGAGCTGAGCTCTTGTGTCATTCAACAGTTAAGAAGCCCCTCTGGGACCCCCCGAATCAGACCCCCACTAACGACCAGGGATGTTTTAATGGATACTTCAGGACTGGGGCGTGTATCCCATTTGGTGGATCGTGTCCAGCAGCAAAGTCATGCACTGTCATAGAGGGTCTAATTGGTTGCGGTGTGCCGGGGGGCGGGCTTGCTATTTCCTGGTTGTGCCCGGGGCTCCTCCTCTTCCACAGAGAAGCTAGATGAGCTGGAGGAGAGAGATGGTTCTACTAGCTCTGTGGCATCCAGCTCACCTTCCCCACATCAAGTCAGTTGGCTGTTAAAACTCTCCCCGCTCTCTTCACCCCCCCCCCCCTTACCTCACTTCCTCTCGTTCTTACACCTACACCACCCTCAGTTATTATCTGCCTGAAACCTCTTGACCACCACCACAGCCTTTGAAAAAGCATCAAGGGAAGATGACAGGCATGTATGGAAGACAACCGACTTGGAAAGTACAGAAATCAGAGTTCCGGTGTGAG
>CAEFZP010000563.1:0-90810 GCA_903064625.1 Mallotus villosus | reverse complement strand
TGTCACAAAAGGGATAAGTACAGTGGCAATATCAAGTAAAGTGCCTTGGGCACCTTCAAACAGAAATATATCGCCAGCTTTGGTGCTTGATCCAAAAGTTCAGCAACGTCAACACAACATGCTCTTGAGATAATCAGCCATCGCTAGCATCATCAAGTGTTTGCTGATAATCAACAGCGCAGCACCGTTAGAATTCAGTCATACATAAAGTTGTGATACTTCATCACTTCTTTAGCTTTAGAGCAATATTCTGCATTGAACAGATCGCCCACACGTAAACCGCGGCGAGAAATCTTATCTTCATAAGCAGGACCAATGCCGCGACCAGTTGTACCAATCGCATTATTACCCACGAGCGGCTTCACGGGCATTATCGTGCACAGTGAAATGGAAGGATAAGTGGACAGCTTCAGAATTATAAACGTTCTTCGACGGGAACACCACGCTCTTTAAGCATAGTGATTATCATTCACAGTGCATCGATGAAGTACCACGCCGTTACCGATAATGCATTTTACATATCACGACAAATACCAGACGGAATCAGATGAAGAACGGTTTTTTCCCCGTCAATAACTAGAGTATGACCAGCATTGTGGCCACCTTGATAACGAACTACATATTTGCCTGTTCGGTGAGAAGGTCGACAATCTTACCTTTTCCCTCGTCACCCCATTGAGTGCCGAGAACAACTACGTTTTTGCCATTATTGCTGCAATGTTGCGGTATAAAAACGGGATATTAACAGATTTTTTAGGGGAGTGAACAATTAATTTAAGAAAAAAAGAATAAAATACTATGCCAGCTGTTACTAGCGATCCACCAACACGCTGAAAAGTTGTTGGTTCATTTGTAATATTCAGCAAGGTACTGTTGGTAGTGTTTAGGGAAAAACAGAGGTCCGATACCTTCGATGATTAAAACAAGTCCTATCGTAGCATCCAAACGGTTAAAGACATTCAAATTTCCTTAAAATATTTTGGTTGAGTATTTAACGTAAAAAAACCCAGCAAATGCTGGGTTTGAATCGAATAAGTGACAATTAACGCTTAGAGAATTGACGCTACGACGAGCTTTACGCAGACCCACTTTCTTACGCTCAACTTTACGAGCATCACGGGTACGAAACCAGCAGTACGTAGAGTAGGACGTAGAGTCTCATCGATTCCATCAGTGCACGGGTAATACCGTGACGGATAGCACCAGCTTGACCAGTCATACCACCACCACGAACGGTGATGTAGAAATCCAATTTTTCAGTCATTTCAACTAAATCTAAGGTGACGAAACAACCATACGAGAAGTTTCACGACTAAAATACTCGTCCAAAGGACGTTGGTTTACCACGATGTTACCGCTACCAGCTTTTGCGAATACGCGAGCGGTTGATGTTTTGCGACGGCCAGTGCCGTAGTACTGAGTTGCAGCCATTTGCTTTATCCCGTATTAGATATCAAGAACTTGAGGTTGTTGTGCAGCATGATCGTGCTGTGCACCAGCGTAAACTTTCAGTTTACGATACATGCACGGCCCAATGACCTTTTGGCAACATGCCTTTAACGGCTTTCTCGATGATCATTTCTGGCTTATGCGCTTGCAGCTTTTCAAAGCTGATTTGCTAATGCCACCTGGGAAGCCTGAATGTGAGTAGTAAATCTTGCCCTTAGACTATTACCAGTCACAGTTACTTCTCAGCGTTGATAACGATGATGTAATCACCAGTATCCACATGAGGAGTATATTCAGCCTTGTGCTTGCCACGTAAACGCATAGCGATTTCAGTAGCCATACGACCTAAAGTTTTTGCCTTCAGCATCAACAACGTACCAGTCACGAGATACAGTTCGGGCTTAGCAGTAAAAGTAGTTTTCATTTAGAAAAACCCAAAGTTAAATTCTGTCTCACATGTTATTCCAATTTGAATAACACAAAAATGCCAATCCCTGCCCCTTCGAGCAAAGAAACAGGCTTTACAATTTCACCATATCGGTGAAGTAACGTGGGCAGGCTGCGGATTATATACTCAATCATAACGGTATGCAAGTTACCTTTGGTAAGTAAATCAAGCGAGAATTATCACTCTAGGGTAGGTGCTTAAGAGCTAAAATATTCTGTCGATTGCATTTCGATTAACCGGGAGCGACAACGTTTGAACTCGAAATTGAGCTTACCGTCAGTATAAATTTCATTAACGGGGACTGCTGCTGATATGATCAATTTAACCTGTCTTTCGTAAAACTCATCAATCAGAGCTAAAAATCGTCTGGCAATATCATCCCCAGTTTACTTTCGCCCATTTGCGGCACGTTACTTAAAAGCACGCTGTGATAAAGACTGGCGATCTTCCATATAATCTCGCTGACTTCGAGGGCCCATACAAAGGGATTTGAAATCAATCATTAAAACGCCATCTGACTGTTGCCTAATCGCAATATTTCTGCCATCGATGGTAATATCATCTGTGGCTATTTCGGAATCGCTCATCAGTTGAGTGAAATAACGGTCTAGATTTTCATCGGCAGCGGTATCCAAAGGGTAATGGTAAATTTCCGCTTGAGTTAATGTTCTTAGACGATAATCAATGTCTGAATCAAGATTGTAGACGTGACAATGGGTATTAATCAGTTTTATTGTAGGTAAAAATCGTGCTCTTTGAAGCCCATTTTTATAAAGCTCATCAGGTATGATATTTGACGTTGCAACTAAAATGACGCCTTCATTAAATAACGCTTCAAATAAGGTTCCTAAAAGCATGGCATCAGTGATGTCAGAGACAAAAAACTCATCAAAACAAATAATTTATATTTTAGTGCCATTTGTTTCGCGATCGTAGGAAGCGGATCCTGCGTCCCTGCCATTTTTTTTAATTCAGCGTGGATGGTATGCATAAAATGGTGAAAGTGAGCGCGAAGTTTTTTCTCGATGGGTAACGCATTATAAAAAATATCCATAATATAGGTCTTACCACGACCTACACCGCCCCAAAGATAGAGCCCCGTTATTTGTGGTGGTTTGGTTTGGAAAATCCTCTGTGACAGTTTTTTGAAAAAAGTGATTTTATAATCGGTCGCTATGATTTCCTCGTACAAATCCTGAAGTTTTTTTAACGGCATTTTCTTGGTTAGCGTCGTAGCTAAAATTATTATTGGTTAAATCGTATTGATATTGTTGCCATGGTGTAAGTTGTGCCACTTGATATCCTATCTAGCCAAAGGTAAGGCAAATCTGAAATACAAAACTAGTTTATTGAATTTTGGATAATTATGTATATAGAGTACTAAAGTCGGTATATTATTTTCTAAATTAACAGTGAATAAGGAACCATTGATGAATATAACTATTATTGTCGCTGCATTTATTTTTGGGAGCGTTTTTGGTTATGCTGCAAGGACAATTTTATTTCGCCGATATGATAATCAAAATGACGCTCGTGCGACAGAAGAAGTTAAATTAGAGTTTAGCCAGTATAAACAAGAAGTCGCAGATCAGTTTGTATTGCATCATCAGCAATTATTACAGCTTACAGAACACATTAATCGTTTAAACAAACATTGGAATGAAACTGCCTCAACGCTTAATACTGACGGTGAAGCCAAAATATTACCAACCTTGGCGGCAGATGGGTTGAGACATGATGCTACAGCTTTGAATAATGAAAGCATTATACTGCCTTCTCCTAACGCTGCTAAAGATAGTCAAGCGGCTTAGTAACACGTTAGCCATGGTATTTTTAAGAATATCTTTTTTGGCGATGAGCATGACAAATTCACTTTAAGCCAGTTGTCCTTATATAGTTGAAAAAAGAGTTAAATTTGTTATTTTTATAAAATATTTTGAATTTAGAAACTTCTGCAGGAAACGAGAGTCATAATAAAAACATTATTAAACCTACAGTTAGTCATTTTATGTTTAAGAGTGACTATGGCCTTACAACAGGAACTCGGTGTAAATGAAAACTAAAAAAGCAATCATTCCTGCTGCAATACTCAGTGCGAGTTTAACCTTGATGCCAGCTATTGCTAAGGCATCACTTCCATCCTATGTGCAAGGGCAGCAATTACCAAGTCTTGCGCCTATGCTTGAAAAAACAACGCCTGCGGTTGTGTCTGTTGCTGTTTCGGGAACCCATGTGTCAAAACAACAAGTACCTGATGTTTTTCGGTATTTCTTTGGTCCTAATGCGCCTAAAGAACAAGTCAGAGAGAGGCCATTTAGAGGTTTAGGCTCAGGGGTCATTATTGATGCGGACAAAGGATATATGTCACTAATAACCATGTGATTGATGGTGCCGATGACATTCAAGTGGGTTTACATGATGGACGAGAAATTAAAGCGAAATTAATCGGTACTGATGCGGATTCTGATATCGCACTTTTGCAGATAAAACAAAAGATTTAGTTGAATTAAAATCGGCAAATTCTGATGTCATCAGAGTCGGGGGATTTTGCAATAGCCATTGGAAATCCATTTGGCCTTGGGCAAACGGTAACGTCAGGTATCGTAAGCGCGCTTGGACGAAGTGGTCTCGGTATTGAGATGCTTGAAAACTTTATTCAAACAGATGCTGCGATAAATAGTGGTAACTCGGGTGGCGCTCTGGTTAATTTAAAAGGTGAGTTGATTGGTATTAATACTGCCATTGTTGGCCCTAGTGGTGGCAATGTGGGTATTGGTTTTGCGATCCCTGCCAATATGGTGCATAACCTTGTCGATCAAATTATTGAGCATGGTGAGGTTCGCCGTGGCATCTTAGGGATTTCGGGGCGAGATCTTGATAGTGCACTGGCAAAAGCCTTTGGTCTAGATACTCAGCATGGCGCTTTTGTTAATGAAGTTATGCCAGATAGTGCCGCTAAAAACGCAGGAATAAAAGCTGGCGACATTATTGTTGAAATTGATGGGCGCAAAATAAAAGCTTCCATGAATTACGCGCAAAAATCGCAACCATGGGTGCTGGTGCCAAATTAAACTTGGTCTTATTCGTGATGGTGATTCTGAAAGTGTCAATGTCACGCTAGGCGAAGCGGATAATATGAGAACATCGGCTGCAGGTAATGTTCATCCAATGCTTCAAGGAGCTACATTGGAAAATGGTCGACAGGGCATGAGATAACAGGGATCTCTAAAGGCTCTCCTGCGGCAATGTCTGGGCTAAAAGAAGGTGACATCATTATTGGTGTCAACCGTCAGCGTATAAAAGATATAAAAGAATTAAAGGATTTATTAAAAGATGATGAAGGAGCCGCTGCACTAAAACTGAACCGCAATGGTACTCGGCTTTACTTGGTGCTGAGGGGATAGCTCTTAAAGAATAGTACCTAGGATATAGCGCTGAGAGTAAAATATCATTTAATAATATCTTCTCATTTTGAAAATAACATCAGGCTTCCGTTGCAGATGCCTGATGTTTCTTTAATCCCATTCATGCTAACCTAAACTTATCTTTTCTAGCATAAAATTTTCATGATTTTTAAACGCATTGCAATTTATTTGGGTGAGTCTGTCCTTATTGGCCTGATTATGGCTGTCATCATTTGGTGCTTAATCAAATTATCAATGAAAATAATTCCATCTCTAATTTATCGATATTTCAAGGGAACGGAAATTCTGAACTCTCGTTTGCAAAAGCCGTGCGAAGATCAGCCCCTGCGGTTGTTAATATTTATAGTTTGTCTATAAATCAAAATGAGCCGCTTCATTCGGGATCACTGCAAGGACTTGGTTCTGGCGTTATTATGAGCTCCGAGGGTTATGTGCTAACAAATTATCATGTCATTAAACAAGCAGATGAAATTGTTGTTGCTTTGCAAGATGGCAGAAAATTTACATCTGAAATGGTGGGTTCAGATCCTGAAACGGATTTAGCAGTAATCAAAATTGTTGGAGATAATTTACCTGTTTCTCCAATTAACCTTAATCATCCGCCACAAGTTGGGGATATTGTTCTTGCTATTGGGAATCCTTATAACCTAGGGCAGACAATCACTCAGGGCATTATTAGTGCTACGGGTAGAAACGGATTATCCAGTGGCTACCAAGATTTTTTACAAACCGATGCTGCAATTAATGCTGGGAATTCAGGTGGTGCATTAATCGATACCAATGGAGCGCTTATTGGTATTAATACCGCGGCTTTTCAGGTCGGAAATGAAACCAGTGGTAACGGCATTAATTTTGCTATTCCCATTAAACTTGCCCATAGCATCATGGGGAAACTGATTAAAGACGGCAGAGTAATAAGAGGAGCACTGGGCATTTCGGGGGAAGCGATTAGACCTGTGATGGCTCAAATTTTAAATTTATCAGATCTTAATGGTGTGTTGGTAACTGCAATTGAGCCAAATGGGCCTGCAGATCACGCAGGAATTCAACCAAGCGATGTCATTATTAAATATGACAATGAAGTTGTGCCAGGTATCGAAATGTTGATGGATAGAATTGCGGAAACAAAACCAAAGACTAAAGCTATTTTGACCGTGATACGAAAAGGAAAAATCCAAAAGATTAAAGTAGTAATCGCTGAAAAATCAGCTAAATATTCTTAAACCTTTTAGGACTAAAAAAATGAATAAGTGCTAAATCTTATTATTTAACACTTATTATGTTTAGGACTAAATGCGGACTACAGAGCCATTTAAGCCTTTAAATTTCTCTTCGATATGCTCATAGCCACGATCTAAATGATAAATGCGATCGACGACTGTAGTGCCATCGGCGACTAATCCTGCAATGACAAGGCTCGCGGAGGCTCTTAAATCTGTAGCCATAACCTGAGCGCCACTTAAGCTTTCAATACCATGAATGATGCAAGTATTGCCTTCTAATTCCATATTAGCACCCATACGAAGAAGCTCTGGCACGTGCATAAATCGGTTTTCAAATATGGTTTCTGTGATGGTGGCGGTGCCATCTGAAAGGGTATAAGTACACAAAATTGCGCCTGCATATCCGTTGGGAAACCTGGATAGGGAACGGTCTTGATATTAACGGATGTCGGTCTTTTACCTTGCATATCAAGTTCAATCCAATCACTACCTGTGGTAATTTTAGCGCCAGCATCTTCAAGCTTAGCTAATACCGCTTCAAGTGAACTTGGATCCGCATCTAAACAGCGAATTTTGCCTCTCGTCACGGCAGCGGCAACTAAGAAGGTGCCTGTTTCGATACGATCAGGCATTACACGATAATGACAACCATTAAGACGTTCAACACCTTGAATACGAACGGTTGCGTTACCAGCGCCTTCGATTTTAGCTCCCATTGCAATTAAGCAATTGGCTAAATCAATTACTTCGGGCTCTCTGGCTGCATTTTCGATAATGGTTTCTCCGTCGGCTAATGCCGCTGCCATTAGTAGATTTTCTGTCGCACCAACACTGACGGTATCCATAAAAATATGAGCGCCTTTTAGACGTCCATCAACTCGCGCTTTTATGTACCCTTCTTCAACGGTAATTTGAGCGCCCATTTGCTCAAGCCCCTGCAAATGAAGGTTTACAGGTCTTGCACCAATCGCACATCCACCAGGCAATGACACATCCGCTTTACCAAAACGAGCAAGCAAGGGACCTAAAATAAGAATCGATGCTCGCATGGTTTTTACTAGCTCATAAGGCGCGGTGTAATTGTCTAAGCGAGCAGTATTAATATGAATTTGGTTATGAGGAAGCTCAGTTACTTCAGCGCCAAGGCTTCGAAGTAGTTGGCAACTTGTCGTCACGTCTCTTAAATGTGGCACATTGCTGACAATAAAATCACCATCAGTTAAAGCGCCAGCCATTAAGATAGGTAATGCGGCATTTTTAGCGCCTGATATCACGACATTACCGACAAGTGCGCCGCTGGCTTGAATGTTTAATTTATCCACTTTGCCTCTCTAGCTTGGCATATTTAAGACTTTTTCTCGTTTCCATTGAGTAGGAGTAAAAGTTTTAATGGTTACTGCATGTAATTCACCACTGGTAATTTTTTCCATCAATGGTGCATATACGGTTTGTTGTCGTTTGATACGACTCATGGTTTCAAAGCTTTCTGAAACGGCTATGACTTTGAAATGACTACCGTCGGTGGTGACATAAACGTCATCAAGTGATAATGCTTGAGTTAATAATGCTTCAATTTCTTTACAATCCATTGGGTTAACACCTTAATTTATGACGTTATTATTGTTTGATTACTTGAGCGAATGACTAAATACGCTTTGTAAGTTGTAGAGTCCGATAAGGTTTCTTACCTGCGTTGATGGAGACATCATTATCAGCTTTTTCCCTTGCTGTTGGTATTCTTGCCAAAGAGTAATAAAAAAGCTAAGCCTGCAGAATCAACAAAGGTTAACTGGGATAAATCCATCATTTCAGCAGTATCACTAATGAGTGTATTTCGCTGTGGCCAGAGTTTAATAACCTCTTTTTGGGTTAATTCCCCTGAAATATAACAAACCTGATCTTTTAAACTAAATTGAGTCATGGTTAACGTCTGCTCGCTTGGGATTTATCAGCGATACTATCATTTGCTTTTTCATCAAGCATTTTAATGACTTTATCTAATCCTTCTTGGCGGATGAGTGTATCCATTTCCGCTTGTTTAGAGCGTAACAAACTGACGCCTTCAGCAACCATATCAAAGGCTTTCCAAGTGCCATTTTTTAAGCGGCGAATTTTAAACCAATATTAATCGGTGGGCGACCGGGCTCAACGATTTTGACATCCACTAGAACTTGTTTTTGCCCCTCATAGCTTTGGGGTGGTTCAAATTCAACCTGTTGATTGGTATAGGCAGTAAATGCTTGCGCATAGGTTGATACTAGGTATCCTTCAAAGGCATTCACAAAGCGTTGTCGTTGATCTGGTGTGGCATCGCGAACATAACGCCCCATGGCTTTTAATGCGGCATATTTGTAATCGATATAAGGCATCAATTGCTGTGCAACGATGGTTTTTAAATAATTTCTGTTGTGATTTAGTATGTCTTTATCTTTATCAAAACGTTCAAAAGTTTGAGTGGCAACCTCTTTTATCATTAGGTAAGGATTTTGATTGTCAATTTTGTTGGCGGCCATGGCTTGCGATGACAATAGCCATAATATGACTGCAACCGTAATGCTAAATGGATTAGGGTTAGTGATTTGTTTAAACTTTAAAAGCATAATATGTTACTTATCCTTGGATAAACTGTACAAAAATTGACCAATAAGATCTTCTAAAACGAGTGCGCCATGGGTATCTTCGATTTTATCGCCATTAGTTAGTATCGAGACATCTTCATCTTCAAAACCCTGGGGTTAACCCCAAAAATTGTTCTCCTAAAAGTCCCGATGTGAGAATCGCAACACTGCTGGTTTCAGGAAAATGATTGAATTTTTTATCAATGGTCAATGTGACTATTGGTTCAAGCTTGACGGGGTCTAGATGAACATTTGTTACTCTTCCAACCACAACACCACCAACCTTGATGGGAGATCTCACTTTTAGTCCACCAATATTACTAAAGTAGCGTAAAGATTGTAGGTGCTACTACCTGATGCCATGTCAATGTTGGCAACTTTAAAAACGAGGATTAAAAAAGCGCTAAAGCCCGCTAGCACAAACAAGCCGACTAAAACTTCAACTTTCCGATTCAACATAGGTTAAACACCTGTTATTTCAAATGTATGATTAACAAACACATGCAAAATTTAGTCTGTTATCGACCAAACATTGCTGCAGTTAATAGAAAATCTAATGCCAGCACAGCCAAACTTGCTTGAACAACCGTTTGTGTTGTTGCTCTGCTGATCCCTTCTGGATTTGGCGTTGATTCATAGCCTCTATACAAGCTATCCAAGTCACCACAATGGCAAATACACCGCTTTTGATAAGGCAGTTAACGATATCTTGTCGCCATTCCACGGACGCTTGTAAAATTGACCAAAACGCTCCTTCATCAATGCCTTTCCACTCGACACCGACTAAATATCCACCAAAAATACCAACAACAGTAAATATGACCGCAAGAAGAGGCATACTTATTACACCAGCCCAAAATCGAGGTGCAATAATTTGCTTTAACGGATCAATTGCCATCATTTCAAGGCTTGAAAGTTGCTCAGTACTTTTCATTAGTCCAATTTCAGCTGTAAGCGCTGATCCTGCTCTACCTGCAAATAATAGCGCAGTTACGACGGGGCCAAGCTCTCGTAATAGGCTTAATGCAACCATTGGCCCTAAGCTTTCTTCTGTACCAAACCGACTAGAATGACATAGCCTTGCAGTGCGAGCACCATTCCAATAAAGAGGCCTGAAACTAAGACAATAGTGACAGATTGAACGCCAACAACGTATATTTGACGTATTAGTAATGGCATACTTTTGCGCCATTGTGGCCAGCAGAATATGGCACGACATAGCATGATTCCAGCCCGTCCAACGCCAGCAATGGCTGCTATGGCATTGCGTCCAACGTCGGCTATACAGTTAATTATTGCCACAGGATAGTTCCTTCAAATAATCTGGTGCAGGGTAGTTAAACGGTATTGGCCCGTCGGGCTCACCCTGTAAAAATTGAGCTAGTTGAGGATTATTAGTGGCTAACGTCAGTTCCTTTGGCGTGCCTTTAGCGATGACTTTTTTGTCGGCAATAACGTAAACGTAATCAGCGATACTTAGAACCTCATTAACATCATGGGAAACCACGATGGAGGTTAAATTAAGTGCTTGGGATAGTTCACCAATTAATTTAACTAATACCCCCATAGATACGGGATCTTGTCCCGCAAATGGTTCATCATACATCACCATTTCAGGCTCTAATGCGATGGCTCTTGCTAAAGCGACTCTTCGCTGCATACCACCTGAAAGTTCTGATGGCATTAGATTGGCTGCACCTCTTAGACCAACGGCTTCTAATTTCATTAATACGATTTTACGAATAATGTCTTCAGGAGCCCTGAATGCTCTCTAAGAGCAAAGGCAACATTGTCAAAAACGTTCATGTCAGTGAAAAGCGCACCACTTTGAAATAACATACTCATGCGTTTACGAAGCTGATATAACTCATATCTTGAGCATTGGTGAAGATTAATGCCGTCAAACAAAACTTGGCCTGACTGGGGAGTGAGCTGAGCACCAATTAACTTTAAAAGGGTGGTTTTGCCAATGCCGCTGGGTCCCATGATGGCAGTGATCTTTCCTTGAGGAATGGCTAGGTTGATATCGTCATAAATGATCCTATCACCACGACTAAAGCTCAAATGTTTGATTTCAACCAAAGGGGCATTTTTGGGTAGCATAGACTTTTGTTTACCTAAGGCTGAATAAAAAATAGCACTAAAAAGAGCAGTATAAGCTCTTTTTTTGAGTGAAAGTAAAAGGTAAATTGTACGTAATTGCGTTATGTCCTACAACTGTAAATGCTGTTTTGCCTTGTATTGAGTCGTTATATAGTATGATTGCTTGGTATTTGTACCAAATTAGGAAGTGCATTGAATACTTTCAATTTTTTGTAATAACGGTGAAAATACTGCCAGAATTCAAATTAAAAATATCGTTACAAACAAACTGGTTTTCAGCTATTTTTATTTTGGACCGGCTAACGCGAAGAATAATCGCGTTGTAAAAATAACAATTTTGAGAGTTAAATATGATAGAGCAAGGTAAGCTGCGCCAATGGGGACGCAGAGTCATTGATATTGAAAAAGCAGCGCTTGATAACTTATATCAATATGTTGAAAGTAATGCATTTGCCGATGCCTGTAACATGCTTTTAAATTGCACTGGTAAAGTGATTGTGATGGGTATGGGTAAATCAGGTCACATTGGTTATAAAATTGCTGCGACTTTTGCCAGTACTGGTACATCCGCTTTTTTTGTCCATCCTGGAGAAGCCAGCCATGGCGATTTGGGTATGATCTCCAAAGATGATGTGATCATTGCTATTTCTAATTCAGGCGAATCCAGTGAAATATTAACTTTAATGCCAGTAATAAAAAGGCTGGGCATTAAGATGATTGCGATTACGGGTAATCCTGAATCAAACATGGCGACACATGCCCAGCTTCATTTATGTATCAAAGTACCAGAAGAAGCGTGTCCACTTGGTTTAGCGCCAACATCAAGTACTACTGCCACCTTAGTGATGGGGGATTGTTTAGCTGTTGCTCTACTTCAGGCAAAAGGCTTTACGCGCGATGATTTTGCCCTGTCGCATCCAGGTGGTACTCTTGGTAGAAAATTGCTGCTTAAAATAAATGATGTCATGCATAAGGGCGATGCGTTACCAAAAGTGTCAAATCACATTTGTATAACTGAAGCGCTTTATGAAATTTCGGTCAAAGGCCTTGGTATGACCGCGATTGTTGATGATAGTGATAAACTCGTAGGGGTTTTTACCGATGGTGATCTAAGGCGTGTAATTGATGCGGATATTGATTTAAGAATAACGCCAATAGCTAAAGTAATGACGTCAAGTTGTGTTACCCTAACAGCCAATATATTAGCTGCAGAAGCACTTAAAGTGATGGATGAAAAAAGCATTAATGGCCTTATTATCGTTGACGATTTAGGTCATCCTGTTGGCGCGTTAAATATGCTTGATATGGTTAAGGCTGGCGTTATTTAATGCTTACCATGGCTGTGATCAAAGTTATTCCTATCTCGATAAGATGTGTTAATACGTTTATTTATCAAAATTGCTGTGATCTTGTGATAAAAGAGCAAATAGATCTTATCTTACCAAACCAGAGTGCATTTCAAGTTATGTTTGGAATAAAATCATGAATCGAGTTTTGTTTGCGATTTTGTTTTTATTTACGACTGCTGCTGTTTTATATTGGCAGGTGCAGTTAAAAAAAGAGCATTCATCAAGTGCGTCAAATACGGGAGTTATTCAACCGGATTTTGTAGCGTCAAACCTTCATAGCATTGATTTTAACGTAAAAGGACATGTTGCAAGTAAAGTACAGGCACAGCATATGGAGCATTTTCAAAGCACTAATATGACTTATTTTACGCAGCCAATTTATTTGGTTTATCCCGATAGAGGTGATTCATCTTGGCGAATTCAAGCTCAGCAAGGATCTCTCAATAAAACGACTGGTAAGGTTGTGTTACAAAAGAATGTTATTATTGACGCAATTTCACCTGAAGAGCCAGTACAAGAGCTTTCTACCAGTTTATTTGGAATTAGATTTAAATACCATGATTATGACTTCCGATAAAACCATTTCAGTTAAAGGAAAAGATTTTAAAATCAAAGGGAAAGGCCTTTATGCTGATCTTAATGCTCAGGAAGTAGAGTTAACCAGTCAGGTCGAAGGGATATATGAAGCAAAATAAACGAATACTTGCTAGTTTACTTTGTTTAGTTAGTTTGTGCGCGTTAGCAAAATCAAATGATCTGCAACAAGAAGTAAAAATTCAAGCTGTGCGTCAAAGCGCGGATATAAAAAAAACCAAATTACTTTTTTTGGTCCTGTAGAGGTAACACAAGGAAGTATTCATATCAAAGCCGACGAATTAAAAGCGTTTAGTGAAGGTAAAGAAGGGCAGCGAGTTTTAGTCGCTATAGGAAGTCCTGCTACCTATCAGCAAACTCTTGATGATGGACGCTCCGCTGCTGCCAGCGCCAAAGAAATTCGTTATAACCTTGCGAGTAGAACGCTAACTTTGACAGGAAAAGCGACCCTTGATCAAGCTGGGAGTCAGGTTACTGGGGATGTAATTCGTTACAAACATCAATAAACAGCAACTAATTGCTGAAAGTAAAGTCGGTGAGCGCGTTATAACCATCATTCAGCCGCAAAACTATCAAGAAGAAACGAAATCGCTGAAAAAACCTGACGAAGGTGAACCGAAAAAGAATTAAAATCGAATAAAATAGGGCAAGTTTTATAATGACTCAATCGACCCTATGTGCGCAAAATTTAGCGAAAAGCTATAAAAATAGAAACGTAGTTAAAGACGTAAGTTTAACTGTTAATACTGGGCAAGTTGTTGGTTTGCTTGGCCCAAATGGCGCAGGAAAAACGACGACGTTTTATATGGTTGTTGGCCTTGTTAAAAGTGATAAAGGGCGAATATTCATTGATAAAGATGAATTAACTTTAGATCCTATGCATATGCGAGCTCGAAAAGGGATCGGTTATTTGCCCCAAGAGGCCAGTATCTTTAGAAAATTATCTGTAAGAGATAATATTATGGCTGTCCTGCAAACTCGAAAAGCACTTAATCAGTTGCAGCGTGAAGAGCAGCTAGAGCATTTGCTTGAAGAGTTTCATATTACTCACATAAGAGATTCTTTAGGCATGTCGCTATCAGGTGGAGAGCGTCGGCGGGTTGAAATAGCAAGAGCGTTAGCAGCCAATCCGCGCTTTATTTTATTGGATGAACCCTTTGCTGGTGTTGATCCAATTTCAGTGATTGATATCAAAAAAATTATTGAGCAACTAAAAAATAGAGGATTAGGAGTGCTAATTACCGATCATAATGTTCGCGAAACATTAGATGTTTGTGAGCACGCCTACATAGTTAGTCATGGTAACTTAATCGCAGAGGGAACCCCTGCTGAAATTTTAGATAACCAACAGGTACGCGCAGTGTACTTAGGTGAACAATTCAAGCTATAGTTAATTTTGAGGCTCATTTAAAGTCTGTGAAAGTTGCAAGCGTATTTAACAGCGAACTTCAGCAGGCACTTTTTTCGTTCTTCTACTCAAGAACATAGGGATTTGCGTTGAACATGAAAGCGTCACTCCATTTAAAGCTTGGACAACAGTTGACGATGACGCCTCAATTACAGCAGGCAATTAGGCTGTTGCAATTGTCTTCATTGGAACTCACTCAAGAAATTCAGCAAGCGTTAGAATCAAACCCGCTTTTGGAAATGGACGAAGATCAATATCAAGATGACAACTCAAATAATAATGATGAGCTGACAGAAAACGAATTTAGCCTTAAAGATCTATCTGTTAATGATAATGAGGATAAAAACTCGAAAATTAATGAGATTGACAGCGCAAGCATTGAAACATCAGATGCGCTAAAACAAGAATCTATGCCTGAAGAACTGCCTATGGACACTTCTTGGGACGAAGTTTTCACTGCTATGCCACAATCAAGTGGTGGTATGGCTCGTGATGATGCACCTTTTCAAGGTGAAACATTCGAAGGGCTATTTGAGCATCTTGAGTGGCAAAAAAATCTAACGCCGTTCTCTGATACTGATAAAGCGATAGCAACAGCAATTATTGAAGCAATTGATGACAAAGGCTATCTTACTCAAAGTGCCCAAGATATTTGTGATGCGTTAGGTGAAGAAAACGGTATTGAATTGGATGAAGTCGAAGCGGTATTAAAGCTAATTCAGCATTTTGACCCTGTAGGTATTGCAGCGCGAGATTACGAGAATGTCTGCTTATTCAGTTATTACAATTTCCATTAGACACTCCTTTTTTAGTGAATGCGAAAGTGTTAATTAAAGATCACTTGGCACTTATTGCAAGCCGAGATTTTCGCCAATTAATGCGAAAAACAAAAATGAAAGAGGATGAACTAAGAAATGCGATATTGTTAATCCAAAGTCTAAATCCTCGACCAGGCTTAACTATTTCGAAAGAAACTGAAGAATATGTTATACCTGATGTTTCAGTATCAAAACAAAAAGGGTGCTGGGTTGTAGAGCTGAACCCTGATTGTCTTCCCAAACTTAATGTTAATCAACAATATGCTGCAATGGCTCGTAGCACTCGAAATCAGAGTGACAGTCAATTTATTCGAGGTCATTTGCAGGAAGCAAAATGGTTTATAAAAAGTTTAGAAAGTCGTAATGACACATTGTTAAAAGTAGCTAAGTGTATTGTAGAATTTCAGCATGATTTTTTTGAACTTGGTGATGAGGCTATGAAGCCTATGGTGCTAAATGATATCGCCGAGGCAGTAGATATGCATGAGTCCACTATTTCAAGGGTGACAACTCAAAAATACATGCATACGCCAAAGGGCATATTTGAGCTTAAATATTTCTTTTCCAGTCATGTTGGAATGGAAGATGGTGGTGAATGTTCATCTACTGCCATTAGAGCATTTATTAAGAAACTTGTGGCAGGTGAAAATCAAAGAAAACCTTTAAGCGACAGTAAAATGGCACAAGTTTTAGCGGATCAGGGGATAAATGTAGCAAGGCGGACAATTGCAAAATATCGTGAAGCCATGCTCATACCCCCTTCAAATCAGCGTAAAAGTTTGTAACCTAAAAATGGAGGAATATGTTTATGCAAATCAACCTGACTGGACATAACATTGAGATAACTGCATCCCTTCGTCGTTATATAGAGGAAAAATTTACGAAACTTGAGCGTCATTTTGAGCAGATTAATAATGTCCATGTCGTGCTTAAAGTTGAAAAAAACCAGCAAATTGTCGAATCAAAATTACATTTAAACCGTGGTGAAGTTTTTGCTGCCTCGGAAAATGTAGATATGTATGCGGCTATTGATTCTTTAATCGATAAGCTTGATCGGCAAGTGATTAAACATAAAGAGAAGTTGATAAAACACTAGTGATGGATCTAAACGCAATTCTACGACCGGAATGCACAGTTTTTGCTATTCCGGGTAGTAAAAAAAAAGCTCTAGAATTAATCGGTGATATCGCGTCGGCCGAACATTCAAATTTATCCTCACAGGAAATTTTTGAAAATTTAATCGCTCGTGAAAAAATGGGAAGTACCGGTATTGGAAACGGTATCGCTATTCCCCATGGAAGCTTGAAAGATCTAACCGCACCGGTTGCTATTTTAATGAAATGCCAAGAGCCCATTCCATTTGAAGCAATTGATAATCAAAATGTAGATATTATATTCGCGCTTTTAGTTCCAGCAGAACAATCTTCAGAGGAGCATTTGGCCATTTTATCGGCAATGGCTAAAAAGTTAAGTGATAAACAAGTTGTAAAGCAGCTGCGTAAAGCAAAAGATGAAACAGAGTTATATCAGGTGATTATTTCATGAATCTTGTCATTGTATCGGGGCGAAGTGGCTCAGGAAAATCGGTAGCCTTGAGAGTACTAGAAGATTTGGGGTATTACTGTGTGGATAATTTGCCAATTAAGTTAATTGGTAGCTTACTTGAGCAGCTTCGAGATACTAGGGATCAAGTTGCAATCAGTGTTGATGTGCGTAATTTACCCGAGCAAGAAAAAGTACTGGAGCAGGAACTAAGTAAGCTATCCGGAAAAGCGGACATTCAAAGCTTTTTTTTTAGTTCTAGCGATGAAGTGTTGCTAAAGCGTTATAGCGAAACGCGGCGTTTACATCCATTATCAAAAGGGCAAAATTCTTTAAGCGAAGCGATTCAACTTGAAGGACAAATGTTGCAACCCTTGTCCAAAATGATGGATCACTTTATTGATACATCACAGCTTAATATATATGAATTAAGTGATCAGGTCAGACAAATTCTGTTAGGTCGTGTTGAGAAAGATCTCGTCATCACCTTTGAGTCTTTTGGCTTTAAACATGGTATGCCTGTAGAAGCAGATTTTATGTTTGATGTAAGGTTTTTGCCAAATCCTCATTGGGAGTCTGAATTGCGTCCTTGACAGGGCTTGAACAGCCTGTTCAAGACTTTCTTGCGAATCAACCGACGGTAAATAAATTTATTTGGCAAATAGAAATTTATTACATACATGGTTGCCGCAACTGGAGCGAAACAATCGCAGTTATTTAACCATTGCTATTGGTTGTACTGGAGGACAGCATCGTTCTGTTTACGTTGCTGAGCAATTAGCTAAACGTTTTAATAAGGGGATTCACCCTATTCAAGCACGACATAGAGAATTGCTAAATGCTCAAGCTTGAGCGTAAAGTCACAATTTGTAATAAGCTTGGCCTTCATGCGAGAGCGGCTACTCAAATGGCAGTCATGGCGAGTGAGTTTGATGCAAAAGTCACGATTATTCATGGTGATAAAACAGCATCTGCAGATAGTGTCTTAGGTTTACTCATGTTGGAATCAAGTATAGGGAAAGAGATTACTTTGATCGCTGAGGGAAGGGATGCAAAAAAAGCATTGGATGCGCTTAGTGATTTAATCAATAAACGTTTTAATGAGTGACAGTGATCTTTATAAGTGAGATAAAAAGTTACGCTTTATCTTGAAAAATAGCGCTAATTAATCAAGCTTGTCTAGCGAGCTGTCTTTTTGCTGAAGTCTTACTTCTTCAATAAGATACAGAGGGCGCTGTTTTACTTCAACAAAAACCCTTCCAAGATATTCGCCAATTAAACCTAATGCCAGCAGTTGAATTCCAACAAAAATTAACTGCATTAACATAAATGGAAAATACTCATTGATGCTTTCATTTAACACAAAATAATTAAAACTATTCCAAATACCATAAATCAGGCCAAATAAACAAAATGATGACCCTATCCATGTGGCAAGTCTTAGAGGTTTAAAGCTAACAGAGGTGATGCCGTCCATTGCTAAAGTGCACAATTTGCTGTAGTTCCATTTGGTATTTCCAGTATGGCGGGGATCCCTTTCAAATGTGAGTGTTGTGGTGTGAAAACCAGGCCAATTGAATATGCCTTTCATAAAACGGTTACGCTCAGGTAGCTTATTTATTGCATCTATTACTGTTCTGCTGATTAAGCGAAAATCGCCGACATTTTCTGGTATGTCAGCATCGGATAGCCAATTAATCACGCGATAAAACCAATTTGCTGTAAAGCGTTTAAACCAAGACTCACCCTTGCGGCTAGAGCGTTTCATATTGACAATGTCAAATCCAGATTGCCAAGTTTGTAGCATTTCAGGTATTAGCTCAGGTGGATCTTGTAAATCAGCATCAAGCATTATGACGGCATCGCCTTTACAGTATTCAAGACCTGCCGACATGGCCGCTTCCTTACCGAAATTACGGCTTAGCCTTATAAATTGGCTCTCAATATTAGTATTGGGTAATCGTTGCAATAAATCCCAAGTTCCATCTTGACTGCCATCATCGACAATGATGATTTCGGATGACTCTGATATTGAGGATAAAATGGTAATAAGGCGTTGAAATAATGGTGAAAATCATTTCAACTTCATTGAACATAGGAATTAGCACTGAAAAGCGAATATTGTGTGAAGTGTTGGCTATGATGTCACTGGCATCTTTCAAATTCTGTACCCTCCGTGCTTAAATTTAGTTTTTAATTAATCTCACTTGTAGAAAACTATAAGTATAAATAACAAGTTATACTAATTTGTTTAAATTATAAACCATCAATTACTTGGCGATATTTCATTTTTAGATGTTTTGAAATTTCGATAATTTGATTTTATTTATTGTAAACATTAAGTAGCCTTTGAATAGTAGTAAATTAATGAAAAATATAAACTTACATTCTTTAAGCTTGCCACAATTGATGCGATAATAGCCTACTTTTTTTCAATTCTATGTTATCCAATGAAAAGCCAATTTCAGGGTAATGTTCTCGCGGCCTTTTCTTTTGTGCTTTGGGGACTGTTACCCCTCTATTATCAATATTTACCCAATGCAGATATTAACGAGTTATTAGCCTATCGCATTGTTTTTTCTTTGCCGTTTATGTTGGTTGTTTTTGCTATTATGGGGCAGAAATTCAATATAAAGTCAGTTTTAGCAGATAAACGATCACTACTTTTGACGTTTGTTGCGGGACTCCTTATGTGCGTCTCATGGTATACCTTTACTTGGGCTATTACCCATGGGGATGTGTTAGCAGCAAGTTTGGGATATTTTATTAACCCGCTTTTTGCTATTGCCTTTGGAGTATTGTTTTTAAAGGATAAACTATCTCATGCACAAATCATTGCAGTAGTACTTGGTTTTGCAGGTATTGCTTATCAGGTTTACGCTTATGGTGAATTACCATGGTTAGCGCTGATTATGGGCAGTTCTTTTGCAGTTTACGGATTAACAAAGAAATTCATCAGATATGACTCTTTGACCTCTGTTACTATAGAAGCCTTGTGGCTTATGCCATTTGCGATTGTTTATATTATTTGGTTATCAGTAACTCATCAGAGTGAAGCCATTAATGGCGGTGCAGTTTCTATGGCATTATTTATTGGCTCGGCTCCTGTGACTCTGGCACCACTTATCTTTTTTGCTCTAGCGATAAATAGAACCAGCTTATCCAATATTGGTCTGATGCAATATATTGAGCCTAGCTTGCAGTTTTCGATAGCTGTTTTGATGTTTGGTGAAGTATTTGATGAAGTCAAACTTGTCAGTTTTTCTCTGATTTGGCTAGGGCTTATTTTTTGCACTTTGGAAGCTGTACCTTGGTTTAAGAATCGTAAAGTATCTCATTCCAGTGCACTTAAATAACCTTTATGTTCTCATAGCATTAAGATCTAAAAGTTTAGCCTAGGCTCTGTTGACGTAGCTTTGTGCATTTTTGCTGCTTTTGTCGTTATTTTATGTCAGGCAGAGTCTATGCGGTGTAGTTATTCTACATAAATAGACGATAACGTAACAAAAAGTGCCGACAATGCAGCCCAACGGGTTCGTTTAACCGCCTTTTTCTCATTGTTGCAAGACATGAACTTAGAATAGCTAAGCATCATTCCTCGCGCCGCGATAAAATTGCTGTTAATTCGAACAAAACTTGATAAATCTACGTCAACAGAGCCTAGCGTTTTTGATATAAAAAAGCCTTGATAATGCATCAAGGCTAAGAAATTGAGAATAATTTTTATTTAGTCGTTAATTTCAGCATTGTGATAAATGTTTTGTACATCATCACAATCTTCAAGTGCGCCAATAAATTTATCAAAAGCAGCAATATCCTCTTCACCTGAGATTTCAGTCATGGTTTGAGGCACAAAACTAATGGTTTCGACTTTGAAATCGATATCAGCAAAAGCATCTGCTAGCGCTGTTTTGACATTATTGAATTCAGAGACTGGAGCAAATACGCTGATCATACCGTTTTCAGCTTCTACATCAGTAACGTCTACATCTGCCATCATTAATAATTCAAGAATGGCTTCGTCATCGTCTCCGGCAAAAACAAAAACCGATTGATGATCGAACATATGACTTACGGTACCAGGACCACCAAGCTTGGCATCATTTTTTACGAAAGATTGGCGAACTTCAGTGAAGGTACGCTTTACATTGTCAGTTAAGCAATCAACGATGACCATGCAATTTCCTGGACCAAAACCTTCGTAGCGGGCTAGTTCATAATCTTCACCGCCACTACCTTTTGCTTTATCAATAGCACGTTCAATAACGTGAGCAGGCACTTGATCTTTTTTAGCGCGTTCAATTAAGCGGCGTAAGGATAAGTTACCCTCTGGCTCAACCCCGCCTTGTTTAGCACAAACGTAGATCTCTTTACCGTAGCGAGAATAGATGCGCGTTTTCATGCCCGCTGTTTTTGCCATTGATTCTTTACGGTTTTGGTACGCTCTTCCCATTTTATTTGGACTCAAATAACATAAAAAATTTAGATAAGTTTAACAGTTTTACGAAAAAAAACCGAGCCAAGCTAACACAACTTCATTTATTGTGATGAATATTGCTATTTTGTGGTTGATTAATCCAATATTTACTTAGTTAATGGGGCGATAGTGATCCGCTCTTGGCCTGAGAATCTAACTTTTATACCATTAATGGTGGTTATATTATTGCCATTAATATCTTTTTTTCTAACGCGATATGTATCTGTACGACCATCTAATGGAGACATAACAACTACTTTCATTTGTTGTTGCCCATCAAACCAATGCCAAATACCGAAAGTTAAAATAATCAACAATAACAGATATAGAAAAATATTAACCGCGTAACGGCGAATGAGTTGTTTGATAGGAGAGCTTTGAGGGCTGACAGACTGAGTTAATTGCCTTCTACATATAAACCAATATGCGGCGCCAAAAACAAAAGCGGTGAGCAAAAATTTAAGCAGCAATCTAGTGTTCCTATTTTAAACGAACAAGTTTTACCATTATAACCAGAAAGCCGATAAAAGAAGGATAGTTGAGCTGAAAGTGAGATATGTCATTTAGGATTTTATAGATAGAAACCCAACTATTGTTACAATTAAATCTCTTCATAAATGAAATCCTTGAGTACAAAAAGCGATAAAAAATTTAATATAGTCATCAGTTGTTATTTGTCATCAGAATTTATACATCATGTCTGCGCCATCATCTTCGTTACAGCCTTTGAACAATGTCATTCCTCGTACAGCTATAATTACCGAAGGAGGAGGGCAGAGGGGCATATTTACCGCAGGTGTTCTTGATACTTTGATTGACAAGGAATTTAATCCCTTTGAAATTTTAATAGGCACATCTGCTGGTGCGCAAAATCTTTCAAGTTATGTGGCAGGCCAAAAGGGATATGCCCGTAAAACCATTACCGATTTAACCAAAGATAAACATTTTTTCAAATTGAGTCATCTTGTGCTTGGTGGTAATACGGTGGATTTAGACTGGTACTTCAAACAGGTAAAAGAATCCAAATATCGCTTAGATATTGAGTCAGCGTTAAATAATTTGGATGGCAGACAATTATTGTTTTCTGCGACACAAATCCGAGATTATCAAGCGAGATATTTTAAACCTGAACGTCATAACTGGCTAAAATTACTTAAGGCTTCCAGTGCATACCTTTTTTTTATCGACAAGGTGTTGAGATTAATGGCGAATATTATGTTGATGGTGGGCTGTCAGCACCAATTCCTGTAGAGCAAGCTTACCATCTAGGGGCTAAGTTGATTGTGGTTATTCGCACCGTACCCCATGAACATCATAACCAGTCTCATTTTTTGAATAGAATGAAATATCTCATTAATAAAACACATCATTGCCCAAAATCCGTTGATTATTTCATCATAATGAGGATGCTTATGACAGTGCTTTAGCTTTTTATAGATAGGCCTCCAGAGGACGTTAAAATTATTGAAATTCAACCACAGAAAACGTTAGCCAGTAAAATTTTAGGTAGCCATAACGATCAGCTTGAAACCGATTATCAGGCCGGGAAAATGGCTGCTCACGATTTTTTACAAAAACATCATCTGGACTTTGAACATTTTTGTGAAATGCATTCGAAAACTTATTGGTATAAGCAAGCTGTTTAAGTTAGTTGATATAGTTTTTTCATTTCTTTCTGAATGTAAAGGTTAATAACTTTGATTACGAAGACGAAAATATAACAAGATTACTCCTTTTTGTGTCAAGCCTCACGCTTTAAGGTATATAAGGTTAGTGGTTGCCTTCATATGGGTATAATCATTAGCTATATTTTACATTTTAGCGCTTGGAATACTACGTCGATGCAAATTGGATGCTGCTGGTTTGATAGCCAAAGGCAAGAAATGATTGATCAATCTCAAGGAAAAGTTTGGCACTTAACTAATGAAGAGTGCTATATTTTGCTGCATCTGACTAAAAATAGAGACAAGGTAGTATCTAAACAAAAGTTGCTACGTGGACTTTCTGAGCATATCAATGCTGAATTAGAGTTAGTTGATATTGTTTATAATATTAGAGGGTTTCTCGGGCGAAATTATGCGCCTTTGATTGAAACTGTTGCCGATCAAGGCTATTTACTTCACAGTAAATTAAAATCAACAAGTCAAAGTCTTGTTGATAGTCCTTTTCATTCTATGTCGGTTTTGGTTTATAGCATTTTTACGTCGATTATTTTGGTATTGATGTTTTGGATCTATTCTGAAGTGGATCATCCGTATTATATTGATACTTATTTTGAGCAAACGGTTTACACTCAATCACATCAATCAATAGATTTTGAGCTATATCCTGCAAGCAGAAAACAAAAAAAAGCATTATCCCACAAAGTGAATCACCTTTTATCAACACTAAAACAATGCAATTCTTCACCATGGAATACGATTTCGTTGGCCATTTCTAGTGATGATCGTCTGATCAATTTAATTCTAATGAATAATGAAAGCGCAAAACCCGATTTAAAAAATATTAAGATCACATCACCTGATCTCGATTTTAGTTTTATAAATGAGCAGTGGTTGGTGGAGGCTGGGATCTGTGACAAATAGGCAACTACACCATAATCAAGTCAGTTTTAAATTGTGGCCTCTATCATTGTTGGTGTTAGCTATCTTGGGGATGATCGTTTTTTTAAATGGTTTTGTGCAAGATAGAGATCATCTGAACTTAACTTGTGATGCCAGTCTATATCCTCACAAGGTAAATAATAAAAAGAAAAAAGTCTTGTTTTAAAAATTACTAGTGATGGCAAAAAAGCACAGATTCGCTATGACTATTTCTCAGATGGTCATTCTATGGGGACTATGCTGCTAAATGGTAAGCTTATAAAATTAGAAGTGGCTGAAATGACTTATAATTTTCGGTTTACCAAGGGCGAAATTCGAAAAGACATCTACCAAAAAGGTTTACCTGTGCATTTAAATGATATTTTAAAGGCGGGTCGAGAAGTTTTAACTAACCACAAAAGTATTGATATTTCTATGCAAGTAACTCAGATGGATAGAAATAAAGGCTATAGCATTGTGAAATTCGATCCTGGAAACAATGTTTGGGCATGTCGAATTAATTAACTTAAATTTTGTTAATTAATATATTGATTTTGTATTTGAAAAAACTCTTTTTTTAGCCTTTTTTGTGTAAAACCCATGTTAAATATCGAGTTTTGAGCTATGATTTAGTTTTATGGCTGATAGAAAAGGTTAAAAAATACGAGTTTAAGTATTTATTGAGTGCAATTGTTTTGCCCACCACGGTTAACAAGTTTTTTCATCAGAATTCCAATAATTTCATACAGTGATTTTTTTCTGGGGGCATTATTCGATGTCTAAAATAGAAATTAAGCAAGAAGATGCATTATCGCTCAAATTGTCGCATTTGATTGAATCTGGTACCGATCACCGCATTGACTTGTATTTTTCCTACCCAAAGAAATGGGAATAAATGCTAAAAGTTTAGATGAGGAAGAGTACTATCATAGTGCGATTACCGGTTGCCGCGCCTATTACTCTCACGGATTACATTTACCCTTAGTACAAGGTCGTTTTGCAAGCCTTAATAATCGTACTATTGAGGAATTTCGTCTCTATCTTAACTTATTTGCTTACCAATTGCCGTTGCCATTGAGACCGATGCCAATGATCTCAGACAGGTGTCAGATCAAGAAGCCTTTATTTAGGCCTAGCTGAGTTAGTTGCTCAGGTTGAATCTCTGTTGAAAAAGTTTCGCAGAAATGAACCTTCTGATGATAAATGGCGTTCCTACTTTGGCAATGCAGATAATTATCTTTCATGGTTTTGTGAACAGCAATTGTTAAAATTATTGTCAACGGCACCAAGATGTAGCGATTACAGTGAGATTATTCATGGTGTTTTAGCTTTATGCCGTAATGAAAAAAATTACCGAATTGAACGCCATTATAACTCTTCTAATACGATGCAAGATGCGAATCGTATTTCCAATAAGATGCTGCTTTTACGGCGATTGTTACAGCGAGGCGTCGTTTTAAAAGAAGAACAAAAATTATTGGGTACCTGGCTTAAAAAGTTAACAACGGGTGTGGCTACAGGTCTAATCATGTTGGTGGTGTCGGCGCTTATTATCAAAGCGAAAGGTTTTTTTAGTGGTTTAACATTAGCGCTAGTGGTTGCCTAGCCTTTATTTATGCCTTTAGGGAAATTTTTAAAGATGATATTCGCAATGCAATGTGGCGAAAGATTCAGCGAGGAAGACCAAGGTGGAGCCGCTTATTTAGAGATACGACCAGCAAAAAAGTCATCGCTAAGCAATTAGTTTGGTTTGATTTTACTGGTTGCAATGATTTACCCACCGTTGTCGATGAAATTTTAAAAAGGCGACACAGACAAAATAAGGTTGAGTCAGAAATTCTTCATTACGGGATCAGCACTCGCACTGCTAAAGAGGGTTTCTTAGCCGGTTATTCAATCATTAAAGAGCAAATTAGCTTTTCTTTGGTGCCTTTTTCTCGCTACCTTGAGCGCGGTAAAGTTAAAATTTATCAGGAAAATGAAAGTAAAGTTAGCCATGAATCCGCTGAAAGACGTTATCAAGTGAATTTAGTCGTAGTGCTAGATCAAAACAGTCAAACGCCAAGTTATGCTAGATACAAAATCACGATGAATCGTTCAGCAATTGTTGAAGTGACGCAGAGTGAATTGCCTGATCATATTTCGTCAATAGCAAGGCAGGTTGAAGAAAAATGCAAGAATCTATTCAAGAAATGATTTTTGAAGATCCCAAGTTAGCCATTTAGCTTGCTGCAATAGATAGCTGCGTAGTTTCGCTAGTTCATGGAGTTATCTTTTAATTTATTTTTTTGGCTTTATCTTTGTAAAGGCTTGAAAGATGGGTTGCCCGATATCCTTGGGTGCCCGTTCAAGTGCAATTTCAGCATTAGCTAATAGCTGCCTGAGTGTTTGTGGTGCTTGGTATGATGATATTCCAATAGACACACCTTCAAATAAATTATGCTTTTTGAGTGCGGTTAATATCAAAGCTGCAGTTTGGTGTGCCTCTAAAGCAGTCGCACTCGGCATGATAATAATCAGCTTTCCTAGCATCCAGCGTGCGATTTGAAATGGATAGGGAAGAACACGAAGCACTTGCAGCTCAACTTGATTTTGTCTAGTCGTTAAATCTTCAGTATGACTAACAAGGCTCAAAACAGTCTTAGGATTAATACTTATCAATAATAGACTGGCATTGTCACGGTTCTGATTTGAGAGTGCTTTGAAATAAGATTCAAGGGTAATCAAAATTAGTTAATACTGAACTTCTGTTGGGTACTTTTGAATTGACGTGCTCTCTATTATTATTTTCAACAAAAAACGTACAAATAATATTTTCAATATCGTCGTCTTTTGCTTTATTAATACTCAGCGTAACATGAATAAATTGATTGGTTTGCGCTATTTTTAGCTTAGATTCGTAAATACTGATATCTTTTAGCTGATCTATAATTTGATGCCAATGCTGCTTGGTATCAGTAATTACTGAGCTTACGTTTTGCTGTGAGCTTATACTGAGCTGAGGGAATAGCTTATTTAGGTTTGCGTTAGCATCAATAACATCACCTTCTACGAGATTAAAGCAATTGCGGTGGTAGTCTCATTAAGCATTATTTCTTGGGTAAATGATGTTTTTTGCTGCTCTATTTCACATTCATTATTGAAATTAATAATAAAATATTTTCACTACTTTCTGATGAGTGAATTTGTTGAATAAAACAGTGTAATTTTATTCTGTGATCGAATGGATATGGTATGTTCCCATGCCAGCAGTTTGTGTTTTTTATACTATTAACGACTTCTTCGTTCGTAAGAATATTAAAGTTGATTATTCGCTCAAACATTTTTCCATTGAGCTGTTCTTTGGTATAAGACAAGGTACTCTCAGATGTTTTGTTGCTAGCCAGAATTCGTCCCATTTCAGAAACGATTAACCAGCTGTTTTTGCATTAAAGAGTTGGCTATTTAATTTAATATTGAATTCTTTAGCAATTTGTTCAATTCGAAGAAAATGAAAAAGGATAATAATGCAGGCTAATAATGCGCCTAAAATGATTGAAGTGATAACGAGCGCAATTTCCCAGAGACTAAATTGCTCTGAAAAAATAGACTTATTAATGTATGAAATAAGGTAGTACTCATGTTTAGCTTCATACTGAGCAGCAAGTTCTATTTTTAAGTACACAACGATGTTTTTGGGATTTTGATATTGGCCAAAACTTTGTTTTGAGATTTTTTTCCCATAGTTTAGGATAATTCTCACTTAGGTTTTCACCAATCATATTGGTAATAAGTGATTGTTTTTTTGTGCGTTCACACCTGCAAAAATTTGCCCTTGAGTATCGACTATCAGCAGTGATGAGTTTGGATTTGAAAATGCACTTTTAACGTTTTGAAGTGTCTTTGACATCGAGTTATAAGTTGATATGTAACCCGTAGTTTGCTGATTATTGTTTCAACAGCAGCAAATTGATGCATAAATGGGTTCATTTCTCCATCAATATGTACAAGTTGCATAGGTGATGTGTATACAGAGGAAGTGCCGGTATAGGCATTGTTCCAAGTAATGATTTCGGTAAAGGAGTTTTGCCTAAAAGATCATGAGTTGAAAAATCCAGTTCACCTTTTATTGTATGAAGCGTTATTCCAATTAATTCAGGAATATTTTGTTGTAATTTTTTCCATTGCTTAATGATATTTTGCTGACCTTCAATTGAAGGTGAAGCTAAGTAATTCTGCAATATTTCGCTTTGTGAAAGGATCTGAGTTCTGAATTTCTGAAAATTGACTTTCTCTACCAGTAAATTAGCTACAGTTTGCAGCTCACTGTATTCCTTCGTTGCCCAATCTTGCTGCAGACTGTTTTCTCCTGCTGATAAAATTAATCTTGTGATCAGGGTTAGTACAAAGATAAGTAATGTGAGCTGCACTCCTAAGCTTAATAGTCTTTTTTTGCTCCAGATCGCATTTTGATGAGTGATTAAAATCGATGATGTAGGCAAGGAATTGATAATCTTTTTTGCATTTTAATCAGGTAAATACCTGTTATTATTTTTTAAATAATGCTACCACGAAGACGATTAACTCCCCTATATTTTATTACTGAAAAGTTGAGATTAGGCGGTGGTAACAAACGGACATAAAACGTTATCTAACCAACAACGTCCAAAACGCGATGTTTAAATCGACAACCACTTTTGATGGCAACTTCCCTGCAGGCATCAATATTGACATTGCTTAGCCCATCAATAGCAGAGATTTGCACATTTTTAATATACTTAGGTGCATCGCTAATAAATTGATTAAGGGCTGCATACGAATTGGCAAGTTTTGGTTGGCAATGTTGAATATATGCAGCTTCCGTGTCGGCATTGAGTGATATTGAAAGCGCATCCACGCAGTCTGATAAATCCGGTAATATATTTCTTCGATGAAACAGGTTACCTAATCCATCTGTGTTTACTCTGACCTTTCCATTACGCTTTTTGATTTCAGTGGCGACCTCTAATAATGTCGACAAGTTTAATGTTGGTTCGCCATATCCACAGAAAACATATTCATTAAATGTATCCACTTGCCCTAGTAACGGAATAATGTCCTTAGCTTTTGGTGTTGCATCAAGGGAAAGTTGGTATTGATGAACCTGAGTGCTGCCTTGCTGTTTAGGACAAAATTGACATCTGAGCGTACAGCGACCAGTGATGTTGAGATAACGGCTATTGTTGATGTCGTAAACTAAGGTTGAAGCTGAAAATGATTTAGGCATGAGAAAGCAATCGAATAAATAATGCTTTAATTTTATACAGTTTTATTATTATTATTCGTTAAATAACTCTCAAAATGTGATTTTTACTTAAAATACAGAACTGCACTCGGACTTCTCTTTCTCGTTGAAAAAGAGGTCTTCAAGAAAAGTGAAGTTCTATTTTTTTAAGCGGGTTTCCTACTTAAGTTTGATTACTTTGTTTTTGAATAATGACTGCCATACCAATACCAGTTAAGTAGTTTGGTTGTCATTTTCTTTATATCATCAAGGACAACGTAAAGTATTGGCACTAAAATTAGCGTCACAAAAGTGGAAAACAAAATACCAAAGCAAGAGACGTCGCCATTGGAATAACAATCTGAGCTTGCAGGCTTTTCTCCGTAATAATGGGAATAAGGCCGACAAAGGTTGTCAATGAAGTTAAAATAATTGCTCTAAAACGGTAGCAGCCTGCTTCAACTGCGGCTTCATGTATATTGTTGGTTTTTCTTTTCGCTTTATTAATAAAGTCTACCAGAATTAAAGAGTCATTCACCACAACACCTGCAAGCGCAATAATTCCCATCATACTCAAATACTGATAGAAATACCCAGTATTAGATGTCCCATTAGCGCACCGATAATACCAAAGGGGATCACCGACATAATAATCAGCGGCTGACTGTAGGATTTAAGCGGGATCGCCATCAGGGCGTAAATGGTAAAAATCGCAAAAAAGAAACCTTGTAATAAACTAATAATCGCTTCTCGTTCATCTAGACTTTCGCCATCAAGGCTACTGGTGATATCAGGGTATTTTTCAAGTAGCTTGGGCATGAATTCTTTTTGAATTTCTCTAACTACTTTTGATGGTTCAATGATGTTCTTGTTGGCATCGGCTGTAATAGTAATCGATCTTTGATTGTTGACCCTTACGATTGAAGAAAAAGATTGACCTATTTCAATATCTGCAACACTAGAAAAAGGCACTCCGATACCTTGTGGTGTGCGAATTTGCATATTTTCAAGGTGACCAATGGTACGGCGCTGTTCAAGTGGGTAGCGCACCATCACTTTAACTTCTTCTTTGTTCCTAAGAATGCGCTGTGCCTCATAACCATAAAAACCGTATCTCACTTGGCGAGCAAGATCCGATAATGTCAGTCCTAATGATTCGGCTTCAGGTTTTATTTTTAAGCGTATTTCAATATTGCCAGATGAGAAGTTATCAGAAATATCATAAAGGCCATTATAGTTTCTAAGTGTGTTCTTTAAGCTTTCAGCTGCTTCAGTGAGTTCTTCAAAATTATCTGATTCCAGTCTAAATGAAATAGCACTGCTTGAGTTGTTGGTGCTGGCACTAAAGTCTAACTGTTTTACTGAAAGCATTTCAGGTAGTGAATTTCGCCATGCATCAGCAATGGCGACGCCATCGATTGTTCTGTCTTCCCCCTTGGTAAGCTCTGCTAAAATAAACGCCGAAGCACGGGAGTTCATATTGATGAAACTGTGCTTGACTACGGGGCTGCCGTACTCTTTCTCCATGCTATCGTTCATTCGATAAAGTGCATCTTCAATATTTTTCACAACACTGAGGGTGTTTTTTTCAGAGCTTCCTTCCTCCATATCCAGATTTATTCTGATGAAATCAGAAGGGATATCAGGGAAAAAGATCCAGCGAACTTTGCCGCTGGCGACTAAAGCAACAGTTAAGATGAGTACGCCAACAAAGAGTGCTAATACGTTGTATCGCTGTTTGATACACATTCCTATAAATGAACGGTATTTGTGCTGAATAAGATATTGAACCTTTTGATTGAATCGATGCTTTTTTTTGCCCCAAAAACCCAATTTTTTATTTGGATCTTCTGCTTTTATTCTGGCTAAATGCGCAGGTAGGATTAACTTAGATTCGACTAAGGAAAATGCAAGACACAACACAACGACGACGCCGATAGATTGCCAAATAACACCTTGAGTTCCTGAAACCATAAGCATTGGCATAAAAGCTGCGATTGTGGTTAGTACGCCAAATGTCGCTGGCATGGCAACTTTTTGTGCGCCACGGATGACATTATTAGTTGAATATCCTTTTTGCTCTATTTCAGAGTAAGCACTTTCACCGATAACAATGGCGTCATCAACGACAATGCCCAAAACCAAAATAAAGGCAAATAGTGTTAATAAGTTAATGCTTAAAGAAAACGGCTCCAGAGGCATAAAAAGAAGTGTGCCAAGAAAGCAAACAGGGATCCCCATGATCACCCAAAAGGCGAGTTTAAGATTTAAAAATAAAGCGAGGATAAAAAATACCAATAGTGCGCCGTAAAACATATTAGATAACATCATGTTTAGACGTCCTTTTAGATAATGGGTCATGTCTCCCCAAGTATCTAATTTAACGGAAGCCGGCAGTATTTTTCGGTGATCTTTAATGTAGGTTTTGACTTGTTCGGAAATGGCTAAAGCGTTTTGTTTATCAATGCTTATAATTTCGATAATTGCGGCTTGTTTGCCGTTAAAACGAGTATATTCAAGGCGTTCTTCAAAACCGTCTTTGATGATTGCGACTTGAGAAAGTAAAATTCGGCTACCGTCTGGTTTGCTACTGACGACAATATTCTCAAACTCACTTCCCGTATAAGCTTGTCCTTTGGTGCGAAGTAAAATATCGCCATCTTCAGCGTGAATTGAGCCGCCGGGTAAATCAATAGATGATTTTTGCACAGCTTGAGCAACTTGTGAAAAAGTCAGCCCGTATTCCCTAAGTTTGGCTTCTGAAAGTTCAATGCTGATTTCATAATCCCGAACACCAGCTAATTCTGCGCGAGTAACCGCTGGAAGCGACGTAATATCTTTACGCACATTTTTGGCGATTTCTTTCATTTCAGTAGCGCTGATATCGCCATAAACAGATACCCAAATGACACTATTTTGCGGTTTTATTTGGTAGATATCGGGTTTTTCAATATTTGCTGGAAAAGTCGCTATGGCATCTATTCTGAGTTTTGCTTCATCCAAGACTTTTTGAGGATCATAGTTATCATCGACTTCTATGGTGATGTTGCCGTAACCATCTCCGGCAACGGATTTAATTTTCTTTATACCACTAATATCTTGAACTGCTTCCTCAATTTTAATGTTAATGCCTTCTTCTATTTCTTGCGGTGCAGCCCCAGGGTAACCAACAGAAATGCGGATTATATTTAGCTTAATAGAAGGAAATATCTCTTTATTAATCAAAAAAGCACTAAATATGCCGCCACAAATTAATATGATCATCAGCAAGTTTGCCGCAACGCCATTTCGAGCAAACCAAGCGATGATCCCCTTTGATGTATCGTAGTTTTCGTCTGAATTGATTTCTGTATTATCGGTCATTATTGCTCACCTACAGCAACCAAACGTGATTCTTGGCTTTGACTTGAAAGTGATGTTTGACGGTCATTGAATATTTTGACCGTTGACCAGCGCTAAGGTTATTAACAGAGGTTAGCGACACTAACTCATTATTCTTGAGGCTATCTTTGATATACACATTTTCGAGATCAGTTCTAACGACATTAACGGTTCTAATTTCGATGGTGTTATCTTTTGTCACTATAGCGATTTTATTATTTCTAACTAAGTAGCGCGGCAGTTTCACTATGCCTTCAACGGTACGACCTTTTATGGTTGCATTAACAAAAGTGCCGAACTTAAGTGATGGCTTGTTTTTATTGCCATTGATTTTATTGTAAGGGTCAGGTATTTCAGCCACTAAATAGATCATGCGGTTTTGTGGATCGATTACGCCTTCGCTGCGCACAATATTGCCATTCCATGAAATCTCTTTGCCTGCAAGTGATGTCGTTAGAGTGACATTTGTATTTGGATTATCGACGGACTCAAGATAGGCAAGATCGGTATTGGCAATGGGCAGACGAATTTCAGCGATTTGTGTGCCGTATAGTTCGCCTAAATTATGTCCCTTGTTGACATACTGTCCTAGCTCAACACTTCGTGAACGAACAATACCGCTAAAGGGCGCTCTTATAACTGTACGCTCAAGGTTTCTTTTTGCTCTATCAACGGTAGCTTGTGCGTATTTGACATTGGCTTGTTCTTTCTTTAACTGTGGCACCCTAAGCCCAAGCTCTGGCGGCAGTCCTTGATTAAAATCTTTAAACTCCATTTCAGCGACTTTACCTTTGGCTATTTCTTCATCTAATGCGGCAAGTGATTGAGCTAGTGCTGCCTTTGCTTGAATAAGATCTGCCTCGTAATCAAAAGGCTCAATATAAGCCAATACGGTGCCTTTTTTAACAGTGCTTCCTACAACAAAATCAGGAGTAATTTCTAACAATCGACCTTGGACTTCAGCAACAAGTTGAGTTTTGTATTTTGGATTAACAACACCATAGGAAGGTAAATTAAGTGATACGGATTTTTGTTTGGCAGCTTTAACTCTGACAAGAGTAATCGAAGGTTCTGTAATTTTTTGTTCTTGCTTTTCACTGGTTTTAACTAGTATTACTGCCATGAGACCAATGCAAGCAAAATAAAAATGGGGGTCAGTCTCCTGACAATAGGCACAGTCATAATATAATACGGATCCCTTCGTTGATTAATTTTGAGTTAGACTAGGCTCTGTTGACATAGATTTGTGCATTTTTGCTGCTTTTGTCGGTATTTTATGTAAGGCAGAGTCTATACGGTGTAGTTATTCTACATAAATAGACGATAACGTAACAAAAAGTGCCGACAATGCAGCCCAACGGGTCGTTTAACCGCCATTTTCTCATTGTTGCAAGACATGAACTTAGAATAACTAAGCCTCATACCTCGCGCCGCGATAAAATTGCCGTTAATTCGAACAAAACTTGATAACTCTATGTCAACAGAGCCTAGCGAATTCTTAATAGGTAAAATAGTTTTTGTTTTGTAACGGGAATGTTGATAAAAGTTTATATTGCTCTAGCCTAAAGAGCTACTTTAAAATAGGTATTGATGCCAATAGACAGTTTGAATGACGCAAAAAGATGGTGTTTCTATTAACCAAGACACTCCATACTAGAGTGCTTGGATATAGTTAAAGAGTCAATGTGAATGGAGTGAAGCTTTGAACTTAAGGTTACTTTTTCTTCGTCGCCTTTTTCTTGCCAGTTTTTTTAACTTTTTTCTTTCCCGGTACTTTGGCTTCTTTGTTTTTTGCTCTTAAGCCTTCAATAACGCGGCGTTTTAATGATTGCTCAATATAGCGCTCGATTTTATTGATGATTCTCATATCATGGGCTTCAACAAGAGATATAGCTGTGCCTTTTGCGCCTGCTCTGCCTGTTCGACCTATGCGGTGAACATACACATCGGCGGTGCGCGGTATATCAAAGTTAATGACATGACTAATATCGTCAATATCAATGCCTCTTGCAGCTACATCCGTTGCGAGTAGCACGTTGACTTCACCTTTTGTAAAGCGACTAAGGGATTGAAAACGGCGTTTTTGCTCCATATCGCCACGTAAATAAGCGCAAGGAATACCTTCGTGAAGTAACATGCCTTCCAGACTTGCCACTAATTCACGGCTTTTAACGAAAACAACGGATTTTGTTGTCTCTTCTTGACGCAATAGATGACACAAAAGAGCAAATTTATGGGCTCTATCATCAGCAAGATGAAGCCACTGATGAATCTTGGCTTTTTCACTGCGAGGCGCTTCAGCGGTGATTCTAACGGGTTCAGAAAGAAGTTCTCGAGCAAACTGGTTTACACCAAATCCTTCTAATGTGGCTGAAAATAACATGGTTTGCTTGCGGCTTTGAGATTCAATAGCATGGTGTTTACAACGGATGAGAATCCCATATCAAGCATACGATCGGCTTCATCGATGACAAGTACTTCAACACTTTCAGCGGTAAACTTTTGTTTGTCTAGATATTCCATTAACCGGCCAGGCGTTGCTACTAGAATATCGACATTGTTTAGCAAGCATTTCTTCTTGAGGACCGTAAGGTAAACCACCTGTAACAATGCCTATATCAAAGTTTAAACCTGTTGCAAGATGACATGCATAGCGGTGAATTTGACTGGCAAGCTCACGGGTTGGCGTTAACACCAATATTCTGGCTTGGCCTGCATGATTGCGTGGAAAGTCAATTAGATGTTGCAATGCTGGTAATAAGAAGCTTGCTGTTTTGCCTGTGCCCGTTGGCGCACAAGCCAAAATATCTTTTTGATCCATGGCAAGAGGAAGGGTTTCTTGCTGAATAGTTGTTGGGGAATTATGTCCCATGGATTTTAGTGACTCTAAAAGTCGAGAATCCAGTTGGAAGTCTTCAAATTGCATTATCAGCATCTCTTAGGAAAATGGCCGATATTATAGCGATTATTGTCAAATAACCAATGAATGGTTTTTTCAAACCATATAGAGATAAAAATCGCGGGTCAGATTTATCATTTCATTTGTGTAGCTATTATTTCTATTTCTAATAACAAGCGGCTTCATATTATCGATAGTACTGTTGGATTCTAGCTTGTTTGTCTTGCCATTTGTTAGCGTAGAAAGTGCGTTTGAAGTGTTTACTGCTTCGAGCTGATTTGAATGGCATTTTTCAAGTTGAAGCAGTATTCGATAGGGCTGTTTTTCTTCAACGCTAATGATCATTTGTTGTCTGCTTATGATGAGCTTTTGGTGGCGTAGCGCATTTAAAAATCTTTCCATGCTTTGCATTGGCAAAATAAGACTTGCGATGCCATTGTCAGTTAATAATCGAAAGATAGATTTCAAAAGAAGTTCAAAGCTTAAAGTGACAGTGTGGCGAGCTAAAGCCCTTTGGTTGGTAGCTGATAGTGGTCCGCAATCAAAGTAAGGGGGGTTACAGATAATATGGTCAAAAAGGGCTTCAGAAGCTTCACAAAAATCAGCAATACTTTGATGATGTATTTGAATACGTGATGGCCATAGGCTAGCATTTACATTAGCTTTACAGGCGTTATAGGCAAGCTTGTCGATTTCAACCGCAGTGATGTTTACATTACTCCGCTGGGCGGCCATTAGGGTTAATAATCCGCTCCCTGCGCCAATATCTAAAACGGATTGAGCATTCGCTAAGTTCGCCCATGCACCCAGAATTACTCCATCAGTGCTGACGGGCATGCCACAGGCGTTATCATCAATGTGAAATTGTTTAAAAGTAAATGCCATGAATGATTTTCAATATTTGTAGTGACGCAATTCTAACGGTATCCCTTGTGTGTAGGAAGGAATATACCCAAACAACTTCAAGATCTCGTTTTCAGCGGGACGCTTAGCGTCTTTTAGGCAAGATAAATTTTTGAAGGCATAGTTATTCTATGATGAAGAAGTTTAGTGAAGAATCAAAGGCTGTAAGCCTCGCGCAAAGCGAGTTTCACAGAAAAACGAATACATCGCATAATGCGCTCGAAAGGATTAACCATTCCTTCAATCATTCCACTTGCCCTCGCTCGCCTTTCTGTGAAGCTCTGAACTCTGCATCTTGACGTCGCTTGGGTATGTAAATGCTTCACCGAAAGTCAGATAAGTTAGGTAATTTATTCTGTATCAACATACTTTGATTTTGTTGTGATTGTTAATTTAAATTGTGGGATGTTGTGATAAATATCGAATTATTGCGTGAAAAGTCATTTTCCCATTGTGAATACTTGTTTTCAGTTTCCATGTCTGGTAATTGTTTGCCCATATTCTGCTCTAGTTTGAGTAGATTTAGGGGAAGTCTAAGTCAAATTGACCAATAAACCCGTTACATTCGTTGTCTTATAATCATAAATTTAGTGCAGCGGTTTAATTTCATCTTTTAAACGTAAAACTGTGTTTAAGCCTTTATAACAATAACATTTGGCTCAAGTAGTTTTTACTTATCGGTTTTACCTTTAATATTCCCAAATTTTTTGGGGTCAACAACGAAAAATAACGAGGAAGTAGTGCAGAAGAATTATATGTCATTTGGAGATACATTAGGTTTAGGTTTTATGACCTTTGCCTTCTTTTTAGGGGCTGGGAATCTGATCTTTCCGCCTTTTGCAGGAATGTTAGCGGGCGAGAATATGCTCCCTGCGATGATAGGATTCTTGTTTACGGCTGTAGGAATGCCGCTTATTGGCTTAATTGCGGTAGCTAAATCAAATGGTAAGGTAATGGGGTTATTACCGCCTTTTGTCGCTGCGGTTTTAGCTATTGCGATTTATTTGATTATTGGTCCAGCTTTTGCTGCGCCAAGAACCAGCTTGGTTGCCTTTGAAATTGGAGCTCGTCCTTTTTTAAGTAACCCAGATACCATGATTAGCTTGGGTTCTATTTCACTTAATCTTCCGCAACTTATTTACACTTTACTCTTTTTTGCTGTCACCATGTTGTTGTCTATTTTTCCAGGCAAATTATTGGATAGTGTGGGTAAAGTATTGACGCCAGTGTTGCTATTTTTATTGCTTGGTTTAGCTTTTTCTGTATTGCTTTTCCCTGGTGCTGAAGTGTCTGCTCCCGTTGGTGAATATGCCACAAACCCTTTAGTTAAAGGCATTCTAGAAGGCTACAACACCATGGATACGCTAGCTTCAGTGATCTTTGGTATGCTCATTATTGATATTTTGCGCAAAAAAGGTGTGACTGAGTCTACCGCGCAAACACGCTATTTAGTCAGAGCTGCTTTTATTGCTGCTGGTGGATTAGCATTTGTGTATTTATCGCTATTTTATCTTGGTGCTATTGCGGGTGATGTTGCTAAAGGTGCTGAAAATGGCGGGCAGATTTTAACTAAGTATGTTACCAGTGAGTTTGGGTTTACAGGCGTAATTTTGTTAGGCTCGGTAGTGACATTGGCTTGTTTAACGACGGCTATCGGCCTAGTTACCGCTTGCGCTGAATACTTTAACGAGTTACTGCCTAAAATATCATATCGCCTTTGGGTAGTTATTATGACCGTTATATGTGCGCTAGTCGCTAACCTTGGTTTATCTGAATTAATTAGTATCAGTATTCCTGTCTTGGTGACCATTTACCCTGTGGTTATTGCTCTTGTTGGTATGACATATTTAACTGAAAAGTTATCTTCGCCTGCTCTATCGCAAAAAATCGTGCTGTCAGTGGCTCTATTATTTGGCATTATTGATGGATTAAAGGCTGCTGGTATTGATATGTCATGGATGAACTTTATGCCTTTATATAAAGAAGGCATGGCGTGGCTACTTCCAACTTTTATTGCGGTCGTTTTATGCTTTTTTATTAAGAAAGCGCCTGAAGCGAAACTATCTCATTAATTCTTTGCGCTAAGCTCTGAGAATTAAAAATCAAAAACGGCACTTTAGGTGCCGTTTTTATTGGGAAAAAGTAATAATAGTTTTTTAGGCCTTAATAGCTGAAAATATGCGTATTATACTGATATTTAATAGTTGCAGCTTTTGAATAACATACTCAAATTCGGAGTAATCCATTGAATCAGGTTATGCTCCTAAAGCAAAAAACAGCCTTATTAGTCAAAGCCGCTGATGCTGAACTTATGGCGCAAGCTCAAATATTAATTGATCAATTTTTAGATGAAGTTTGGTCTGTAAGCGGTTTAAGCAATAATACGTTGTCTGCATACCGCACTGATCTTCGTTATTTATCGCTCTACTTTTCTGGTAATCAAACGCTGTTAATTAAGGTGACTCAAGAGGATTTACGCTGTTATTTAGCATGGCGATTGGAGCTAGGATTTGCAAAATCAAGTAGTGCTAGAGTACTGAGTTGCTTAAGACGTTTCTATGCTTACTTATTGGATAAAACCTTAATTGAGCAAGATCCCTGTGCGCTCCTTTCATCACCAAAATTACCCAAGTATTTACCATCAGCACTAACGGAAGCTGAAGTAACTAATTTACTTAATGCGCCTAATATTGATGATCCTCTTGAATGCCGAGATCAAGCTATGCTTGAGCTTTTGTATGCCACAGGACTTCGAGTGTCGGAACTAGTGGGTTTAACGTTAGAGCAGATGAGTCTACAGCAAGGGCTTGTTCGTGTTGTTGGTAAAGGTGGAAAAGAGCGATTAGTTCCTATGGGTGAAATTGCGATTAATGCGCTACAAACTTTTTTTTCGAGTTCAAGGGGCATATTGCTCGGACTAAAAGTGTCTGATGTGGTTTTTCCTTCAAAACGTGGGCAGATGATGACTAGACAAACCTTTTGGCATCGAATTAAACATTATGCTATTAGAGCAGGTATCACTTCTGAATTATCACCCCATACACTTCGGCATGCATTTGCTACTCATTTGCTCAATCATGGTGCAGATCTGAGAGTGGTGCAATTATTGCTTGGTCATACTTCATTATCAACAACGCAAATTTATACTCATGTAGCTAAAGTGCGTTTAGCTGAATTACATGCGAAGCACCATCCAAGAGGGTAAATATTTTGTGATATTTCTAACTTGTGATCGGTCTTAAGTAAGTGAAGAGTATTTGCGAATGTAAATTTACTGGGTGCTATACTTACTGATAAATACCCAAGTTTTTTGTGTATACATTATTCTTAATACCTAGTTACAATAAAGGATACCCTAATGAAGTTTTCGAAAGCCATTGTCGCGTTATTAGCATGCGCTACTGCGATTGGTGTTTATGCGGCCGAATTGAGCCCTACGCAAGTTACTACTGGCGTGATTAAAGTAAAATTAAAAGACAAGCTAGGTATTGATGCACAGGAAATGACAGCATCACCAGTAATCGGTTTATACCAAGTGGTTACTGATCGTGGCGTTATCTATGTTAGCCATGATGGCGCGAAATTAATCTATGGCAATGTTTATGATCTTGATGATGGCATGAACAATCTAACTGAACTTGCATTAGCAGGCCCTCGCAAACAAATGATGACTGACTTACAAAAAGATATGTTGGTCTACAAAGCTAAAATGAAAAGCATGTAGTCACAATTTTTACTGATATCACTTGTGGTTATTGCCGTAAGCTTCACAGTGAGATGAAGCAATATAACGATCTTGGTATTACTGTGAGATACTTGGCTTTTCCTCGTCAAGGCTATTCATCGGACAATGCTAACAAGATGCGTTCTATCTGGTGTGCTAAGAATCCAAATGCAGCAATGGATACTGCGCAAAATGGCGGTGCAATTGAGCCTGCTCAGTGTAATGCCAAAATTACTGAGCAATACCAAGCGGGTGTCAGTATAGGCGTCAACGGCACGCCAGCTATCATTTTAGAAAATGGCACCATGGTTCCAGGTTATCAAAATGCCGATAATCTTTTAAAAATGTTGAAATCAAAAAGCTAATTCCCAAAGCTGATGCAGAATTTGAATAAAGGTGAGTCAAGTGTTCACCTTTTTGTTATCTTGTGACTAATGATTTGCTCTTGAGAAGGATTTTGCTTCCGTGAACCACACTGTTGTTCGTCGTCCTATGGTTGATGATAGCCATCTTCCCGAAACCATCCCTCCGTTACTAAAACAAATTTATGCTCGAAGGGGCTTGTTGGCAGCTGATACAGAGCTTGATATCAAAAAGCTACTTAGGCCTGATTCAATGCTTGGTATAAATCAGGCGGCGCAATGTATAGCTGATGCCATGGAGGCTGATAAATCACTGCTGGTGGTCGGTGACTTTGATGCTGATGGTGCAACATCAACCACTGTTTGTATTTTAGCGATGCGAATGATGGGATGCAGCCATATTGATTACCTGATCCCCAATCGATTTGATTACGGTTATGGTTTAAGCCCTAAAATTGTCGACGTCGCGATAGCAAAGGGCGCAGAGCTTCTTATTACGGTAGATAACGGCATTTCATCCATTGAAGGCGTGGCCGCGGCTAAAAATCAAGGTTTAACTGTGGTAGTGACAGATCATCACTTACCAGGGAAACAGCTTCCAAATGCTGATGTCATTGTTAATCCGAACCAAACTGACTGCTCATTTGCCAGTAAGTCCATTGCGGGTGTCGGTGTCGCCTTTTATCTGATGTTAGCTATAAGAGCCGAACTTAGGCGCAGAAATTGGTTTCAAACAAAGGGAATTATTGAGCCTAACCTAGCTAGTTTGTTAGATATTGTTGCACTGGGGACGGTTGCTGATGTGGTGGCTTTAGATGCTAACAATCGCACTTTAATTGATGCAGGTATACAGAGAGTAAGGAAAGGTCGCTGCCGCCCAGGGATCACAGCATTACTTGAAATTGCGAAACGTGCTCCTTCTCGAACCGTTGCTGCGGATTTTGGATTTGCTGTAGGGCCTAGGCTTAATGCGGCAGGACGCCTTGATGAAATGGCGCTTGGCGTAGAAACGCTCTTGTGTGATGACATGAATAAAGCGCGAAGAATGGCCTTTGAATTAGATAAACTGAATGGTGAGCGCCGTGAGCTTGAATTCGAAATGCAGCAAGAGGCATTGCAGCATTTGTCATTGTTAAGTCTAAATAAAGACACATTACCTTGGGGAATCGCCCTTTTTCAGGATGATTGGCATCAGGGGGTGATTGGCATTTTGGCATCAAGAATTAAAGATAAATATCATCGCCCAGTCATTGCTTTTGCTGATGCGGGTAATGGTGAAATAAAAGGTTCTGCTCGCTCTATTAAAGGGCTACATATGCGTGATTTATTGGAAACAATTAATACGCGCTATCCTGAGCTAATTATTAAATTTGGTGGACATGCAATGGCTGCAGGGCTATCCATTGCTGATAATCGTTTTGATGAATTTAGAAAGATATTTGATGAAACCGTCCAAAAGTTGCTGCCAGAAGAATTATTAACCGGTGAATTATTAACAGACGGTGAATTGGGTGCTGATTTACTTAATATTGACGTTGCGAAACTTTTAAGAAATGCTGGTCCCTGGGGGCAAGGTTTTGAAGAGCCATTATTTGATGGCCATTTTAGGCTTATTCAGCAGAAAATAGTGGGTGAAAAACATCTTAAACTGCTTTTAGAAACCGAATGCAGCACTTTACTTTTAGATGCTATTGCTTTCAATGTCGATTTGAATGTTTGGCCTGATGCGACCATTTCACATGTTAAATTGGTTTATAAGTTGGATGTTAACGAATTTCGAGGAAATGAGTCTTTGCAACTCATGGTTGAACAAATAGAACCTCTGTAATCATTTGTTTGTACCAAAAAATAGAATGAACTTGTGCAATCTTCAAAGAGTTGAAGGTTGCACAAGCTTATAAATTATTGTTTGGTAACAACGCCTTCAGGTGTACCAATTAATAATACGTCTGCGCCTCTGGCAGCAAAAAGCCCATTAGTGACCACACCAACAATCGCATTAATCTGTGTTTCAAGTTCTTCGGATTAATGATTTTTAGGTTATGAACATCTAAAATAATATTGCCATTATCGGTAACACAGCCTTCTCGATATACCGGATCGCCACCAAGCTTAACTAATTGTCTTGCCACATAAGAGCGCGCCATAGGGATCACTTCAACAGGCAATGGAAAATCACCTAAAATATCGACTTCTTTGGTGTTATCCACGATACAAATATATTTATCAGCGACAGCAGCGACAATTTTTTCACGAGTTAAAGCTGCGCCGCCGCCTTTAATCATATCCATATGGGAATTAATTTCATCAGCGCCATCAACATAGATGGAAAGATCATTAATGCAATTAAGATCAAAACAGGTATGCCTAACGCTTTCATTTTTTCAGTTGAAGCAACAGAACTGGATACAGCACCTTCAATATCTGCTTTCATGGTAGCTAATGCATCAATAAAATGATTCACTGTAGAGCCTGTACCAACACCAATAATAGCGTCTTTTTCTACATATTTAAGTGCTGCCCATGCAGCGGCTTTTTTCATTTCATCTTGGGTCATTTTTACGTCCTGACAAAATACATATGATAAATTTTCGTTAGTATAACGCCAAATAAACTTAAGATAGTGAGTGATATGGCTTAATTAGCAAAATCGATAGATTTTTGAAGGAGTGACAATGCTTTGGCACGGCTCATCCCAGCTTTGTGTGGGTAATGATTCAATACGCTGGCAATCATGTGCGTAACCCATAGCTGTTGGCGAATTAGGCGCTGCCAAAGTGCGATCATAAAAGCCACCACCCATTCCTAAGCGATTTCCATGGCTATCAAAAGCGACTAGAGGCGCAATGATCAAATCTAACCTCGCAAGGGGGCAAACCTCATCGACATTTAGTTTTGGCTCTTTGATGCCATATTTATTGGTTGTCATTTGAGTGCTTGCTTCGTATAGCTGAAAAAGAAGATGCCCCTTACAAAATGGGTGCAGAATTGGCAGGTAAACAGAAGTGTTTTGTTGCCATAGCATTAAGATTAAGGGAAGGGGGGAGAGCTCAGAATCATTCGCAAGGTAAAGTGCAATATGGGATAACTGCTTTTGTTGTATCTCTGAAAATGCAATTTCAGCTACTTGTTTTGCAGCTAATTGTTGTTGGTGTTGACTTAAACTATTGCGTGCCACACGCATTTTTTTTCGAATTTGTAACGATGACTTCATTTTATTCACTTTATTTTTTAGTGTTTCAGTCTTTAAAAAATGAAGAGTGTATTTGATGAGTGCTTTGAATTGGGTGTTCCCCAGGATGCCGTTACTCTGGTGTAGCCCTTGAACCGTAGGTTCAAGGCGGATAAATGATTACCTCCTAAGGCTTCTCGATACGAGCCGAGCATGCTCAATGTCAGTAAAACATTCGTCCTAAGTATGTAAATATCGGCACAGGGACATTACCATTTAGCGAACATCCCAGGAAACAAAACAAGTTTAGTCTTTTTCTACAGACAATTCTTCTATCTGTACCACATTTTTTTCTAATATAGCTTTTTCAGGTTCTTTTTTTACACTTTGAATGCGTGGTTTTGAAATCTGATCAACCAATGCATTTTCAAGGGTTGATTGAAGTAGACCAATACGCTCATCCATCTGCTTCATATAATCTTGGTTTTTATTTGTTCTTCAAGAAGCTCATAACCAATATTTAGTGCTGCCATGATTGCAATTTCTTCTCGACTGAGATGATTTGCTCGTGCGTTCACTGTCGTAAGCTGTTTTTCAAGCTTATTAGCGACACTTTTAAGGGCTGACTCTCGACCTTCTGGGCAGGCGATAGAGTATGTGCGCCCCAATAGGGTGATATCTACTGCACTACTACTCATAATTCGCTTGTATCCTCTGGTTAAGCTCTAGATCGAGGACTATATAAGCCCCATCGAAAAAGTGCAAGATTACGCACCAATGAAATGCATTTTGTTTGCTGCGTTTGACGTATCTATAACCAGCATAGGCAAAAAATGTTCATATGGCTATAGAATTTAGCTTGGGCTAGGCTTATTAACTCTGCTAGCATTGAGGTATATTTTGCATTATGGATATTGATTATGACAACCCTTCCGTCTTTATGTATTGAGAATCTAAAATCAGCGTTAAATAAAGCTGATATAGGCCAGCACCCAGTGGAAGTTCACGGTGCATTAGTTGGTTTAATCTGTGGAGGAGTCGATCAATCCCATGAGGCTTGGATAAAACCATTAACAGAGCTAATGAATGATGCAAAGCCTTTGCCTGTTGAGCTTAAACATCTGGTCATTGAACTTTTTAACGATATCGTGGCAAGGTTATCCGATTATGATTTTGGATTTACCCCATTGCTGCCAGAAGAAGAAGAGCCTTTGGTGGATAGAGTTGAAGCTTTATCTCTGTGGACACAAAGCTTTTTAACTGGGCTTGCGATTATTCAACCTAATCTTAATAAGTCTTCTGCTGAAGTGCGTGAAGTGATTCAAGATTTAGCCGAAATTGCCCGAGTTGAATTTGATGTAGCAGAAGATGAAGAATCTGAAGCTGCTTATATGGAAATTACCGAATTTGTGCGCATGGCTGCGATTTTGTGTTATTCGGAATTTGGTCCTGAACTGAGTGATAATGATGATGAAAATAGCCAAGGCGTTATTCATTAAATCTTTATCATTTTCACAAATCTAATCAATTTAAGTTAGCACTTACATTTCCATTTTTTCGAATTGATATAAACATGACATCATTAAAAGCTGAGTTTGAATTGGATATTGTCATTGTCGGTGGTGGAATGACAGGTTCCATCATAGCGTTGGCTTTGTCGGCAATAGAAACGAATAAAGGTAAAAAGCTAAAAATTGGTTTAATCGATGACAACCCGCAACATTCTCAAAAACACTCTGGTTTTGATGCTCGCTCAATTGCCCTTGCTGATGCGTCTATTTGTTATTTAAAAAAACTAAAGCTTTGGCGTCATTTATCCCATCTTGGTGAATCCATAAAGCATATCCATGTGTCAGATCAGCGTCATTTTGGCATAACATCCTTGAATGCCAATGCTTCTAATTTGACTGAATTTGGTCAGGTTATTGAATTGCAATCGTTTGGCGCAGAGATTAATAAACTATTGCTATTAAGTTCAGTTCAACTGTTTTGTCCTGATTCTCCCCTTAATATTACTGCTGAGAGCAATTGCCATAAAATTACTTTAAAAAGTGGACAAAGGCTCTGTTGCTCAATGTTGGTGGCTGCTGATGGGGTTAATTCTGTTGTTAGAAAAACATTTCACCAACCAATGGACGTGACGGAATTTAATCAAAGTGCAATTATTGCCAATATTGGCGTTAGCTCTTGCCCTGCTCATTCTGCATGGGAGCGTTTTACGTCTCACGGACCCATTGCACTGTTACCTTTGAGTAAATTAAATGGTGAGCAGCGCTTATCGCTTGTTTGGGCAATGGCGAATGACAAGCTTGATGCTGTTTTGTCTTTAAATGATGCTGAATTTATATCAAAGCTGCAAAAGGAGTTTGGCTATCGAGCAGGGCGAATTATTCAAGTTGGTCAGCGCCATAGTTATCCCATTAATTTACATGTGATGCCGCGACCGATTTATCATCGCTGTGTGTTTATTGGTAATGCAGCGCAAACCCTCCATCCTATTGCAGGGCAAGGTTTTAATCTTGGGTTTCGTGATGTAATGGACTTATACCAATCAGTTTCGTATGCGTTTGAAAATGATATCGAATTAGGTTCTTCAACCATGATTTATGATTATTTGGATCGCCGCCAAACCGATAGGAAAGACACGATAAGCATTGTTGAAGCGCTAGTGCGCTGCTTTTCCAACCAATATTTACCATTAGTTGTTGGCAGAAACTTAGGATTAAGATTGCTATCTTGGTGTCCGCCATTAAAAGTGCCCGTTGCTAAACAGATGATGGGATGGCGAAACCACAATAATAAAAAAGGTGAATAATTATGTTAGCTGCGCAGTCTTATGATGTGGCAGTTGTCGGCGGAGGAATCGTAGGCTTAACAACAGCTTGTGGTCTTGCTGATTTAGGTTTAAGAGTTATCGTTATTGATCAAGGCTCGGTAGGTGAGGTTAGTGGCGAGCCAAGGTTAAAAGTGAGCGCCATTAATCAAGCTAGCCAGAATTTGCTAAAAAACACCGGTGCCTGGAGTTATATAGATAAAGTTCGATGTACGTCTTACACCAGTATGCAAATATGGGATAAAGGCGGCGCAGGTAAAATTCATTTTGATGATAATGGCAGTGGTCAGTCTCTTGGCACCATTATCGAAAATGATGTCATTTCCAATGCACTGTTAGTGCGAGCAGAAGATTTACCCTCACTAACTTATTTGAAAATCAAACCCTTGATAGCGTTGTCTTTGGCGAGAGAGAAGCTTGGCTGACTTTAAATTCTAGTGAGCAATTTTCAGCAGCGTTGGTCGTGGCCGCTGATGGTGCAAATTCTGTTATCAGAGAAAAATGCCGTATTCCATTAACCTTTTGGGATTACGGGCATCACGCCATTGTTGCGACTATTCGTACTGAATATTCCCATCAACATTGTGCTCAACAAATTTTCACAGAAGAGGGGGTGCTGGCATTTTTACCCTTATTTGATTCAAACCTATGTTCTATTGTGTGGTCGACTTCACCACAAAAAGCGACTGAGTTAATGGAGTGTGGCGATGGTGAATTTAACAAAGCGTTGACCGCTGCTTTGAAGGACGTTTGGGCCTGTGTCATATCGCTGGCAATAAGCAAAAACAATGCTTTCCTTTAAAAATGCGTTATGCTCGGCAGTTTGTTCAAAATCGCATGATTTTAGCGGGTGATGCGGCTCACACTGTACATCCTTTAGCTGGCCAAGGTATGAATTTAGGTTTGTTGGATGCTGCCACCATCATTGAAGTAGTTGGTGATATTTTTAAGCAAGGAAAAGATATTGGTGAATATCGCTATTTGCGAAATTTAGAGCGTTGGCAAAAAGCAAATGCGATTGAAATGATTGCTGCAATGGAAGGGCTTAAACAATTATTTGCTGGTGGTCATCCCGTTAAAAAAACATTCAGGGACATGGGATTAAATTTTATCGACAAATTGCCATTCGTGAAAAATAAATTGATAGAAAAAGCCATGGGAAAAAGCTTAAAAATGCCTTTGCTGTGTATAAATTCACGTGACGAAGAAATAAATTCTAAGAGTTATTAAATTTAAACAAAAAATCGTGACTAGAACACAATCTAGGTATATACAATGTTGTCGCTATCAGTATAATTTTATTCATAGTGAAATGTCTGAGCCGATAGAAAGGAAGTCAATGGCGAATAAAACAGTACTATATCAACAGCATTTATCTGCTAAAGCAAAAATGGTTGATTTTCACGGATGGGAAATGCCGATTCATTATGGCTCTCAAATCGAAGAACATCACACCGTTCGAAAAAGTGCAGGTATGTTTGATGTTTCTCATATGACGGTTGTTGATATTTATGGTTCTGACGCCAGAATATTTCTTCAACGTCTTCTTGCCAATGATGTAGTTAAATTAAAGGTCAAAGGAAAAGCCCTTTATAGTGCAATGCTTAATCATGCTGCGGGCGTGATTGATGATCTTATTGTTTATTATCTAAATGATGATTTTATCGATTGGTCGTTAACTCGGCGACACGTGAAAAAGACTTAGCTTGGATAAATGAGCAGTCCGCTGATTTTAACGTTGAAATTTGTGAGCAATCACAACTGTCGATGATTGCGGTTCAAGGACCTGATGCAAAATCACGAGTGTCTCGTATTCTGACTGCTGCACAAAATGACCTCATTGATGGTATGAAGCCTTTTTTTGGTGTTCAAGCTGGTGATTATTTTATAGCGACCACAGGTTATACTGGTGAAGCTGGTTACGAAATCATTTTACCCAAAGATAAAGCACAAGAGTTATGGCAATCACTCATTGAACAGCAGGTTATTCCCTGCGGATTAGGCGCAAGAGATACCTTAAGGCTTGAAGCAGGCATGAATCTTTATGGTCAAGAAATGGATGAAACCATTAATCCATTAATCGCCAATATGGCATGGACCATTGCTCTTGAGCCTACAAACCGTGATTTTATCGGACGTGATGCGCTTACTGCTATTAAAGCCGCCTGCCGAGAAAAATTGGTGGGGTTAGTGATGGAATCAAAAGGCGTGCTGCGAAATGGTATGGCAGTTGTCTTTACTGATGAAAATAATAATGAACACCGAGGTGTTATCACCAGCGGTACTTTTTTCTCCGACTTTAGGTCTTGGTATCGCGTTAGCAAGAGTAAATTCAGCTGTTGGTAACACAGCGGAAGTGATTATTCGTACTAAACGAGTGCTAGTTAAGGTTGTTGCGCCAAGTTTTGTTCGTAACGGTAAGCAAGTATTTTAAGCTGTGTTTGTTAAACATCAGCATGGTAAGCGAGTAGTTAACAAACAGAGTCTAGAAGAGTGACAAGGATAAATAATAATGAGTAATATTCCAGCAGAATTGATGTATACCGCAAGTCATGAGTGGGTACGAAAAGAGGTTGATGGCAGTTATACCATAGGCATTACCCAGCACGCTCAAGAGCTATTAGGTGATATGGTATTTATCGAATTGCCAGAAATCGGTGAAAGCTTAAGCCTTGGTGATGAGTGCGGCGTTGCTGAATCAGTAAAAGCGGCTTCTGATATTTATGCGCCTTTGTCTGGTGATGTGATGGCAATCAATGAAGCACTCGAGGATTCACCTGAACTTGTGAATAATGACGCTTATGGTGATGGCTGGTTTTATCGCGTAATGCCTTCTGATACGTCGGATTTAGAAGGGCTTTTAAACGCTGAAGCCTATCAAGATGTTATTGATGAAGAATAGATTATTTAATGCCCTTTGAGTTTTTGATTTTCTTGAAGGGGATTAATTTATTAAGTGTCGATTGTTACGATCAAATAATAGCTAATTTTTTAATGTTCAATTTACCTTTAGAGTTAAACGGTACTTAAGATTAGGTTTTATTTGATCCTTAATTTTATATTTTAAGAGTAAGATTCTCATTTTTAACAGAGAAAAAACTCACATAAAAGCAAAAAAAACGATAAAAATTAAGGCTGAATATGTCTCATCATACCCTCACAGAACTTGAGCAGCTGCAAGAATTCCAACAAAGGCACATTGGTCCAAACGATATTGAACAGCAGCAAATGCTGAAGGACATTGGCTCTAAATCCCTAGATGATTTAATTACTCAAATTGTGCCTGAATCAATTAGAAATACCTCTGAGCTTGATATTGGTGAAGCTTATACAGAAGCGCAAGGAATAGCCGAGCTTAAACAATTAGCTAATCAGAATCAGCTTCGAAAAAATTATATCGGTATGGGTTATTACGGCACTGAAGTGCCAAGTGTTATTTTGCGGAATGTGTTTGAAAATCCAAGTTGGTACACAGCTTATACGCCTTATCAGCCTGAGATTTCTCAAGGACGTCTGGAAGCTATGCTTAACTTTCAGCAGATATCTATTGATTTAACTGGACTCGATTAGCTTCCGCTTCGCTTTTAGATGAGGCGACCGCTGCAGCTGAAGCCATGGCATTGGCTAAACGCGTGTCAAAAATGAAGAAATCAACTCTTTTTTTTGTTGCGGATGATGTATTCCCACAGACAATAGATGTTGTTAAAACAAGGGCCGAAGGCTTAGGTTTTGAACTTATTATCGGGCCTGCAAAAGATGCAATTAATCATGATATTTTTGGTGCGCTATTTCAGTACACTAATCGATTGGTGAGATTAATCATCACAGTGATATTTTTAGCCAACTACATGCTAAAAAAGCCATAGTTGCCGTCGCTGCAGATATTATGTCTTTGGTATTGCTTAAGTCGCCAGGGAGTTTTGGCGCAGATATCGTATTTGGCAGTTCTCAGCGTTTTGGTGTTCCGATGGGATTTGGCGGCCCTCACGCAGCATTTTTTGTCACTAAAAATGAATATAAGCGCTCAATCCCTGGGCGAATCATTGGCGTTTCAAAAGACAGCCGTGGAAACAGTGCGCTTCGCATGGCAATGCAAACGCGAGAGCAGCATATTCGTCGAGAAAAAGCCAATTCAAACATTTGTACGGCTCAAGCCTTGTTGGCAAATATGGCATCATTTTATGCGGTTTATCATGGTCCTCAGGGATTAAAACGTATTGCTCAGCGTATCCATCGATTAACTGACATTCTTGCTTTTGGGCTCAAATCAGCCATTGCTCAAAAAGAGGGAATTAGAGTCATTAATGCGACTTGGTTTGATACTTTGACCATTAAGTTGTTGATAGCGATACTATTATTGCCAGAGCAAATAAAAACCAGATTAACTTAAGAATTGATGATGAAAACACCTTTGGTATCAGCCTCGATGAAACCACGTCACGAAGTGATATTGAAACCTTATTTGATGTGATTATTGGTGAAAAGCATGGCTTATCTGTTGCCGATATCGATCAAACCATTTTATCACAGGCAAGCGGAAGCATTCCTTCAGATCTGATACGAAACGACTCGATTTTATCAAAACCGACATTTAAACCGTTATCACAGTGAAACTGAGATGATGCGTTACATCAAAAGGCTTGAAAATAAAGATATTGCGCTCAATCATTCAATGATAGCTCTTGGTTCCTGCACCATGAAACTTAATGCCGCAACGCAAATGCGCCCCGTTTCTTGGCCTGAATTTGCCAATATGCATCCTTTTTGCCCTCAGGATCAAACGCAAGGCTACCATAAGCTCATTAATCAGCTGTCTGATTGGCTTTTAAATATTACAGGCTACGATGCCATTTGCATGCAGCCGAACTCGGGTGCTCAAGGCGAATATGCAGGATTGCTCGCCATTCGCCACTATTTTACGGCTAAGGGAGAAGGGCACCGCAATATTTGCTTAATTCCTCAATCGGCCCATGGAACTAACCCTGCCTCCGCACAATTGGCTGGTATGAAGGTGGTTGTAGTAGCCTGTGATAAGCAGGGGAATGTGGATATTGACGATTTACGCAATAAAGCAGCTGAAATGACGAATGAACTTGCTTGCGTCATGATCACTTATCCGTCAACCCACGGCGTTTATGAAGAAACTGCTCGCGAAATTTGTGAAATTATTCATCAGTATGGCGGTCAGGTATATCTTGATGGTGCCAATATGAATGCGCAGGTGGGGATTACGTCACCAGGCTTTATTGGCGCAGATGTATCTCACCTCAATTTACACAAAACCTTTGCCATACCCCATGGTGGTGGCGGCCCGGGAATGGGACCTATTGGAGTTAAAGCTCATTTAGCGCCATTTGTTGCTGGTCATTCGGTGATTGTTTGGGGAAAAATAGTGATGATAATGGTGCAGTGAGCGCCGCACCTTTTGGTAGTGCAGGCATATTACCTATCAGCTGGATGTATATTCGCTTGCTTGGATCGCAAGGTTTAAAAAGGTCAACACAAGTCGCCATGTTAAGCGCCAATTATATTGCCCATAAATTATCGAATCATTATTCGATTTTGTATCGTGGTCGCAATGACCGTATTGCCCATGAATGCATACTCGATTTAAGGCAGTTAAAAGAGTCTTCGGGCATATCAGAGCTGGATATTGCCAAGCGATTAAATGATTATGGCTTTCATGCGCCGACCATGAGTTTTCCCGTAGCAGGCACATTAATGGTCGAGCCCACAGAATCGGAATCCAAAGTTGAACTTGATCGTTTTATTGCTGCCATGATTTCGATTAGGCAGGAAATCGCAATGGTTGAAGCGGGGGAATGGCCTAAAGATAATAATCCTTTATCAAATGCACCTCATACCCTGGAAGATATTATGGATAGTGATTTTGATTCAAGGCCATATAGTCGAGAGCTAGCCGCCTTCCCAAATAAAGACGTTAAAAATAATAAATTTTGGCCAACGGTAAATCGTATTGATGATGCCTTTGGTGATCGAAATTTATGTGCTTGTATTCCAATATCAGAATATGAGTTTTAAACCTTAACTTTTAAGCGTTTAAATTGTCGAGTTCAAGCCAGCCAAATGAATACAGGCTGGCTTATTTCTGCATTTGTGGAAAAATTACGTCAATATTCCTGTCTAATTATTACAAACCTAATAAAAATCGTTATGGCCATAAATTATTTTGCAGCTTTTTTACAAAGTGGACAAAACTGAGGTGACGATTATGACTGAATTATTTTTAAAACCCATTATTGAAACAGATAGCACCAAGTATAAAGCTGTCTATGAGTTATTAGCTGATTATAAAGTCGAATACTGCAATAAAGAAATTATTATTCCTCAATTTTTTCAATATGATGGCGCAAGTATTCCACGCTTGGCATGGCCAATAATAGGTTCTCCTTATAATCCTAAATTGATGGAAGCTGCCATTGTTCATGATTGGTTGTTTTATGTGCATATTCTTAATCGTAACGACACTAATCGAAATTTTTACAATATGTTGCTAAATGTGGGTATGAATAAAAGAAAAGCAAAAATAATGTGGATTTCTGTGCAATATTTTGGATATTGTCGCTGGGCGAATGATGAGTTGGATTTGGCTTACATGGTTAAGCTTAAACAGCGCATTATCGAAGATGGTCGTAACCCTTTGCACTATGGTTTATCTATTCCTAAAGCCGCTCACTGACAGACCACGCTGATAGCATTTAAAGCGTAAAAAATCGACACTCTCAAGTGTCGATGGCACAAATATTTTGTTACACTCTCGGCTCTGCTACTTATTGCTTTAGAGTTTGCTTATGCATCAGGTTATATCCCCAGCTTCTCAACATTCACGCTCCGCGTCACATCGTTTAGAGTTGTTGGCTCCCGCAAAAAATGCTGATTTTGGTATTGAAGCGATTCGCCATGGAGCTGATGCTGTTTATATTGGAGGACCTGCTTTTGGGGCTCGTTCTGCTGCAGGGAATAGCATTGAGGATATTGCTCGTTTAACCACATTTGCACACAAATTTCATGCGCAAGTGTTTGTTGCGTTAAATACAATTTTGACTGATGACGAGTTACAGCATGCTCAGCAATTGATTTGGGATATTTATCATGCGGGAGCCGATGCGCTGATTGTGCAAGATATGGGGATCTTGCAGCTTGACTTGCCGCCGATTGCCTTACATTCAAGTACTCAAATGGATAATAGAGAGCCTGAAAAAATGGCTTTTTTAGAGCAGGTTGGATTTACTCAAGTAGTGCTTGCAAGGGAGCTGAGTTTAGCGCAGATCCAAGATGTAGCCGCTTCGACGTCCATGCAACTCGAATTTTTTATTCATGGTGCTCTATGCGTGAGTTACAGCGGACAGTGTTATATCAGTCACGCTTTTACAGGAAGAAGTGCAAATAAAGGAACGTGCTCTCAAATGTGCCGATTACCTTGTAATCTTAAAACGAGACAAGGCGATGTGATCGCTGAAAATCAGCATTTATTATCATTAAAAGACAATAACCAAACCGATAATTTAGAAGCGTTAATTGATGCGGGGATCCGTTCATTTAAGATTGAAGGACGATTAAAAGATTTAAGCTATGTAAAAAATGTGACTGCTCATTATCGACAAAAGCTGGACGAAATCATTGATCGGCGCAAGGAATTTTATTCCTCTTCCCATGGGCACTGTGAATACCATTTTAATGCGGATCCAAATAAAAGCTTTAATCGAGGCAAAACAGATTATTTTGTTAATGCTCGCACCAATAACATCAGTGATTTTAAATCGCCTAAATACCTTGGCGAGTTTGCAGGTAAGTTGGTAAACATTGGTCGAGATTTTATCGAGCTTGATACAGAACTTAAATTTAATAATGGTGATGGTCTTTGCTACTTTGCTGAAAATTATATTCAGTCGCAACAATCCGATGACAAATTACTTGGGCTAAGAATAAATCGCGCTGAAGGACAGAAGCTATTCGTGGCTCAGATGCCAAAACAATTAAAAAAAGGTATGGTGTTTTATCGAAATCACGATAAATCTTTTGAGGATACGCTTGTCAAGAATTCAGCGACACGAAAAATACCGTTAGCTATGGTGCTCGGCGACACTGAAGACGGATTAAGTTTAACCTTATTTGATGACTATGGACATCAGAGTACGACATCAATTGTTTGTGATAAAACTGTCGCTACTGATGTTGAAAAAAGTACTGCAAATATCATTAAGCAGCTTTCAAAGCTTGGCAATACGGATTTTAGTATTGAGAATATTTCAATTAATACTGAAAAAAATTGGTTTGTTGCGGCTTCACTGATTAATGGGTTAAGACGTGATGGTATTGCCGCCATTGAAAAGGTGCGGTTAGAAACATACCAAAGACCAAAAGCGGGAACATATGATTCGAGTGCGCAGTACCCAAGTAAAAATTTAAGTTATTTAGCGAACGTTGCCAATCAAAAAGCGGTCTCTTTTTATCAAAAGCACGGCGTTATCAATATTGAAAATGCTTATGAGCACAATAACATCAAGCAAGATGTGCCATTGATGATAACTAAGCATTGTCTGCGTTACAGTTTTAACCTATGCCCAAAACAAGTGGAAGGTATTAAGCCTGAACCTATGATTTTAGAAATGGGTAACGATACCCTTAAATTAGTTTTTGACTGTCAAAAATGTGAAATGATGGTGGTTGGCATTAGCAAACAATAATTAAATATAAAGTTTAGGGGTATTAATGACTTTAGGAATGGTTGATAGAAATACACAAACATCATTTATTTATACAAAAAAAAGATAGTAGTTACATCCCAAATGATCAACCTATGGGCTAGAGGATTATTGTCCAGAGTAAGACATAATTACAGTGACAAAATAGTGAAATTGCGATTATGTGAAAAAATAAATCATTCATGTAATTTATCTATTAAAGCTGTTCAGGCACAGGAAAACCCAGAATGTGCGATGGATTTGCTTAAGGAAGCGAATCAAGTGTTATTGTCAGTGCAGGAACAACTTGATAGTAGTGGTGCAATTTATAACTGGGTAGTAATATTGTAACTCATGATGGACGTGATAGTTTGGGAGACTTAAAGCGACAGGGAGCAATACGTTCGAAAAAGAGGACCTAAGTTTGGTGTCATCACCAAAAAGCTCTTAGATAATGTATCTCAAAAGAATTACCAAGTGTAACGATTTCTAGTTGCATTAGTTCACTAATGGTAACTAAGATTTATTATTTCGAGGCCGTTAGATTTCTATTCTTTTGTTGCATATTTAGTTGTCATTTGCATTTTGGACACTAATGCCAATAATCCATTGGTTCGAGAAGGGCTTAGTTGTCCATCGAATCCTAGTATGGCAAAGTAATCTTGAGCATCAAAATCTTCGATTTCTTTTTGGTTTTTACCATGTAACGACACAATCAAAATAGCAATTAAGCCTTTGACAATACGAGCATCACTATCGGCAAGGTAATAATGTTTGCCATCAATATTACAGTGGTAAAGCCAAGCCTGACTTTCACAACCTTTCACTTCTGCTTGCGTTAGTCTTAAATTGTCAGCAAGACGAGGTAAGTTTTTACCCATTAACATTAATTGTCGATATTTGTCTTGCCAATTTGTAGCGGCTTTTATTAAATCTAGGGATTTTGTTATACCAGCAATATCGTAAATAAATTCTTCTTTCGTTGGCGCTAGCTGATTTTGATCATTAGAGTTTATTTGTGGCATAGATTTATTCCAGTAATTCGATAACCGCTTTTAACGCATCAATAAATTGATCAATGTCTTTTTTATTCGTGTAAATACCAATGGAGGCACGACAACAACCTTTTATGTTGAGTGTTTCCATTAATGGTTGAGCGCAATGATGGCCGCAACGTATGGCAATGCCTTGCTGATCTAATAAAATCCCTACATCTTGGTGGTGCTCGCCTCTTACATTAAAAGCAACCGTTGAGATATTGTCTTTGTGACCAGCATATACTTCTATTTGCGGAATGTTAGAAAGTGCATTTTGCAGGTAAATCAGTAATTCTTTTTCTTGTTTGAAATGGCTTGCATCGAGCTTAGCAATAAAATCAATAGCAGTACCTAACCCAATTACTTCAGCAATGGGCGGCGTACCAGCCTCTAAACGATTAGGAAGTTCACCAAAAGTGGTGCCGTTAAAGCTCACTGACTTAATCATTTCACCCCCAGTTAAAAGCGGTGTCAATTTATTTAATTCATTATAACGACCATAAAGAATACCTACGCCAGTAGGGCCGTACATTTTATGGCTTGAAAAAACATAAAAATCGCAATTAAGTTGAGTTACATCGACAGCTAAGTGAGCGATTGCTTGGGAGCCATCAATCAGCGTTAGTGCTTGATGCTGTTTGGCAAGCGTAATGAGTTTTTCAAGGGGGTTTATTGTACCAAGTACATTTGATACATGATTAAGCGCAACCAGTTTGACGTTATTTTCAATTAATAAATTCTCATAGGCGACCACATCTAGCCGAAGATCATTATCAAGAGGAATTGGAATTATTTTGGTATTGGTTGTTTTTGCTAACTGTTGCCAAGGCACGATATTTGCGTGATGCGCTGTGGTATCAATTAAAATGACATCATCAGCATTAAACTGATTGATGAGCCCATGGGCAACCATGTTAATGCTTTGAGTCGCTCCGGATGTGAAAATAATTTCGCTTAGATTGTTTGCTTTTATAAATTCTTTTACTGAATGCGAACTTGTTCATATTGCCTCGTTGCTTGTGCTGATAGAAAATGCGCTGCACGGTGAACATTAGCGTTACTTTGCTGATAGTAATTGCTTATTGCATTAATGACCTGTAATGGCTTTTGGCTAGTGGCTGCGGTATCAAGGTAGCAAAGTGAGTGATCATTTGCTTTTTGATTAAGAATAGGGAATTGCTTGCGAAGCTGTTTATGGTTCATTTTATATCAAAAGCCAATATTTCAAGACATTGTGATCTTCAAATATTTAATGATCTAATGCAAGATTGAAAAAAGCCGCTGGAAATTTGCGGCCTTCATTTGACTATTTCGCCTTTGGAATGGCGATTTTCATCTCTTGTGACTGACGGAATAAAACGACAACATGTCCGATAGTCTGTACTTCGGCTGCTTGAGTTTCTCGCACAATGGCATCGATAACGGCGGCTTTTAGCTCTCTATCGGTTGAGGGCACTTTTACTTTGATAAGTTCGTGAAAGCTAAGTGCATTGTCAATTTCTGCAAGTACACCTTCAGTTAGGCCATTGGCACCAAGCAATACAACAGGCTTTAAATTATGTGCTAAGCCTTTCAAATACTGTTTTTGTTTGGTTGTTAAGTTCATTTAGACCAACTTTTGCTGAGTTACTGTTGAAAAACGGGTATTCTACCCTTATATCACAGTTAAGTAACTCTCATTTGTTGCGGATCCTTTATGCCACCTAAAAAACGCACCGCCAGCTCTGCTCGTTGGATGCAAGAACACTTTGATGATCATTATGTCAAATTAGCCCAAAAGCGAGGTTTGCGTTCGCGGGCTGCTTTTAAACTTGAAGAGCTTCAACAAAAGGATCAGTTGATAAAACCTGGGATGACGGTCGTAGATTTAGGTGCTGCCCCTGGCGGTTGGTCTCAAGTTGCTGTTAAATTAGCAGGAGGACAAGGAAAAATCATTGCATGCGATATTTTACCGATGGACCCAATCGTTGGTGTCGATTTCCTGCAAGGGGATTTTAGAGAAGAAAAGGTGCTTGACGCATTGTTAACGCGGGTCGGTGACGCTAAAGTGGATTTAGTGTTATCGGATATGGCACCTAATATGAGCGGTAGTGATGGTGTTGATCAACCTAGATCTATGTGTTTAGTTGAATTAGCTTTAGATATGTGTCATCAAGTATTAGCGCCAAACGGATGTTTTGCTGTTAAAGTATTTCAAGGCGAAGGTTTTGAGGAATATTTGAAAGCAGTGAGATCGGCATTTAAGACTGTTAAAACACGTAAACCAGATTCCTCAAGAGCGCGATCTCGCGAAGTCTATCTTGTGGCGACCGGGTACAAGTTGTAGTACCCTACATATAATTATTTTAAGGCTTTAAAGAGGTCTAAGAATTTGAGTGACATGGCAAAAAATTTAATTCTCTGGGGTCGTCATCGCAGTTGTGCTGATGTCGGTTTTTCAAGGTTACTCTCCCTCTCTTCGTCTGCGCAGAAGATGGATTACTCAACCTTTTTGGATGACGTTCGAAGTGGTCAAATTTCGTCGATAAGCGTAAAAGCGGATCAACGTACCATTGACGGCGTAAAAAGAACGGGTGATAAATTTACTACTATCATGCCAATGTATGATCAAGATTTGATTAATGATCTTGACAAAAAAGGCGTGAAAATGAAAGGGCAGGAAGCTGAAGAATCTGGTTTCTTGACTCAAATATTTATTTCTTGGTTCCCTATGTTGCTGCTAATAGGTGTGTGGATATTTTTCATGCGTCAGATGCAAGGCGGCGGTGGTAAAGGTGCAATGTCCTTTGGTAAAAGTAAAGCCAAGCTTATGGGCGAAGATCAGATTAAAACGACCTTTGTTGATGTAGCTGGTTGCGATGAAGCCAAAGAAGAGGTGAAAGAGTTAGTGGATTACTTACGTGATCCGACTAAGTTTCAGCGATTAGGCGGACGTATTCCGACAGGAATATTATTAGTAGGTCCTCCAGGTACAGGTAAAACCTTACTTGCAAAAGCCATTGCTGGTGAAGCTAAAGTGCCATTTTTTACTATTTCAGGCTCTGATTTCGTTGAAATGTTTGTGGGTGTTGGTGCATCTCGTGTACGCGACATGTTTGAGCAAGCAAAAAAATCTGCGCCTTGTATTATCTTTATCGATGAAATCGATGCGGTAGGACGTCAACGTGGAGCTGGGCTTGGCGGTGGTCACGATGAACGTGAGCAAACACTAAACCAAATGTTGGTTGAAATGGATGGCTTTGAAGGTAACGAGGGGATTATCGTTATCGCTGCGACTAACCGTCCGGATGTACTAGATGCAGCGTTGTTGCGTCCAGGTCGTTTTGATAGACAGGTTGTTGTAGGTCTTCCTGATGTCCGTGGCCGTGAGCAAATTTTAAAAGTGCATATGCGCAAAGTGCCAATTGGTGATGATGTTAAAGCAAGCGTTATTGCCCGTGGTACACCAGGCTTTTCTGGTGCAGATTTAGCTAACCTTGTGAACGAAGCCGCACTTTTTGCTGCCCGCGGTGATCGCAAAGTGGTTGGTATGGGACGAGTTTGAAAAGGCAAAAGATAAAATCATGATGGGCGCTGAGCGCCGCTCAATGGTGATGTCTGAAAGTGAAAAAGAAATGACGGCTTACCACGAAGCTGGTCATGCCATTGTAGGATATCTAATGCCAGAGCATGATCCTGTGCACAAGGTGACGATTATTCCTCGTGGTCGAGCCTTGGGTGTTACTTTCTTCTTACCAGAAGCTGACGCAGTTAGCCAAAGTAAATGTAAACTTGAATGTCAGGTGTCTGTTGCCTACGGTGGACGTTTAGCTGAAGAAATGATCCTTGGAAAAGAGAAAGTATCTACAGGTGCATCTCAAGACATTAAGTATGCGACGCAAATTGCACGTAATATGGTGACTCAATGGGGATTTTCTGAAAGATTAGGTCCACTGTTGTACGCAGAAGAAGAAGGTGAGGTTTTCTTAGGCCGATCAATGGGCAAATCTAAACAAATGTCCGATGACACTGCATCAATTATTGACAGCGAAGTTAAAGCGATCATTGATCGTAATTACCAACGTGCTGAAGCTATTCTTCGTGAAAATGAAGATATTCTTCATTCAATGAAAGATGCGCTTATGAAGTACGAAACCATTGATTCACCAATGATTGGCGATCTTATGGCGCGCAAAGAAGTTCGCCAGCCAGCAGATTGGACTGATGATAATTCTGATACTAAGGGTTCTCAAGGCGGTAATTCTGCAAAGGCAGATGAAAAATCAGACCAGCAATCAGTAGAGAAAGATATTCCAAATCCTGATCTTAATGATTCAGGTGAACATCCAGCAAAATAAGCAGTTTTTTTGCTACTGAAAGAAAACCCCGAAGGGGTTTTCTTATATGTGGTTATAAATATTTTTATGTAAAGTTGAGAAGCTTTAGTCACTGAGAGGCCATAACTCAATGAAATTATTTTCTAAAGGGACTGAGTTAGATTTGACGACTCCTGTGGTCATGGGAATTTTAAATGTCACTCCAGACTCGTTTTCCGATGGTGGTCAATTTGGGTCATTTAAATCAGCATGTGCTCATGTTGATACGATGGTAACGCAAGGCGCCAAGATTATTGATATAGGTGGTGAATCCACAAGACCTGGCGCTAAGGATGTTTCCCTTGCCGATGAATTGACAAGAGTGTTACCACTAGTTGAATATATTGCAAAATATCATACCGACACTTGGATTTCTGTTGATACCAGCAAGGCTGAAGTGATGAGGCAAACTGTGATCGCTGGTGCGCATATGATCAATGATGTACGAGCATTACAAGAGCCTAATGCGCTTGAGGTTGCCGCAGAACTTAATGTGCCTGTTTGCATTATGCATATGCAAGGTCAACCAAGAACGATGCAAATTGATCCAACTTATCAAAATGTGGTTGAAGAGATAAAAGAATTTTTTAAAAAACGCATTGATGCTTGCGTGAAAGCTGGCATTGATAGGCAGAATTTAATTCTTGATGTTGGTTTTGGTTTTGGTAAAAGTCTTAGGCATAACTATCAATTACTTGCCAATTTGAACCAATTTGAGGATTTGGGCTTACCCATGCTGATCGGATTATCAAGAAAGAGTATGATAGGCAACTTATTGAATCGAGAAACATCGCAAAGACTTGCTGGTAGTCTTGGTTGCGCCATGTTAGCGCTGGAGCAAAAAGCAAATATATTAAGAGTGCATGATGTGCCTGAAACCTTTGATATTATTGAAGTGCTTAAGGCATTTTGCGCCAATAAAAATGGATAGCATTGAATAATAAAAAAATAAAACAGTGAATGCTTGATTTGAAATTTATTTAATATTGAGATATCTCGATGTTGTTTATTAAAAGTTGCGTTTTAGGGGATGCACGATGAGAAAATTTTTTGGCACTGATGGTATTCGTGGCAAAGTCGGATCTGGCAAAATGACGCCAGAATTAGCTTTAAAATTAGGTTGGGCTGCGGGACGAGTGCTATCGAGAACGGGAACTAAAAAAGTTCTTATTGGTAAAGATACGCGCATTTCAGGGTATTTATTTGAATCTGCTCTTGAAGCTGGTTTATCTGCTGCAGGGCTTAATGTCATGTTGTTAGGCCCAATGCCAACACCTGCTGTTGCTTATTTGACTCGAACGTTTCGAGCTGAAGCTGGCGTTGTCATTAGTGCTTCTCATAATCCTTATTATGATAATGGGATTAAATTCTTTGCAAATGATGGCAGTAAGCTTGACGATGAAATTGAACTTGCTATTGAAGCTGAGCTTGAAAAGCCGATGTCTTGTGTGGAATCTCACCTTTTGGGCAAAAGTATCACGAATTGATGATGCTGCAGGTCGCTATATTGAATACTGCAAGGGTAATTTCCCTGCAGATCAAACGCTGAGCGGGTTAAAAATTGTTGTGGATTGCGCCAATGGTGCTACGTACCATATTGCGCCTAATGTGTTTAGAGAGCTAGGTGCTGAGGTGATTGCCATTGGCGATCAACCAAATGGTGTCAATATCAATGATAAAGTTGGTGCGACATCAATGGCTGCGATTTGTGAAACCGTTGTTGCTGAAAACGCTGATTTGGGTATTGCCCTTGATGGTGATGGTGACCGTATTATGATGGTTAACAAACATGGTGAAGTCATCGATGGCGATCAAATACTGTTCATTTTAGCTCGTGATGCTAAGCAACGTGGCATGCTTCAAGGCGGTGTTGTAGGCACTTTAATGTCTAATCTTGGTTTAGAGCTTGCCTTTAAAAGAGTTGGACATTCCATTTTCTCGCTCCAAAGTGGGTGATCGCTATGTGATGGAGCAGTTAAAAGAAAAATTATGGCGCATCGGCGGTGAAAACTCTGGTCATATTTTACATTTAAGCCATGGAACTACAGGTGACGGTATTGTCGCTGGTATTTTAGTTTTAGCTGCCATGCAAAGGCGTAAGGTAAACTTTGAAGAGTTAACTCAAGGCTTATCTATGTTACCGCAAGTGTTAGTGAATGTTCGATTTGAAGGGATCTCAGATCCACTTTCATCTGATTTGGTTATAAAAACAGTGAAAAGCGTTGAAAACGAATTGGGGTGAATCTGGTCGAGTACTTCTTCGAAAATCAGGTACTGAACCGCTTATTCGCGTTATGGTTGAAGGAATTAACGAGAAAGATGTCACTCGAATGGCAAAAACAATTGCTGATGCGGTGATTCAAGCGAGTTTATAAATCTAAGATATAAAGTTAGTCGGTTTGATATTGGAATAAATACAGGAAAGTATGAGGTCAAAAAGAAAAAACGTCCTTTTTTGACCTTTAAATCTACAGCGGCATAATAATTGGCATAAAAAGTAAACATTCCCGCTTGTTAAGCAAAAAAAACGAGCTTTAGGTATTGTAACTTTAATATTCGTTCGCTATTATTCGTGCCGCTTTCAAAGGAGATAGAGATGGCTCTCAGACGTCCGATGGTTGCTGGTAATTGGAAGATGAATGGTGATTCTGCATTGGCAGATGAGTTATTTAAAAAGTTTTCCGCAAAGCTCAATGATGATTCTGTTGAGGTGGTATTATGTCCTCCAACAATTTATCTTGAAAGCGTTCGCCAACTACTTAACGCTAATAAAAAAGCATTAAACGGTTCTTTAGTAAGAATGGGTGCGCAAAATCTAAGTCAACATGATTTTGGTGCTTATACTGGCGAGATTTCAGGCCGTATGCTGAAAGATGCTGGTTGTCGATATGTGATTATCGGGCATTCAGAAAGACGTCGAATGTATGGCGAAACAAGTGATATTGTTGCAGATAAATTTGCAGCAGCTCAAAAGCACGGTTTAACACCAATTTTATGCGTGGGTGAATCGGGTCCAGCTAGAGAAGCAAGACGCACTTTTGAGGTTATCGCAGAAGAATTAGATGTTGTTATTGAAAAGAACGGCACTATGGCGTTTGACAATGCAATTATCGCCTATGAACCTCTGTGGGCGGTGGGTACTGGTAAAAGTGCTGCACCAGAACAAGCTCAAGAAGTTCATGCGTTTATTCGCAAGCGACTCTCTGAAGTTTCACCTTATATTGGTGAAAATATTAGAATTTTGTACGGTGGTAGTGTAACTCCGAGCAACGCAGCAGATTTATTTGCGCAGCCAGATGTTGATGGTGGACTGATTGGCGGTGCTAGCTTAAACTCTACAGAGTTTTTAAGTTTATGTTCCATAGCTATGAGCGCATAATATGTATAATGTTTTAATTATTATTTACTTGTTGGTAGCCATAGCGCTAGTAGGAATGATCCTCGTCCAGCAAGGTAAAGGTGCTGATATGGGTGCCTCGTTTGGTGCTGGTGCGTCAGGTACTTTGTTCGGTTCGTCAGGTTCAGGGAATTTTCTTACTCGAACTACTGCCGTATTAGCGATTGGCTTTTTCATTCTTAGTTTAGCTATTGGCAATCTAAGTGCGAATCATGTCAAACAACAGGATTCTTGGAATAGCTTAGAGCCAACTTCAACGAAAGTTGAACAGCCAGTAAAAGCACCAGAACCAGTTAAAGAGTCTCAGGATAAAATTCCAGACTAGTAAAGATTTTGCCGAGGTGGTGGAATTGGTAGACGCGCAGCCTTGAGGTGGCTGTGACCTAACGGTCGTGCGGGTTCAAGTCCCGCTCTCGGCACCATTTTAAAAAATTATTAAGTCGATAAAATGATATTTGCTTAGTGATTGCAAGTTGAATTTAAAATCAATATACTTGCAGACAGTTGACGCGGGGTGGAGCAGTTGGTAGCTCGTCGGGCTCATAACCCGAAGGTCGTCGGTTCAAGTCCGGCCCCCGCAACCAGCTTCAGTTTTCTTAGCAAATTATGTTAAGATAATGACTGTTACAGGTTCTTAAGATATGACCTCGTGATTACGGGGTTTTTTGTTATCTGAGACTTTAAAATTCACCGTGAATAACGGTAATTGCTGGGGGCTATATGCCCTTTTTTGTTTTTTTTGGGGGTCCACTTGGCAACAATTGAAAACAAACTTGTAGATATACTTAGAGCCCCAGTAGAAGCTCTTGGCTATCAACTTTGGGGGATTGAGTACCTTCAAGCAGGTAAACATTCTACCTTACGGGTTTTTATCGATAGCGATAAAGGTATTTTCATTGAAGACTGTGCAGAAACCAGTCGGCAGGTGAGTGCTGTTCTTGATGTTGAAGATCCTATTACCCATGAATATACACTGGAGGTTTCCTCTCCAGGCGTTGACCGTTTATTATTCAGTGCAGATCATTATCAATGCTATTTGGGTGAAGAGGCTAAATTACAATTGACTATGCCTGTAGATGGTAGTCGAAATTTGAAAGGGGTCATCACAAAAGTTGACGGTCAAATGTTGACTTTAACCGTTGATGGTAAAGAGTTGGTTGTTGCCATTGATAATATTCGCAAAGGCAACTTGATAGCTAAGTTTTGATAGTTTCAAGGTGAACGAGGCAAGACAATGAATAAAGAGATTCTGCTGGTCGCTGAGGCGGTTTCAAACGAAAAAGCAGTACCACGTGAAAAAATTTTTGAAGCATTGGAAATTGCACTGGCAACTGCAACTAAGAAAAAATATGAAGGCGATATCGATGTTCGTGTTGCCATTGACCGTAAAACGGGTGATTACGATACTTTCCGCCGTTGGCAAGTAGTTGAAGATAAAGGCGAACCACTGGAAAATCCGTATCGTGAAATCACTTTTGAAGCTGCTCAATTTGATGAACCTGAGATTAAATTAGGTGAGTTTATTGAAGATGAAATTGAATCAGTAGTTTTCGATCGAATTACCACTCAAACAGCCAAGCAAGTTATCGTTCAAAAAGTACGTGAAGCTGAACGAGCTCAAGTTGTTGAGCAGTTTGCTGATAAAGAAGGCGAGCTGATCACGGGTATTGTCAAAAAAGGTAACCGTGATAGCGTCGTTGTTGATTTAGGTAACAACGCTGATGCGGTATTATTCCGTGAAGATTTAATTAGTCGTGAAAACTTCAGACCCGGTGATAGAGTGCGTGCACTTCTATACTCTGTTCGTCCTGAAGCTCGTGGCGCTCAATTATTTTTGACTCGGACTAAACCTGAAATGCTCATTGAGCTTTTCCGCGTTGAAGTGCCAGAAATTGCCGACGAAATGATTGAAATCATGGGCGCTGCTCGCGATCCAGGTAGCCGTGCTAAAATCGCAGTTAAATCTAACGATAAGCGAATTGATCCTATTGGTGCTTGCGTAGGAATGCGCGGTGCTCGTGTTCAGGCGGTATCAAATGAGTTAGGCGGTGAGCGTGTTGATATTATTATGTGGGATGATAATCCTGCACAATATGTGATCAATGCCATGGCGCCAGCAGATGTTGCTTCTATTATCGTGGATGAAGATAATCACTCAATGGATATTGCAGTTGAAGCTGATTCTTTAGCGCAGGCGATTGGTCGCAATGGTCAAAATATTCGTTTAGCAACTCAGCTAACTGGCTGGGTGTTAAATGTGATGACTGTTGAAGATATGAATATTAAGCATCAGGCTGAAAATGCCAAGGTGGTTAATGTGTTTATGTCATCTCTAGACATAGATGAAGATTTTGCAAAATTATTGGCTGAAGAAGGTTTTACTTCGTTAGAAGAAATTGTCTATGTGCCTTCGTCAGAGTTGCTTGAAATCGATGGCCTTGATGAAGATACTATTGACGCACTAAGAGAGCGCGCAAAAGCGGCAATCTCTACTCGTGCACTAGCGAACCAAGAAGCATTAGATGGTGTTGAGCCAAGTGAAGATTTACTTGCGCTTGAAGGAATTGAGCGTCATTTGGCTTTTGTTCTGGCGAGCAAGGGTATTGTGACACTTGAAGATTTAGCCGAACAAGGCATTGATGATTTGATCGATATTGAAGAATTAACAGAAGAAAAAGCGGGTGAGCTGATTATGGCCGCACGTAATATCTGTTGGTTTGGCGATGAAGAATAGTCGATCAACAGGGGGATTTAACCGATGGCAGAAACCATAACAGTCGAAAAATTAGCTGAAGAAGTAAACAAAACCGTTGATCGTTTAATCGAGCAATTCTCTTTAGCTGGTATTAATAAAAACCAGAATGACAACGTGTCAGAAAATGAAAAGCAGCAGCTATTGGATTTTCTAAAAAAACAGCATGGAACTGATGCTGTTCCGATTAAGATGACATTACAGCGTAAAACCGTTTCTACATTGAGCGTTGCAGGCAATGGCGGTCATTCTAAAGATGTTAAAGTCGAAGTTCGTAAAAAGCGTACATTCGTAAAACGTGATGATGCCTCTGTAAAAGCAGAAGCTGAAGCGAAAGCTGCTGCAGAAGCTGAAGTAAAAGTTAGAGCAGAAGCGGAAGCAAAAATAAAAGCTGAAACAGACGCGAAAGCAAAAGTTGAAGCAGATGCTAAAGCAAAAGTTGAAGTAGAGGCAAAGACAAAAGCCGATGCTGAAGCGAAAGCAAAAGCTGAAGCTGCTAAAGCGAAGGCGCTAGAAAATGAAACTGACGATGCACGTGCAGTTCGTTTAGAAGCAGAACGTATAAAAGCAGCTCAAGAAGAAGTCATTAAGCGCAAGCAAGACGAAGAAGCAGCTAAAGCGGCTGAAGAAGCTCGCCGTTTAGCAGTCGAAAACGAAAAGCGTTGGGCTGAAGAAGAAAAGCGTCGCTTAGATGCCGAGAAGAATGGTGATCATCATATCACTACATCTAAAGTTGCTCGTGCTGCTGAAGATACTTCTGATATGGCAGAAGAGAAAAAAGGTCGTCGTAGCCGCAATAAAGGCGCATCGAAGAAGCGTGGCGGAAAAGATGCCCGTGATGGTGCTCGCGATAGACACATGAGAAATCGCTCTACTGCGCCTAAGTCAATGGCCCATGGATTTAACAAGCCAGTTGCGGCTGTCAACCGTGAAGTGCGCATTGGTGAAACTGTTTCTGTTGCCGAGCTTGCTCAGCGTATGGCAGTTAAAGCCACTGAAATCATCAAGCAGATGATGAAGATGGGCAACATGGTTACTATTAACCAGGTGCTTGATCAAGAAACTGCACAGTTGGTTGCTGAAGAATTAGGGCACAAAGTAGTTCTGCTTCGTGAAAACGAACTAGAGCATCAAGTGCTTGCTGATCGTGATAGCAATGAAAAAGTATCACGTGCGCCAGTTGTGACCATTATGGGTCACGTTGACCATGGTAAAACCTCTTTACTTGATTACATTCGTCGCGCCAAAGTTGCAGCGGGTGAAGCAGGTGGTATTACTCAGCATATCGGTGCTTACCACGTTGAAACTGACAATGGTATGATCACTTTCTTAGATACTCCTGGTCACGCTGCATTTACCTCAATGCGTGCTCGTGGTGCAAAAGCCACTGATATCGTGATTTTGGTTGTTGCTGCAGATGATGGTGTTATGCCACAAACAATTGAAGCGATTCAACACGCTAAGCGGGTAATGTGCCTTTGATTGTTGCTGTCAACAAAATGGATAAGCCAGAAGCTGATCCAGAGCGCGTAAAATCAGAGCTTGCTCAGCACAATGTAATGTCTGAAGATTGGGGTGGCGACAATATGTTCGTTCACGTATCTGCTAAAGCGGGTACTGGCGTTGACGAACTGTTAGAAGCGATTTTATTACAATCCGAAGTACTTGAGCTTAAAGCCGTTAAAGACGGAATGGCATCAGGCGTTGTGGTTGAATCAAAGCTTGATAAAGGCCGTGGTCCTGTTGCTACCGTTCTGGTTCAAGAAGGTACTTTACGCCAAGGCGATATCGTTTTATGTGGTCTTGAGTACGGTAAAGTCCGTGCGATGAAAGATGAAAACGGTAACGCTATCACTGAAGCGGGTCCATCTATTCCTGTTGAGATTTTAGGTCTATCAGGCGTGCCTTCTGCTGGTGATGAAGCAACTGTAGTTCGTGATGAGCGTAAAGCTCGCGAAGTTGCGCTTTATCGTCAAGGCAAGTTCCGTGATATTAAACTGGCTCGCCAGCAAAAAGCGAAACTTGAAAACATGTTTGCGAACATGGAAGAAGGCGAAGTACAAGAGCTTAATATTGTACTTAAAGCTGATGTTCAAGGTTCTTTAGAGGCTATTTGCGAATCTTTAAGCAAGCTTTCTACCGATGAAGTTAAAGTTAACATTATCGCTCGCGGCGTTGGTGCATTAACTGAAACTGACGCGACGTTAGCTGCTGCGTCCAATGCTATTATGGTTGGTTTTAACGTTCGTGCTGATGCTCAGGCTCGCAAGACCATTGACTCAGAAAGTGTTGATTACGTTATTACAGCGTTATCTATGACTTGATTGATGAAGTAAGATCAGCAATGAGTGGTATGTTAGCGCCAGAATTTAAGCAAGAAATTATCGGTCTTGCTGAAGTTCGCGATGTATTTAAGTCACCAAAACTTGGCGCTATTGCTGGTTGTATGGTTACTGAAGGCATGGTTAAGCGTAGCGCTCCAATTCGTGTATTACGTGAAAACGTGGTGATTTACGAAGGTGAGTTAGAGTCACTTCGCCGCTTTAAAGATGATGTGCAGGAAGTACGTAACGGTATGGAATGTGGTATCGGCGTTAAGAACTATAACGACGTTCGCGTTGGCGATCAGATCGAAGTATTCGAAACTGTTGAAGTTCAGCGTAGCCTGTAAATACTGATTAATGTCTGTGCTTTGCATGGACATTAATGGCGGCAAATACTTGTTTTAACACAATACTGATGTCTAAAGTTGTGTTGAAAATAGTATTTCGCCGCTTTTTGTTTATTAGAGATTATATAAATTATGGCAAAAGAATTTAGTCGCACACGCCGCATTGGTCAGCAGCTTCAACAAGAGCTGGCTCAGGTGATTATGCGAGACATTAAAGATCCTCGTGTTGGTATGGTAACTGTTAATTCTGTGGAAGTATCACGGGACTTAAGCTATGCCAAAGTGTTTGTTACCTTCTTTGAAGATGATGCTGAATTAGTGGAAGAAAAACTGGCAGCATTAACTATCGCTGCGCCTTATATCAGAACACTAGTGGCAGGACGGATGAAGCTTAGAGTCATGCCAGAATTACGCTTTGTTTATGATGCCTCTCTTGTTGAAGGTATGCGTATGTCTAATTTGGTAAGTCAAGTTATCAATAATGATAAAGCGAAACAAAAGCTGTTTGGAAATGACATTGCAGCCGAAAGTGAAGCTGAAAATGATCAGTCTGATGAAAGTCAGGAGAAAGCTTAATGGCTCGCCGTCCTAGAGGCCGTTTAGTCGATGGTATCGTGCTTTTGGATAAGCCGACAGGTGAAAGCTCTAATCATGTATTACAACGTGTGAAGCGTATTTATAATGCAGCTAAAGCTGGACATACTGGTGCGCTGGATCCTTTAGCAACGGGAATGCTTCCTATTTGTTTAGGTGAGGCGACTAAGTTTTCATCTCACTTGCTGGATGCAGACAAGCGTTATACCGTAACGGCTAAACTCGGTGTTCGTACTGATACCAGTGATAGTGATGGCGAAATTATTCAAACGCGTTCTTTGGACTTTAGTGAAGCGTTATTACTTGATTCATTAGCGCACTTTCGTGGCGAAACCATGCAGGTTCCGTCCATGTATTCAGCGCTTAAACATCAAGGCCAACCTTTATATAAATATGCACGTGAAGGCATTGAAGTTCATCGTGAAGCAAGACCTATCACTGTTTTTGAACTGAATTTTCTCAGTTTAAACGGGGATGAGTTGACGCTGGATATTCATTGCTCTAAAGGCACTTATATTCGTACTATTGTTGATGATTTAGGTGAAATGCTTGGCTGTGGAGCTCATGTGATTATGTTGCGCCGCACTGGCGTTGCAAAATATCCCTATGACAAAATGGTGACCATTGAGCAGCTTGAAGAGCTACTTGAAAAAGCCAATGAGCAAGACATGCCTCCTAGAGAATTGCTTGATCCTTTGTTATTGTCGATGGATACCGCAGTAGCTGATTACCAGAGATTAACGTGCCTGATATTGTTGCTGGTTACCTTTTACATGGTAATCCAATACAAGCTTCTGGGCTTATTCCTGAAAAGCTTGTGCGTATTACCATAGGTGATGATCATCGCTTTGTGGGTATCGGCATGATGAATGATGACGGACTGCTAGCACCTAAGCGTTTAATTGTGTTTCGAGAGAATACTGAGTTAGCGTGATTTTTTGATGGTTACAGCCATCAGCTTTGGTTGCGTTCAAGGCGTAATATCGTTAAAATGCCGTTCCTCCTTGGCTGAGTTAGTGATTGGCTAAGGTTATTTTAAATTTTTTGGAGACATACATGTCACTAAGTACTGAAGTAAAAGCACAAATCGTGGCTGAATACGGCCGCTGTGAAAACGACACGGGTTGTTCTGAAGTTCAGATCGCTCTGTTAACTGCACAGATCAACCATTTACAAGGTCACTTCAAAGAGCACATCCACGATCACCACTCTCGCCGTGGTTTATTACGTATGGTTAGCGCTCGTCGTAAGTTATTAGCTTACTTGAAGCGTACTGAAAACAGCCGTTATGCTGAGCTTATCCAAAAGTAGGTTTACGTCGTTAATTCATTTTATTGACTTAATCTACTTATCGAATTTTAAACCCACCCTTTTGGGTGGTTTTTTATGTTTGTAATTTACTGCATAATGTCCAACGGGTTCGCTAAGAAGGAATAATTATGGAATATGATGTTATCCATCAACAAAATAAAGAGCGATTTGTCATTTCTATTGATAAGCACGATGCAGTGATTGAATATAAGTTAGAAGGTAATAACATTGATTTTACTCGCACTTTTGTTCCTGAAGAATTAAGAGGTGAGGGAATTGCAGGAAAGTTAGTGAGAGCGGCATTGACTTGGGCCAAGTCGCAACATTTCGAAATGACATCAAGCTGTTGGTACGTAAAAAAATTCTTGTAAAAGCTATTATTTAGTGTGATAGCGCTTTAATTTGGTAGAGTAGTTTTTCGTTTGTTGGCACTGCAATATGGTGCTTTTTTCCTTGAGCAACAATATAGCCATTAATGGCATTTATTTCAGTCTTTCTGCCATTCATAATATCTTGATGCATGGATGAATAATTATTGAATGTCAGGCTAATAACCTCATAAATTCGATTTAGGGTTTCATCAAGTGTTAGAGCAATATTTTTGGCATTAGCCACTAAAATTAATTCTTTTGTGACGTTCTTTATCAACGGCTTAAATTTTTTCTCTTCTAATTCACCATTTTTACACTGATATATTGCTGTTAGCGGGTTTATGGCGGCATTGATGGCAAGTTTGGTCCACAATGAAAACATTATATTTTGCTGCCAGGCTAGGTTAGGTATGGCTTTAATCAGTTGCTGTTTTAGTGTCAATGACAGCTTTGAACCTGCAAAATGCCCTATTTGAGTTTTACCTGTTCCCGTTTGTCTAACGTGCCAATCACTAATTCGTAATGCTCCTTGTGAAGTCGTTCCAACGCTTAATCCTCTTTGTCCTAACATTTCAGTGATTTTGTTATGAGAACCTATGCCATTATGAAGCAGTAAAAAATGGCATTTTTTAGATAAAAGCGGCATAAATGGCGTCAAGGCATCAATGACTTGATAGGCTTTTACGCAGACAATGACTAATTCAATGTATTTCAAGTTGGAAGTAGCATTATTCGAAGTTGCAAACTTAACTTTTTGAGTCAAATAACTATCAGAATTTATTGGGTTAATGCTTGAAAAATTGAGCTCATTAGGACGTATTTCGTTATTTGCTTTTCTAAGCATCAACACTCGAATATTAGCTTGAGATAATTGATGGAACAATAGTTTGTCCTATTGCTCCTGTGCCTAAAATAGCGATGTTAGCTTGATTTTTGCTTTGACATGACAATGCTTAATTCCCTTATTAGCAAATGATGATTTTTGCAAGAAAATATTAGCTGGCAGTAATTTATTGTTTTTTAAATATTTTATGGTAAATAAAATTCATAAAATAAAATAAAGCGACACCAGCAAGATCGGCAATAACATCTGCAACTTCAGCGCCCCGATAAGGAATAAAAGACTGAATAACCTCAATAAGAATGCCATATGCGGCCATAACTAAGAGTACGACTAGCCAATGGGGACGAAACGCAAGGTAAGTTAAGCAAGTCAAAACAAAAAAGCTGCTGGCATGGCCTATTTTATCGAAATAAGGAATCGTATTTTGTGAATAGGTAGGCTGGGAGAAAACTAAATAGCTCATCGCAATGAAGGCAAGTAACAGCGTAAGTTTAAAAAAGTTTGTTTTTGAGATCACAATTATCTAGTTATTATTTATAAATTACCAATATGATAGAAAACATCATCACTAAAGTCACCAGTAATCTTTACGGATCATCATTATTAGGCTTTTATTTTATACTCAAGTATTTCGAGTATACGTAAACTATGGATATGTATACCCAAGTGACTTCAAGATGCAGAATTCAGAGCTTCATAGAAAGACGAGTACAAGTGGAATGATTAATCCTTTCGAACGCATTATGCGATGTATTCGTTTATCTGTGAAACTCCCTTTGGACGAGGCTTACAGCCTTCTATTCTTGGACAAACTTCTTTACTATAGCATGACTCTATGTCTTCAAAAATTAATCTTGACTAAAAGACACTAAGCGCTCGCTGAAAACGAGATCTTGAAGTTGCTTGGGTATAAAATACTGAATTAGATAATTAGGATATAAAAATGCCATCTTTTGATATTGTTTCTGAGGTTGACGAAGTAGAACTACGTAACGCTGTTGCTAATACAAAACGTGAAGTTGATACTCGATTTGATTTCGAGGTGTTGAATATGATGTTGAATTTAAAGATCATCAAGTTAAGTTAAGCGCTGAATCAGATTTTCAATGTTTGCAAATGGTGGATATGTTGCGTGGACAATTAAGCAAACGAAATGTTGATCCTGCTGCAATGGATGTTGCTGATAAAGCTATTCACAGCGGCAAGACTTTTTCTATTAACGTGAGTTTCAAACAAGGTATTGAAACATTAACGGCTAAGAAACTCGTAAAACAGATAAAAGACAGTAAAATTAAAGTGCAAGCTTCTATTCAAGGTGACTCTGTTCGAGTAGCAGGTAAAAAACGTGATGATTTGCAGTCAGTTATGGCTCTTGCTAAAAAGGCTGAATTAGGCCAGCCCTTTCAATTCAACAACTTTCGCGATTAGTGAGTGTTCACAAATTGATTATTGTCGATGACTAAATTAGCTTGATAATATTAAAATAGCTCGATCGACAAATAATATCTCCTGCTTTTTCAAAAATGACAGGAGATTCTTAAACTTGATTAAATAAATCAGTTAATAACTCACCTTACGCAAAGCAGATTTTCTAGCGCGGTAGGTCTATGATTAATATTCTTGTAATTTTGCGGCAATTAGAGCTTGGTTATGGATCAAAATTTATTTGAACTTTATCCCGATTATTTGTTGTGCTCTTTTAATCAAACTTCAGCAACAGGGCTATCTGCAATGCTTGATGGCGCAAACAGCCATGACAAAGTGACTCGGCTACTATCACAAAACGATTTCACCAGTAAGACGCTTTGGTCTCAAGTTAAATCAACAGTGAGACAGCTAGAAAAAGAAGATGGCGTGTTAATTTTTGATGATACGGTACAGGCAAAACCCTACAGTGATGAAGATGAGTTGAACACATGGCACTTTGACCACAATGAAGGCCGTTCTGTCAAAGGCATAATTGCTAACTGTGTGTATTCTGTCGGTGAAATCACTATACCTGTTGCCTTTGAGCTTATCAAAAAACCATTACAATACAGTGAAATAAAAACCCATAAAGTGAAACGTAAAGCTTTGCAAACCAAGAATGAGGACTTTCGTCGCCTATTATCAGTTTGTTGTCACAATGAAATAAAGTTTCGTTTTGTGCATACTGACAGTTGGTTTTCCAGTAAACGCAACATGTTATTTATTCGACATGATTGCCATAAAGATTTCATTATGGCGATGAAGTCCAACAGACGGGTCTGGTTAACAGCACCTGAAGAACAGGGAAATACATCATTCAGATTGGATGAACTGAAATTTGAGGATAATAAACCATTAAAAGCATGGATTACAGGTGTTGATTTTACAGTGCTTTTACACCTTATAATCTTTAAGAACAAAGATGGCAGTGAAGGAATATTGTACCTTGCATGTAGTGATCTAACGTGTGATGCAGAAACAATCAAAACTATCTACCACAAACGGTGGAATGTTGAGGTTTTTTCATAAAGTGCTGAAGAGTAATGCCAGTATGGCAAAATCACCGGCAAGTAAGTGAAAACGCAGAGTAACCACATATTTATGTCAATTTACGCTGCGTTTAAATTGGCCTGTTTATCTTTGAAAAAACACACCAATCCTTTTGCATTAAAGGCCAAATTGTATATTAAGGCAATTCAGGCGTCATTTGCCCTACTTAATGACATGAAGGGCGAAGAGTGCGTAAGGTGAGTTATTAAAGCTTGTAAGGATTTGCCAAGGAAATCCAGATTTTGAGCAAATTTATTCAGAACTCGAATTTGTAGATAACTGTTTTTAAGAAAATTCAGCTCAATATAATAAGAAGATTTTTTCAACTATCACGTTCTCCATGCCTCAAATGGGCGATTAAAAATAAATAATGTTATTATGTAAAGTTTACATTTCAGTTTCATACGTCTAAAATTCTCAGTTTACGTTAATACCCTCATTTATAATCCTACGATTTGAACACAATTTTCATCTGATTTGCCATATTGCATCAATAAGGCGCCATTTGTTGCTGTCCAAAGAGATAGATTCATGGCGTTATAAAGCGTGCCGGATGCAGAAGGTGCAATAAAGGCTAATTTTTTAGTATGGGTTTCCGCCTTAATCCTAAGATTGATTAAAGCCGCACTTTCTGCGGTGTCGTTGTAAAAAAGACTTCAAGCTTAGCGGTTTTACATTGATAAAAAACAGGGGTTGGTTGATTAACTAAATGATAATGAACTTGTAATTCAGTAATGCGATCTTGATAATTCCCTTTTACGCAATAAGGCATATCTAAACTTTTCCAACAATCATTTCTGCCTTTAATCCAACCGATTTGTTCGGCTCTAAGGTAACGTTTTTCATTACCTGTTACTGTTGCTCTCGCTTGCCTATAGACTTTAGCCAGTTCATTATCTAGCCTTTGTATTTCAGACGTTTGACAAATATAGTGCTCAACACTGCCATTGGCTTTTTTACAATTAAAAGAAGGCGCAGCAATGCTATATTGACTGAAAAATAAAAAGCTAAGGACTGTTAGAAGGCGATAATGCATGTTCATCACTCGTAAAAAATAGCCATTATACCCAAACAATTTTAAGATCCTAAGCTTCGCCCAAGGGGAGCTTCACAGAAAACAATGGCATAGCGTAACGTTTCTCGAAAGGATTGACCATTTCTTCAACTATTTCACTGGACTTCGATTTTTTGTGAAACTCTGAATTTTGGATCTTGACGTCGCTTGGGCATAGTCTTATAACTGATTTCTTAAATAACAGTGTTAGTGCAATCACTCTTATATTAAATCATGCTTTGGATGAAGTGGCTTCTCCAGCGTGAGTGTGTTCATGCGCTCTTAATTGACATGCTTGAGTATAGTATTTTTCACATTTAGAAACACCTGTATGAATTCGTTGATGTCTTTTTAGTTGACTCGGTGAGATAAACGTTTTTATTGCAACAGCGTGCATTGATGAAGTCTTTGTTTGATGCGCACCGAGGCTGTATGAGTTTAAATACCTGTTCAGTACATCATAGGGTTTTTTCACTGTGTGAGTGTATTTTTTCACATTTTAGTGCGTGTGTGACAGGGTAACGTAGCGCAATCGATTGAAGGCAATGGTAATTGCTTATCTAAGGAAAGTAATAGCTGCTCTCGAAGATGATATAACAATTTTATTGTCTACACTTGCTGCCTTCGTATAAAAATATTGACGAACAACATTTGATTTAATCTTCATTTCTGGAACAATCTTGACCGAACTGCTGCAAGGTTTATCTATTGCTTCGTCACTCTCTACGTCACTTTCTACATCACTAACCGCTATTTGCTCGCGCGTTGCTTTCAGTATTCTTCGCCGTAATCAACCCATAAAGCCTCACCATTTTTAATCCTTTTATTGCGATAACAAAAGGAAATAAATACATTTTCTTTACTTGTATATCCGACATTCCGCACCTGTATTAGGAATATATTTGTTGGCAGTCTAACCCCAAGATATAATGATGATTCTCTGTCGCTCATCGATATTTTGAATCACGGTTTCAGTTCAGTTGTTAATTCATATATTCCTTCAAAACAGCAAAGAACCCTCTTGCTGTCGGGCGTTGGTAAGGCTTCTTTTTTGTGCTGGGAAATACTGCTGTTTCTCTTTCAGCGTTGCCTAATTTGATATTCCAGCGCAGCATAAATCATCAAACAACACGTCATTACCATCAATAATGCCGCTATCCTCTCCGGTTTTTTCAAGAATATTGAGGAAGTTAAAAACTCAGGACTTTTCAGAAATCGAAAACCACGCTCCACACTCTGCTGGATTATAATATAATAATTCGGTCATCTCAGCTTATCTGACAGGTTATAGTGCTGATAATAAATATGCCCAGCTCACTTTAAGTTTTTCACTTGCTCAAGAGGTGTCGCGATATGCCCTTTAAGATAATACGTATAGCCATCAGGTTCGGCCCCTTTTTTAGGCCTGCCTTTTCCTATAAACAGCCTGACAATCATAGCCTGTCATCGATAATCAGTTAGCTTACTGTCTTTTTAAACCGCTCAAGTGCCTTTTGTGCATCAACTTTACAGGCAAATCCTTGCTGGCACAGTGTTTGAAATGCCTTGTATTCCTTTTGTGCTTTTGAGTAAGCGTTTATTTAGGGTTTTCATTCTTTTTGTTTTGCTTTTTCACTGCCTAGCACTAGCATTTTGAGGTACATCGGCATGTTCATTACAGCTCCATAGCCACTATAGCCATTTTCTAACTGTATTATATCTTCTTGCGCAAATGACTAATACAGGCTTTTGCAGCCTTAAGTGTTGGCAGGAACCCGTGTTGTAACAAATAGCTGTTTTGTTGATGTAGCGCTGTAAACTTTGCGGTGTATATAGGCTGCATCACCGACAAAATAGCGACTTTGTTGAGCGGCTTAAGACAACGAATTGATTTTTAGTCACTTCAGCAAATGCTTACCATCATTGGTGTTGCCACTCAGTGCCTGCATATAAACTGGAATACCTGCGCGATTTTCACAAATGAGTTCAAGCACTACTTGATTTAAATCAGGTCGGTGATCACGGCTATAGCTAACCAAGGAAATATGCTCGGTCATCATCATTCTGCAAATTCATATTTACCATCAACATGAAACTGGAACTTCTCAATACCCGTGGCAGAGGCATGATTTATGAGAGGTAAATCAAAAGAACAAAAAAATCTGATCGAACCTGTTGATTTGTCAGGTTCATAATACAAAAATCAACTCACCTCTTATTCCCTATTTGGTAGGCTGATGAAAATATCCCTTCCGACATTCCTGAGTCAGAAAAACACCTCTGGTCACAGATGTTGGGGATCATCGAACGCCTGTGTGCAAAGTGGTTCGTCAGCAGAGGATATTCAAATCTCAAGGATGAAATCATGAATTAAAGGGACTGAAAAAGAAGCCTAATTTAAAGGCAGTAAACTGGATGAGCACACTGATAAAGCGTAAGAAAATCAGGTAAATGAGCCAACCAAAAACGTCCCGGTTCGGTTAAAAGGCAAAAACAGCCAAGCTTACCATCACATGAGACAAAGATGTTCAACCTGGAAAGCGACTGCCGACAAGGTGCACGTTTAAAGGGATACCGAGATATATCGTCCAGGATATATCTATCGCGTCGCACAATACGCTCTAGCGACTCGCCTATTACCACTTCCTGATGGTACTATAGTCAGTGGCGCTTTAGCCGAAGAGCAGCAGGGACACCACTTGGCACTTCACTTCGACGTTACGTGCTTTATCAGTATCATCAATGTCAGGTAACCCAGCCTTTATTGCTGGAGCAGCTCAGGGAATGGGCGTTGATATTTCCAGTGGGCAGCTGACACCGTTTATTGCTCGATAATCACGATGTATTTCATATAGAAAAAGCAGCACTGCTAAAAAAGCTGCCAGTACCGGTTATTCACCACTGATGATACGGGAGTCGCCACAGGGGAAAAAATGGCTTGTACCCATATTGGTAATGAGTTTTTGCCTGGTTCCAAAGCTCTCGACGCAAGAGTCGGATCAATTCTTATCATTACTGCGAGCAGGCTGCGATGAGTATTATCTCAATGAAGCGGCACGAGAAGTACATGGAGGATAATGGCCTGCCAGCAGCACAATTGTCATATTTGTTCAGTTTTCCTGTTATATCTTTTGACGGTGAGACCGCATGGTAACCATTTGGCTGAATTAATATCACCCGTCCCCGTCATATAAAAATGCCACCGAAGGCGCACTGCTGGGCTGTGTCCGCGAGATGAGGTGCTGAAGAAACTGGCTGTTATCAGCGACGGTGCGGGACAATTTAATGTTCTGATGCACGGTTTGTGCTGGGCATGCCGAACGACTGCTTCACAACTTATCCCTCTCAATGATACCCACAGGAAGATAAGATACGAGCAGGTACGGGCTGAGGTTTGGTCACTCTACCGTGAATTAAAATGCTTCAAAGACACCCGAAAGTCGAAAAGAAACACAATTGCTGGCTGAATTTGAACGGATTTCAGCCAGAAAACACGATATGAACTGCGAATCAGCAACTCAAACGACTGAAAAAGTGAAATCGCCCTTCTATTAGTGTTGGAACGTCCAGAAATTCCTATCCACACCAACGGAGTGAAAATGACCTCAGAGAACAGGTCAAAAGACGCAAGTGAGTGGAGGACTCGCAGTGATCTGGAGACAATGCCGAGATACTTTCGCGAGCCTAAAGAAAACTTCCGGAAATTGAAGATCTCATTTTGGGAATACCTAAAAGATCGGTTAATGCGGGTAAACACATATCCCATCATTGGGCGATCTGGTGTTGCAAAAAAGTCAGCCTGCCAGGGTTATTGAGAAGTTACGAAAACTGGTGATATCAATATGAATTGCATCACTTTTCAGCTTTAAATGTTGGATGACCTTGGCACTTAATGTGATAAAGTGCTGATACGCCTTCATCGTAAAAAGCATCAATGCGCGACCAATCACGTCATCGTTAAGATGCTGAGGTTCAACATCGTTACAATAAGACGCTCTGTCGGTTTTTGTTCAAAGAAGCGGGAAATAAGTGTTAGGTTCGGCTGTGAAATCCAAGGCCATTTAATATCATTGCCACCAATGCTTGACCATGCGTAACGTGACAATCCTGAGATTTAGGGATTAATAGATCAATGGTTTCAGCAATTTTAGCTCTTTACATATACCGGCAACGAGTCCTAATGATCTAAGCGTTTGATTAACAATCCAGATAATAAACCACTTGACGAAACCATAATAAATATCGCACTGTGAATAAATCATGGTTATCTAATAAACAAATTTTGCGCATTTAGTCAATCACATAAATAAAAAACCAGGTGCGGAATGACGGGTATATCCTATAAAGCGGGCATCTGCTCAGGCTTTTTCGTTTTATCCTCTAATGGATTATACGTTGTATTCGCATTAAGACAGGACGTCACATTTCCATCGGTATCAGAAATGAAGTTATTTCGCAAGCTATAAAACTATATTTATCAATGGATAAAATGTACACCCACACCACATCGTCCTTGTTCATATCCTCATTTGGAACCGTCTACCTGCGTAATGCCCCAGCATCTCCCACTGGCTAATGTTTTTGGCAGCCACAACCTCATATTGATCTTTTAGCGCTGGATAGAACCATTATATTCTGCCTTTTCATCCTTCACTGAGGTATTCTCCCCGTTTTTCATCATTTAACCCAATATTAAGTTCGATTGTTTAGCAATTGACTGTTTTGCTTTTTTACCAAGCAATGCATCAATAACTGAATATATATATTTGAGGTTTATTGCTCGATGATGATTGAGACATTTCTTGCTTTGATTTGCTTCGTCGCAGACCAAAGCGCGCTTGGTTATCGATTCGATGGGGGGTGGTAAAAACACAGGAATGGATTCACTTTCCCTTAACAACAATAACACTAGATTGAGCGTATTTTCAACGTTTTTGCTGTTGATGAGGTTGATGCAACTTCCCCTTCTAAAGTAGACAGAAAGCTAGCCTTGCCAACAATATCTTGGTGACGTGTTTTTATTGGATTCAGTATGTCAGCAGCAGTAACCGTTTCACAAAGAAGGGTTTTTCTCCTGTCATGCGTAGTATATGCTTAATTAAATGACTTTTCTGAGAAAAAAGCTTATACAAGCTCGCAAGAGAAGGGTTTTTTCCTGTATGCGTAGTTTATGCTTAATTAAATTACTTTGCTGAGAAAAATCTTTTTACAAAGCTCGCAAGAGAACGGTCCTGTATGCGTATTTTCATGAGCATTTAAATTACTTTTCTGAGAAAAAGTTTATTACAAAGCTCGCAAGAGAAAGGTTTTTCTCCTGTATGCGTACGTTTATGAGGCATTTAAATGTTCTTTACTATAAAAAGCTTATGCAGTGGAGCAGACGAAAGGTTTTTTTCCTGTATGTGTACCGTATGAATAGTTAAATGACTTTTCTGAGAAAAAGCTTTATTACAAAGCTCGCAAGAGAACGGTTTTTTCCCCTGTATGCGTAAGTTTATGCTTAATTAAACTACTTTTCTGAGAAAAAAGCTTTATTACAAAGCTCGCAAGAGAAAGGTTTTCCCCTGTATGAGTACGTTATGCTTAATTAAATTATTATTTTCAGAAAGGGTTTATCGCAGGTGAGCAGACGAAAGGTTTTGCCCTGTATGAGTACGTTTAGGCACAATTAAAGTATTATTTTCAGAAAAGCTTTATCGCAGGTGGAGCAGACGGAGGTTTTTCCCCGGTATGAATACGTTATGCTTATTTAATTACCTTTATTACAAAAAGCTTTATTGCAGGTCGGGCAAGAATAGATTTCTTTTTAGTTTTCTTTTTAACGGTATGGTTCCTGTAACGGCCGTATTTATAGATGGTAGTATGTCGCGCATTAAGCGACGAAGAAGAAACAGCACTGAACGTTTTACACTTCACTTGTAGATAAATGTCCGATGTTCGGAGTGTATCAACAGAATAGCTGGTACCGATAAATCTAAATGCGCTTTTGATATTGATGAGATGAGATCATTATTAATTTAATAACGTTTTTTATTAACTCGTTTATTTATCTTCTCAGATTAACCTGTGAATAATTTTTATTTTTGATTTCTCAATAAAAATAGAATTCTCTAAACACGCTTATGTTGTAAACTAATCTGCTATTGTTAAATATTTTACGTTGGACATGTGCCCATCCCCCCTGTGTCAGGATAGTGTCACTCCTAAAATTTAATCACTCACCTTACGCAAACTGACATTTTAAGACTGAAGGTTATGATACAAATCTTCACATACAGTAAGAGGTAACCTAACATCAGTTAGCGATATTATGCAAATAATAAAAAGCATAACCGCAAGAGAGTTTTTCAAGACTTATTCTGAGATAAAGAAACGTTATTTTTTGGGGGCAGTAAATGTGGACTCAAAGTTATGTTGCAGAAACAATTGGTAATGCTAACGAAGATACTATAAGAAAATATGTTCAGGATCAGCTTTTAGAATTAGACAAGAAAGAAAACAGGGGGCTCAATTTGGACTGTTCTAAGAAGAGCTCAGTCGCTGCGGCCGAGTAGTTCATAGTACAATGTGTTTTAAGCATAGTGGGTGAATGTGCCTTGAATTGGTTGTTGTCGTTGATAAATTAAGCAAATAACAATAATCTCGTGCTGTTGATGATTAAATTTTGTCCGTGATGATAATTTGAACAGTAATTAAAGGTTCCCTTAAGGACTCAAGCTTTACAGAAAAGCAGTATTTTGACATCGTTTGAGCATAGAGGAGCTAACCCTACTGACATTAACGTTATTAGTGTGTGAAAGCTTTTTGCGTTATTTATCTTGTGGTGGTGCCTACTTGGCGACAAGGGAAACTAATATCAAAACGGGAATACCGATAAACTGGTGGCTATAAAAAAGTTAACATAACCAAATGGCATCAACATAAGTACCAGAGAATCCCGCAATAAACTTAGGAAATAGCAGCATGATTGAGGTTAATAGTGCGTATTGCGTTGCGCTATAACCGTTACTGGTCAGGCTTGATAGATAGGTGATAAAGGCCGCAGAAGCTATTCCTGCACTAAATTATCTACAGAAATAATCAAGGTAGCAAGCTGTGTCGTAACCAACATTGCTTGCAGTGCAAATAGTAAGTTTGTAATAGCCGCTAAAAATGCTCCAAGAAACAGAATTTTGATGGGTGCCAAACCCTGACTACCAGTAAGCCACCAACCCCGCACCAACTAACGTCATGATTAAACCATAGACTTTACTAATAAAGGCGATTCTTCTTTGCAAATCCCATATCCACATAAAACACGTTTGCCATTATTCCCATTAACAATATCTGAAATGCGGTAGCAGGAAATGAGTAGCAAAATTAAGATGGCGTATTTGCCATAACGTTTAAAAAATCAATGAAGGGCAATGCTGCCGCACAATAAAACCATGACAAAGCTTTAGCGATAACAAGCGGGTAGCGCTGACTAAAGTCGTCCCGTAATTTTTTCTGTTTCATCGGCCATGCGGTTATCAACTTGCGGCTCTTTAGCAAAGAGCGTTGTTAAAATGCCAACAGCCATCAATCCCGTCATTATCAAATAGCATGTGCCAACCAATAAGACTGTAGTTTTTCGGTAATGGGTGATGCCCAAGCGGCAACCGTTAGTGCTCCTGCGGGTTGCAATGATCATTGCCAGAGCGATAAACCCACTTGATAAGCAGCAGCTCTAAAGCAGCTTGCATACGCTGGGCGCTGATTCGATTCGAAATGCATCGATGACGATATCTTGCGTTGCAGATGCAAAGCAACCATTAGCGCAACGAGAGCCAGCTTTTCTAAATCAGCTTTAGGATCGCTTTGCGACATACCTAAATAGCCAAAACTAACAGCAATTGTGCAAACAGCATCCAGCCTCGTCGGCGACCTAGAAATCGTGTGTAAAAGAGGCAATGACATGCGATTCGACTAAGGGTGACCAGACCATTTAATGCGTAGGCAAGTGCTATCCAACTAAATAGCCAATGGTTGCCCGTTCAATACCTGCTCCTTAACCAAAAAGACAGCGTTGAAAAGACAAGCATTAAGGGCAAGCCAGCAGAGAAACCAGCAATAATAATATTAATACGCGTTTATGACAGTATACCGATAGGCTTTGTTTACATTGCCATAAAATGACATGGCAGGAGACTTTTGGCTGATCTTTGGGTTAGCTTATAACAATGATAGCCGCTATCAAGACAAAAATACTTTGTTGCATATAAATGCGTAAATTGAATAAACTATTTACGCGAATATAGTAAAACGTTTATTTTGGTAATTCTCAATAACCCGTGGCAGAGGCATGATTTATTGAGAGGTAAATCAAAAGAGAACAAAAAAATCTGATTCGAACCTGTTGATTTCAGGTTCATTAATACAAAATCAACTCACCTCTTATTCCCTATTGTAGGCTGATGAAAATATCCCTCCGACATTCCTGAGTCAGAAAAAACACCTCTGGTCACAGAATTGTGGGGATCATCGAACGCCTGTGTGCAAACAGTGGTTCGTCAGCAAGAGGATATTCAAATCCTAAGGATGAAATCAGTGAATTAAAGGGACTGAAAAGAGAAGCCTAATTAAAGGCAGTAAACTGGATGAAGCACACTGATAAAGCGGAAGAAAATCAGGGAAAAGAGCCAACCAAAAAAACGTCCCGGTTCGGTTAAAAAGCAAAAACAGCCAAGCTACCATCCATGAGACAAAGATTGTTCAACCTGGAAAGCGACTGCCGACAGGTGCACGTTTAAAGGGGATACCGAGATTAATCGTCCAGGATATATCTATCGCGTCGCACAATACGCTCTATCGACTCGCCTATTACCACTTCCTGATGGTACTATAGTCAGTGGCGCTTTAGCCGAAGAGCAGAGGGACACCACTTTGGCACTTCACTTCGACGTTACGTGCTTATCATATCATCAATGTCAGGTAACCCAAGCCTTTATTGCTGGAGCAGCTCAGGGAATGGGGCGTTGATATTTCCAGTGGGCAGCCATGAACCGTTTATTGCTCGATAATCACGATGTATTTCATATAGAAAAAGCAGCACTGCTAAAAAAGGGGCTGCACAGTACCGGTTATATCCCACTGATGATACGGGGAGTCGCCATCAGGGAAAAAATGGCTTTGTTACCCATATTGGTAATGAGTTTTTGCCTGGTTCCAAAGCTCTGACAGCAGAGCCGGATCACATTTCTTATCATACTGCGAGCAGGCTGCGATGAGTATTATCTCAATGAGCGGCACGAGAGTACATGGAGGATAATGGCCTGCCAGCAGCACAATTGTCATATTTGTTCAGTTCCTGTTATATCTTTTGACGTGAGACCGCATGGTTAAACCATTTGGCTGAATTAATATCACCCGTCCCCGTCATATAAAAATTGCCACCGAAGGCGCACTGCTGGGCTGTGTCCTGCGAGATGAGGTGCTGAAGAAACTGGCTGTTATCAGCGACGGGCGGGACAATTTAATGTTCTGATGCACGGTTTGTGCTGGGTGCATGCCGAACGACTGCTTCCACAAAACTTATCCCTCTCAATGATACCCACAGGGAAGATATCGAGCAGGTACGGGCTGAGGTTTGGTCATTCTACCGTGAATAAAATGCTTAAAAGACACCCGAAAGTCGAAAAGAAACAGCAATTGCTGGCTGAATTTGAACGGATTTTCAGCCAGAAAACACGATATGAACTGCTGAATCAGCAACTCAAACGACTGAAAAAGCTGAAATCCGCCCCTTCTATTAGTGTTGGAACGTCCAGAAATTCCTATCCACACCAACGGCAGTGAAAATGACCTCAGAGAACAGGTCAAAAGACGCAAGGTGAGTGGAGGAACTCGCAGTGATCTTGGTAGACAATGCCGAGATACTTTCGCAAGCCTAAAGAAAACTTGCCGGAAATTGAAGATTCATTTTGGGAATACTAAAAGACGGTTAATGCGGGTAAACATATCCCATCATTGGGCGATCTGGTGTTTTGCAAAGTCAGCCTGCCACGGGTTATGAGAAGTTACTATTTTGATAGCAAAGTGACTGATTTTAATATAATTGGCTTTAAAGGCACATCGGGCTGATAATTTGACGATGTATTCCTGTCGGTACTTCTGACATCGCTTGCAGTACGTTAATGCCTTCATGACTTCACCAAAAACGGCGTACCCCCAGCGTTTTGAAGAAGGATCTAGCTGATTGTTATGGTTAAAATTCAAAGTAAAACTGCACTCGTTGCTGAATGAGGATAATAGCTTCTTGCCATGCAATCGTGCCTCGTTCATTTTTAAGACCATTACCTGATTCATTAGCGATCGCTGTTTTTTCTGAAGTGTCTTATAGTCAGCTGATAATCCACCGCCTTGCACTACAAAATTACTGATAACACGGTCGATGAAACTGCGAATTGTCGTAGGCTTTATCGTTAACATAGTCTAGAAAATATTAACGGTAATTGGGGCTTTATGGCGGTCTAATCGACAATAATATTGCCCCATGCTTGTTTCCATTTTAACTTGAGGATATGGATTAGGTACGTGTTGTCATTGGCTGACTGTAAAAGAGGCCAAAAGCATTGGGCTGATGAAAAAGATAAACCAAACTCGATACGATATTGACCTAGATACTTTTTCAAATAATCATGGTTTGCTCCTAAAACGCTATTGTCGACAGTGTGTAATCTACTCTATCGCGCATACACATTGGTTAAAGTAATAGCTCAAGGTTGCGAATAAAAAATCATTAAGCTCATATCATTAATAATATCTGTGCTCAACTTGTGATTAGCTGATTAATTTCTTGTTCTAAACTGGCAAATCAGCACTCATAGAGCCTTTAAGTGTACCTGTTGCATCAAAGCGCTTCGTCAATGTTTGATTACCTTTAGTTGCAATAACATTGATAATAATATTGGTATCGGCCTGAACCAAAAAAAGCTTTCATTTACATTCGTGAGTAATGTTCAAGCTGAATTTGTAGTTGACGATCACTATTGGGGGAAAGCTGATAACCCGCTTGGCTAAAACCATCTTGAAATATAACGGCCAATGTTGTCTTGGGTGATGGAATGGACTAACTATCTAGCGGCATCGTCCTTGTTGTTAAACGCACCACATAGTTCGCTTTCGAGTATCAATCGTTTGATGGATAGAGGAATATTGTCACTTTGGTGTGCGTTATTCCTGAGCTCTCGGATTAAGTACAATCAAGTTTGGTGCATGGCTGCTACAACTGGCAAGAAAAGGGTACTGCAAATAATGAGTGATTTAAACGTCATGGGAATTTTTATATATTTGAGTGAGTTAACATAAGTTGCATCAGAATAGCAGAATTCTTGTGTTTAGGAAGAAAGCGTTATTTTTTACAAAAAACGCTTAAAATCCAGATTGTAAAGATAAGGGCTTTATTATCTAATATTGTCGATTTTTGAGTAGGTTATTATTTTGATTTGTACTAGATTAACCAAGGTCATCACTCAACCAACACTCGCCAGTAGTGTGGTGAAAAAAACTGGCTGTCAGTAAGCCTGTTATTTCATGATTATGGCCGTAAGCAACAAAATAGTGCAACACCATAAAGAACAACAACAAGTCTAAATTGATAGAACAATTTATGTTGAGTGGTATTTGTTATTGCATTATTCGTACTCACCTGTCAAATTTTTTAATTTAACGTATTTTGATTAAAAAATTTGAACTGTCCTTGTCCAAAATTATATCCCTATAGTTAATAACGAAGGTTTTCCCTTTCTTGTATTTTTTGAGGGTAGGTTATTTTCTATCTTTGAGTTATGGGGTATTTACTCAATGGAATATAATAAGCTATATATTGTTTTTCGCTACTTCGCTGATGTGAATAATTGAAATAAATCAAATTAAATTTTTATTTGAGATATGTGCAATAGTTAATTTTGATACAAGGTTACATTCGTTTGTTTTGCGTTTAAAAGATAATAACCCGATGTAGTGAGTTTATGACTCAATAAGATCTTCAAAAACCAGCGGGCTTTTACCTGATTGAATATTTAACGTCATACCTAAAGCATAACTGAGTAATTTCCGATAGATACGACTCGTTAAAGTAACTTCTCAATAACCTTGTGGCAGGCTGACTTTTTTGCAACACCAGAGTCGCCCAATGATGGGATATTGTTTACCCGCATTAACCGATCTTTTAGGTATTCCCAAAATGAGATCTTCAATTTACGGCAAGTTTCTTTAGACTCGCGAAAGTATCTCGGCATTGTCTATCAAGATCACTGCGGATTCCTCCACTCACCTTGCGTCTTTGACCTGTTCTCTGACGGTGTTTTTCATTGCCGTTGGTGTGGATAGGAATTTCTGGGCGTTCAACACTAATAGAAGGGCGGATTTCAGCTTTTTCAGTCGTTTAGTTGCTGATTCAGCAGTTCATATCGTGTTTTCTGGCTGAAATCCGTTCAAATTCAGCCAGCAATTGCTGTTTCTTTTCGACTTTCGGGTGTTTTTGAAGCATTTTAATTCACGGTAGAATGACCAAACCTCAGCCCGTACCTGCTCGATATCTTCCTGTGAGTATCATTGAGAGGGATAAGTTTGTGAAGCAGTCGTTCGGCATGCACCCCAGCACAAACCGTGCATCAGAACATTAAATTGTCCCGCACCGTCGCTGATATAGCTAAATCACTATAAGTTGACATATGAAGTATGCTTCTCAAATAATTCCTCAGTTGTGCATTTTTGTTTTCTTCTTTTGGCTTTGACTTCAGCCCATTTTTTTCATGCTGGGAATATGCACAGTTGGAAATTTCAGGTTTCTTGACAGGTTGAGCTTTCATCGCTTTGTGAAATTCGCTTTCTTTGATGATGTGCCTGACAGTATACCTGCCGTAATTTCAGAGAGAAGCAATTAAGAATAACGTGCTGGATAAGCTTTTTGCAGCGATTAATTTGCAAATTAAGCAGGCAGGCCTCATTGCCAGAGGGGGACAAATCATTGATGCAACATTTATCCCTGTCCCTAAACAGCGTAATAGCGCAAAGAAAACAAACTTATTCATGAAGAGACGCTTTATCCCTATTGACTGGTCACCTCGCAACGCCAGCAAAAGGATATCGATGCCTCATGGACTAATAAAATAACGAAACCGATTTTGGTTATAAGCAAACCGTCAGTATTGATGCTAAGTTATAAATTATTCGTAAATATCACTGTTCAACGGCCAACAGCACGATTCACAGCATGTAGACGAAGTTCTTGACCCAGTAACACATCAAAAGCAGTTTATATGGATAGAGGTTTTGACGGTAAACCCACTTACGACAAGCTAAAAAAAGAAATACCGATAGTGCATTCAACGAAAAGTAAATTAAGCGGACACTCAAACGTAATCACGTCATCCAAAACCAGAGTACGGGTCGATGCATATTTTCGCAGCGTACACAGAATGTGCGGAAAATTAATTCGTTGCATTGGATTTGAGAGAGCCAAATTACAAAGGACTAAAAGCCTGTATGTACAATTTGCGCCGTCTATCCATGTTAAAAGCGCAATGTGTTTAGCATCACGGGTCAGTTGTGCCGTGTGTTGGCGTTATCACTGATAAATTAGGCAAATAGATCTGCTGTTAATGGATTAAATTTACTACGATGATAATTTAAACAGTAATTAGAGGTTCCCATAAGTATATCCGCCTAAATATGCAGTATCAAAAGTTGTCGGTATCTCAAAGGAAAAGTGCAATATCAATCGCACGTAAGTTTAGGTCGGCAGAAAAATTTCGATGGAGAACACTTCTGGGCAAGAGGCTATTTTGTGTCCACAGTAGGGCTTGATGAAGAAATCGTTAGAAATACATCGAGAACAGAAAAAAATGTAACGTCTCAAAAAGTCGTGGTTAAGACCAAGGCAGTGGTCCACATAATCATAAGTAGCAAAGACTCTCTTTGATCTCTATGACGAGTCTACTCGCTGCGATGATATGTAGCAATTCCTCTCGCTGATATGATTTTTGAAACTTAAGCTCCCGATATTTTGCATCTGAAATGGACGCCTTAGTTGAGGCGTCGTTAACTGGCTATTATTGGACAGTGTATTTGAATTTTGACAACAACAAGACACAATCAGCCAGCTAAAAGACGCGAAATCGCTTTTGTGTTGTACTGAAACGCAAAAGAAAAACCTGACTTTTAAGCCAAGTAAATGGAGGACGAGACGGATTCGGATGAACGTTAGATGGTTCAGAGTGACACGAGCAATAAAACGAATCATCGGCATGAAAAATCAAAACACGTCATTAATCGATTCACTCTACAGAATAATACCGCAGATTTTATTCCTGAAGGCGCTATTTTTAAGGCTACAGCGATTAGGTTGTCAAGATATAAACGGGCGCTAAACACTACTTGCTACCGGCTTGGCTGCGGCATAAATGCTGATGGGACGATCATCACAGGCCAACTCCTGAGGCATTAAAGGCACATCATTTCGGCACTGAGCTGCGTCACTCATGTGTACTGTACCAATATCATCGAGTGTCAAGTGACCAACCGCTGTTACTGAACAACTGACATCTTGGGGTATCGATATTCATCATGGGCACTGAATAACCTGTTGCTAAATGCTCACGATGAATTTCATAACGAAAAACTGATTTGCTTAAAAAAGGACTCACCA